>ML677408.1:3736796-3889132 GCA_007922305.1 Dermatemys mawii
GGGGGGTGGGGACAGATGTGTGATTAAAGAGGTGGGGCTGGGAACAGATGTGGGGTTAAAGGGGCCGGGCCAGGGACAGATGTGGAGTCCCTGGGGTGGGGCAGAGGACAGATGTAGGGTCACTGGGGTGGGGCTGGGGTCAGATCTGCTCCGCGCACTTCGCAGCCGGGAAAATAACAGGGTGTCAGAGCCGCAGGGACGGACCGGGGAAGAAGCTAGACAAGCCCCAGGGCCGGGACCGAGACCCAGGGAATGTCCACACTGGGAGCCGCAGGGGTCGGCACTGCCATGTTGTGTGACAGACGTTTGACAAGTCACTGCGCTCAGGGACAGACACGGGGGTGGGGTGGGCATATGTCATTGGGACCATTCAATATTCTTTGAAAAATTATCCCAGACCTCAGTATTTTTACCCCGGATACTTGCGTCCGTGTCTGGACACATTGCTGATCCCGGGTGAACGCTGCAGGCAGATCAGGTCACCTGTCTCCAGAAAGGTGTTTAGGAATTGGGAAAGGTACAGGGAAGGGCAACGCAAATGGGGCATGGTCCAGCTTCCTGAAAAGACCCTGGACCTGTCAGCCTGGGAAAGAGACGACTAATTGAGGTCTATAAAATCGTGGATGGTTTGGAGAAAGTGACTAGGGAAGCGCTATTTGCCTCTTCGCATAACACAAGAACCAGGAGTCACCCAATGAAATGAACATGCAGCAGGTGTAAATGGAACACAAGGAAGAACTTCTGCACACAAGGCACAATCCGCTTGGGGAGCTCGTTGCCAGGGGATGTTGTGAAGGCCAAATGTACAAAAGGAATTAGATCAGTTCAGGGAGGACAGGGTGGTGAATGGCTGTTAGCCAGGATAGTCAGGAATGCACACACACTCTCCAGCCTCCAGGGGTCCCGAAACTTTGCCAGAAGCTGGGACTGGATGACGGAGTGGTTCTCGTGATAATTGCCCTATTCTGTTCCTTCCCCCCAAAGTATCTGACACCGGCCCCTGTCAGAGACAGGATACTGGGCTAGGTGGACCATTGGTCTGATCCAGTGTGGCCCTTCTAATGTTCCTATGTGGGAGGAACAGTTGGAGCTGAGGATCGTGGGGCTGCTTGGGTTTGGGGGGCTGTTTGGAGCTGAGCTCTGGGGTGTGTCAGTGTGGGAGTCAGAGCTAGACTTTGGGATGTGCTGGTGTGAGGGGTCTGTAGATGTGTGGGAGGTTTAAAGCTACGGCTTGGGGGTGTGCCAGTGTGTGTGCAGGGGTCAGAGCTGGGGTGTTGGGGGGTGATTTGGGGGGATATTTGGTTTGAGGGTTCATGTTCAGATCTGGCGCTTTGGGTATTGTTGGGATTGGAGCTGGGGAAGTTGGTGAGGAAAATAGAAAGAAAGAAATCTAGAAAATGAAGTGTAAAAATATAACTAGGGAGGCCAAAAAGGAATTTGAAGAACAACTAGACAAAGACTCAAAAAGTAATGGCAATTTTTAAAAAAATATATCCGAAGCAGGAAGCCTGCTAAACAACCAGTGGGGCCACTGGATGATCAAAGTGCTAAAGGAGCTGAGGGATGACAAGGTCATTGTGGAGAAACCAAATGAATTCTTTGCATCATTCTTCACAGCTGAGGATGTGAGGTAGATTCCCAAACCTGAGCCATTCTTTTTAGGTGACAAATCTGAGACATTGTCCCAGATTGAGGTGTCATTAGAGGAGGTTTTGGAGCAAATTGATAAACTAAACAGTAAAAAGTCACCAGGACCAGATGACATTCACCCAGGAGTTCTGAAGGAACTCAAATGTGAAATTGCAGAACTGCTAACTGTAGTCTGTAACCTATCATTTAAATCAGCTTCTATACCAAATGACTGGAGGATAGCTTTAAAAAGGGCTCCAGAGGTGATCCCAGCAATTACAGGCCAGTAAGCCTGAATTCAGTACCAGGCAAACTGGTTGAAATTATAGTAAAGAACAGAATTGTCAGACACACAGATGAACATAATTTGTTGGGGAAAAGGCCACATGGTTTTTGTAAAGGGAAATCATGTCTCTTTGAGGGGGTCAAGAAGCCTGTGGGCAAGGGGGATCCAGTGGATATGGTGTACTTTGAATTTCAGAAAGCCTTTGACAAGGTCCTTCACCAAAGGCTCTTAAACAAAGTAAGCTGTCATGGAATAAGAGGGAAGGTCCTCTCATGGATTGGTAACTGGTAAAAGATGGGAAACAAAAGGTTGGAATAAATGGTCAGTTTTCAGAATGGAGAGAGGTAAATAGTGGTGTCCCCCAGGGGTCTGTACTGGGACCAGTCCTATTCAACATATTCATAAATAATCTGGAAAAAGGGGTAAACAATGAGATGGCAAAATTTGCAGATGATACAAAACTGTTCAAGTCCCAGGCAGACTGTGAAGAACTACAAAAGGATCTCTCAAAACTGGGTGACTGGGCAACAAAATGGCAGATGAAATTTAATGTTGATAAATGCAAAGTGATGCACATTGGAAAACATAATCCAAACTATACATAAAATGATGGGGGCTAAATTGGCTGTTACCACTCAAGAAAGAGATCTTGGAGTTGTTGTGGACAGTTCTCTGAAAATATCCACTCAATGTGCAGCGGCAGTCAAACAAAGCAAATAGAATGTTGGGAATCATTAACAAAGGAATAGATAATAAGACAGAAAATATCATATTGCCTCTATATAAATCCATCGTATGACCACATTTTGAATACTGTGTGCAGATGTGGTCACCCCATCTCAAAAAAAAATATATTGGAAAAGGTTCAGAAAAGGGCAACAACGACTGGGGTATGGAACAGCTTTCGTATGAGGAGAGATTCATAAGACTGGGAGTTTTCAGCTTGGAGAAGAGATGACTAAGGGGGGGATATGATAGAGATCTATGAAATCATGACTGGTGTGGAGAAAGTAATTAAGGAAGTGTTATCTACTCCTTCTCATAACACAAGAACTAAAGGTCATCACATGAAATTAATAGATGGCAGATTTAAAACAAAGGGAAGGTTTTTTTTTCACACAACTCACAGTCAGCCTGTGGAACTCTTTGCCAGAGGATGTTGTGAAGGCCAAGACACTAACAAGGTTCAAATAAGAACTAAATAAATTAATGGAGGTCAGGTCCATCAATGGCTATTATCCAGGATGGACAGGGATGGTGTCTCCAGCCTCTCTTTGCCAGAAGCTGGGAATGGTTGACAGAGGATGGATCACTTGAGGATTCCCTCTCCTGTTCATTCCTTCTAATGGGCACCTGGCCATTGTTGGAAGAGAGGACACTGGGCTAGATGGATCCTTGGTCTGACCCTGTCTGGACATTCTTATGGTTATTTGGGATGTGGATGGGGCTGGGGAATGTTTAGGGCTGAGGTTTGGGCTGCACCCCTGTCACTTCACCAGGTGTCTTGTGGTCTTCCTTGGAAAACCCTGTTATGCTTCCACTGCCCCTGTGAGAGCTTCCTCGCTGAGGCTGAACTGTAACTGGCAAGCAAGTCTGAGTCCAAGGGACTCTGCACAGGCATGTGCAGAGCAGGATTTGACCCGAAGATCAGGAAGCTGTGAGGCTCTTTGGAGCAGTTTGTAACACCTCTCCTCCCACCCTTCTTCCAGGAGGCACTGGGAGAGCAACTGGCCTGTCTGCAAAAAGCTGAGGAGGAGTGGAATTGTGCAGAGCTGCTGGTAGGTGCCCAGAGCCCCCGGCCCCGCAGGTTTGCCTAGGATCAGAGTTCCCTGAGTGACACCAAACGCAGGGCCTGTCCTGCCAGCCTGAGCCAGGAAAGCATCCACACTGGAGCCCAGGGAGAAGGCCAGGTCAGACGTGGGAGCAACATGATGTGTTCAGGGTCCAAGAGGCTGCTGTGCAGGAGAGGGTCAGTCTGGCCTGGAGAGACCCTGCCCCAGGGCCACTCATGTATTATAGTGACCAGGGTTCCTTTCTAGCGCCTCAGGGAGATGTGGGGGAAGGAGAGGAAATGTGGGTGGGCAGAGGAACAGTTTGCTTGAGTTGCAAGTCGATGAGGTTTTGGGAGAAAGGCCCCTCCTGTTAGCCATGTACAGTTCACCCCGCCCTGCTTCCTCCACCCTTCCGGGCCTAACTGAACTCCCATCACCCGCCACACCAAGCCTGCGTTCTGGTAAATAACCCCCTGTCTGCGGGGAGGCGGTTCTGATTCTCCCGTTACCGAGCTGCCCTCTCCCTGGGTTGCAGAAACAGACGGAAGCCGAGCGGCAGAAGATCGTTGCGGAGTGGGCGGAGCTGCGAGAGTTTCTGGAGGAGCAGGAGCAGCGGCTGCTGTCCCAGCTGGCAGAGCTCACCAGAGCCATTGTCCAGAGAAGGGATGACGGCGTCTCCAGAGCGTCCAGGGAGATTTTCCTGCTCGGAGGGAAGGGGCAGCAGCAGCCGGGCAGCCAATCCCCGCAGGTCAGACTGGCTTATGGCAATGATAATACGCTGCTTCTCAGCCCTAGACCCCAAGGCACTTCCCAAAGTGGGGTCAGGACATTGTCCCTGTCGTACAAAGGGGCAAGTGAGGCACAGGACGGGGCACAGTCCTGCCCACAGTCACACGTGAGTCTCTGGCAGAGCCAGGGGTGGGACCTGGGAGTCCTGGGTGCTGTAACCCCAAGACCATCTCTCCTGTCCTGTAAATTTCTATCTGGGTTTGCACTTGGAGGGTGAAATTCCCAGACCACCTCCCCCTGCCAGGCCCAAGATCCCATGTTGTCCCAGGTTAGTGGGTTCAGTGGTGTGATGGGGTTTGGGGGGGTTCTCAGCACTCGGGGGAATATTCTCTTCCTGGGCAGAGTCTTTCCCCAGTGGCGACCTCCTAGCAGGGACTCCTGGGGTTGCTGAGGGCAGATGTCCCAGCTGGGCGAGTAGCGGGGGAGGGAGATGGCAGCTGTTCTCTGAACGTGAACCCAAGTGTCTGAAATTCCCCAGATACCCGGGGCTCCAGTGGTGACTCCCCTGCAGAGCAAGAGGCCACCCCAGCCTGGGACAGGCCCGCTGACTGCCTCTTCTTTCTCCTCCTCTGCAGGGTGCTGGACACACGGAGAGCAGGTAGGTCCTAGGCTCCATTTCACGTGTTGGCTTGGAAAGCGGTGTTTTAGAATTGGAATTCTCCTGCCGACGGCGCTTCCCCCACAGTGCCACGCTGGCCGAATGCCCGAGATCGCGTCTTTCCCTAGTGGCTGCCTCAGGAAGGAGAAGAGCCTCTTCCTGTCCGACAGCTAATGCGGGCTGGCAAACACAGGGCCTGTGAGCCAGACCCAGCTGGGCAGCTGTATTTATGTGGCTACGTCATGTGGTCACAGTGTGCAGAACCTCAGCTTTTGCCTTTTTAAAGTCGGTTTCCGGCCTTCACGACTGCAAAGAAACCTTCTGAAATGCAAAGGGAGGTGATGGTGCCTTCCTGAGGGCTTGTCCACACTTGAAATGGTGCCGCTGTGCTGGTGCAGCGTTTCAGTGTAGATGCTCCCTATAGTTGTCCCATTGGCGTAGGTAATCCACTTCCGTGACAGGCAGTAGCTAAGTCGATAGAAGAGTTCCTCGTTTCCACCAGAACCTGTCTCCATTCCATGCCCCAGTGGCTCCCCACGTCCCATCTCTCTGGGCCCCTGGAGAGCACAGGGCTGAGGGCAGGTGACATCTCAGACGATAAAGCTCAGGTGCAGGTTTCCCGGAGTTTGGGGGTTTCTGGGATTGGGATCGGCCCCAGGTCTCACCCTTCCTGCTTTCCTCAGCAGGGAGGACGGGCCGTTTCAGAAGCCAGAGCCGGGGTTTGCGGAGCTGGAGAAGAGACTCAGCGATTTCTCGCTGAAAAGTGCCATCCTGCAGGAGGTGCTGTTGGGATTCAAAGGTGAATTGGAGTTTGGCAGCAGCGTCCCTTCTAGTGAGAGGGATCCTGGCCCGGGGAAGGAGTCTGGGGCTATAGTGATGTCGCTGACCCTGGGCTCCGTCTCGCAGCCGCAGCTCAGGGAGTTGCCCTTCCCCGTGCGAGTAGCCCTGTGGGGCTGGCTCTGCCTGAGTTACCCACCTCGCACTGCGTCACCATCTGGTAATGAAAAGCAGGTACGTTAGTAACCAATAGGAATATGCCCATGAACACGAGGGCCTGAATTCTCACCTCTCCCGTCCTCTCCTTCCCCAGAGACTCTGCGCCTGGAGCTGGAGAACAACACAGGTACGTTTCTGTCTCTCCTGGGGAGATTTCAGACCAAGAACCATGTTAGCGCCAGGGGCTTGCTGCCTCCAGCCGAGATAAACCTGCAAGCAGTGGAACAGTGACTGCCCAGTTCACTCCTGCGGTGATGTCTGGTGGGGGCCAGAGTGAATCCTGAGCCGACAGGTGCATTTCCCTTTGAGGAAGGAATAAGAACCTGAGTGGTGTGAAATGGTGAGCCAAGGCTGAAACATCCAGACTCGGTGCAGGCTGCAGCTTTAATGAGCGACTGAAAAAGATGACACGGCAGCAGCAGCACCAGGAATGAGGGGTTGGAATCAAGCTATCCCTTGTATAGACTGGTCCTGAATGAGGATTGGGGCTGGTATATTATGTACAGACTGGCTATGAATGGGTTGTGTAGGGGCTCATTCTGAAAGAGGAGGGGACTTCGCTAGTGGAGATCAGTGTTTCTCACACTTCACATTGGCGATCCTTTATTTGAGGTAAGGAATTTTTGCAACTTTCTTACATTTACTCTAAAAGTATGAACAGATGTATGGAAGGTGTTAACCCTTCACACTGTGTGTTTCAAGAGGCTGACAGAGAATCCCTGACCTTGAGGGACAAGAGTGTCAGGGCATGGGACAATGAGGTTTTCTTTATTTAGGTCCTAATAAATCGTAGAATCTCAGGATTGGAAGGGACCTCAGGCGGTATCTAGTCCAACCCCCTGCTCAAAGCAGGACCAATCCCCAACTAAATCATCCCAGCCAGGGCTTTGTCAGGCTGGCCTTAAAAACCTCTAAGGAAGGAGATTCCACCACCTCCCTAGGTAACCCATTCCAGTGCTTCACCACCCTCCTAGTGAAATAGTGTTTCCCAATATCCAACCCAGACCTCCCTCACTGCACCTTGAGACCATTACTCCTTATTCAGTCACCTGCCACCATTGAGAACAGCCGAGCTCCATCCTCTTTGGAACCCCCTTCAGGTAGTTGAAAGCTGCTATCAAATCCCCCCTCAAGTCTTCTCTTCTGCAGACTAAACAATCCCAGGTCTCTCAGCCGCTCCTCGTAAGTCATGTGTTCCAGCCCCCTAATCATTTTTGTTGCCCTCCGCTGGACTCTCTCCAATTTGTCCAAATCCCTTCTGTACTAGGAGGGGGCAAAACTGGATGCAGTACTCTAGGTATAGCCTCACCAGTTCCGAATAGAGGAGAATAATCACTTCCCTCAATCTTCTGGCAATGCTCCTACTAATGCAGCCCAGTGTGCCATTGGCCTTGGCAACAAGGGCACACTATTGACTCATGTCCAGCTTCTCATCCACTGTAACCCCTAGGTCCTTTTCTGTGGAATTGCTGCTTAGCCAATCAGTTCCCAGCCTGTAGCAGTGCATGGGATTCTTCCATCCTGAGTGCAGGACTCTGCACTTATCCTTGTTGAATCTCATCAGATTTCTTTTGGCCCAATCCTCCAATTTGCCGAGGTCCCTCTGTATCCTATCCCTACTCTCCAGTGTATCTACCACTCCTCCCAGCTTAGTGTCATCTGAAAACTTGCTGAGCGTGCAATCCACCCCATCATCCAGATCATTAATAAAGATGTTGGGCACTCTGCTTGATACCAACTGCCAGTTAGACATCGAGGCATTGATCACTACCTGTTGAGCCTGACGATCCAGCCAGATTTCTCTCCACCTTATAGTCCGTTCATCCAGCCCATACTTCTTTAAACTGCTGGCAAGAATACTGTGGGAGACCGTATCAAAAGCTTTGCTAAAGTCAAGACATAGAAATGTCGGTTCTGTGTATTTTAGGATCCCCTCTATTGCCTGGTTGTGTGTGTTCCCAGCAGAGATGTGGATAGTTAAGTCTCCCCATTAGCTGAGTATCCTCCAGCTTTGAGTACCTGGAGAGCTGGCTCTGGGATTTTACCTCTTTAAATAAGTGTATGTTAAATAATAGGGATATAGTGACAAATATCTCACGAATTCACCTGCTCTCACTTATTTTCTTCCCCTGAGCAGGGTTTCCAGTTTCCAAATCTAATGTGCTCTTTGGGTGCTAGCTTTCCCAGGCTCAGAGCAAGAGGGTGAGCTCCTGGGAGCTGATGGCACAGATGGGAATGAGTTCAACTAATTCAAACTTCTCTGTGTCTAATGGAAAGAGCTGGGATTCCCTATAAAGACCTTGTGAGCTCTGCATTTAGGGTTGTCCCCAGCATGTGATGCATCCTCATGAAGAAGGTCACCGCTTCCCACCCAACCTCACTGACATTTGGCGTAGCCTCCTCCCTGACGACATGTGGGATATGGAGGCAGATTGATCCTGTCCTCTCTCTCCTCTGGTGGAAGTTTTGGGAGGAGTCAGCTCCTGATTTTTCCAGCAATTATTTTGGTTTGTTTCCCCCTTTCCCAGTCCCTCTGTAACGTTTCCGCTTTCCCCAGAGCAGGGAATAATTCACGACTGGATTCTCTTGCTCTTACAGCAGATGATGGAGCAGTGAATGAGAACGAGGAGGAGAATCCTCAGCAGGGAGATACTCAGCACATGGAACCACCCGGGATGTTATCAGAAAGATTGGAAAAGAATATTCACTGGAGTCGTGAGCAGAGAAAAGCTCATGAGAGTCAGCACTGGCCAGAGAAGCAGCAGGGAAAACAGCCAGGGGATTGTTGGGGAAGTGGGAAGGAGCTCCAGGAAACCACAGCCCAGCAGAGAGTCCCCACAGGAGAGAGAAAAAACACCTGCATTGAGTGTGGGAAAATCTTCAGCAGCTGCTCAGCTCTTATTACACATCAGAGAATCCACATAGGCAAGACCCCCTACAGATGCTGTGAGTGCGGGAAAAGCTTCAATCGGAACTCGCACCTTAGTAGACATCGGAGACTCCACACAGGACAGAGACCCTTTAAATGCTCCGAGTGCGGGAAAAGTTTCAGTGTGAGCTCCAACCTTATCGCACATCAGACAATCCACACAGGAAATAGACCCTTTACGTGCTCTGAGTGCGGGAAAAGCTTCAATCGGAACTCAAACCTTATTACACATTTTAGAATCCACACAGGAAGTCGACCTTTTACATGTGCTGACTGTGGGAAGAGCTTCACTGACAGTTCAAACCTTACTCAGCACCAGAGAACCCACGTGGGGGAGAGACCCTATAGATGCTCCGAGTGTGGGAAAAGCTTCACTAGGAGCTCAGACCTCATTAGACATGAGACAATCCACACGGGAGACAGACCCTTTAAATGCTTGGCATGTGGGAAAAGTTTCAATCAGAACTCACACCTTATTACACATCAGAGAATCCACAAGGGAGAGTAACCCCAGGCTGGCCAAAGTTTGGGGTTTTTTTATAATACATTTGCTGTTTCCCACATAGTGACCTTTACAGCTGTTTTCACCATTTGCTTCACTGTGGTCCTTCAGCTTCCACAAGTGAGTTGCCTGCTTTTGCTGCTCACCCTTCTTTGGGGTGAAGCCCACTGTCCTTTCTATCAATTCCTTGATATCTTGTAAATCATGGAGGGGGGGAGTGCCCCTCACGACAGGAATGTCCATTAGTTCCAGATAGGGAGATGGAGTGACCTCAGCTAGCTACACTGACGTACAGTTTACCTGGACCTTATCTCTACTCGGGTTTTCCTTGGAGTTAACTATCTCTATTAGTGATTTAATACTAAGCTACTTTTGCAGTAAAGACATAGCCCTGGTAAAGTGGTTGGAGTTAGCTAGCACATTTCTCCTTAAGCTGACCTAAGCTCCATCACTTTTCCGAGTTCAGACAACCGTATGTGTCACATTTAGATGTAGTCCTGCGGGAATCCTGCATCAAAAAAATAAAATCTCTGCACCAAAAAAATGAAAATTTGGCACACAATATTTTAAAATTCTGCACATTTTATTTGTCAAAATAACACCACAGAATCACATCAGTTTCAATTGTTTTGGTAATTGATTTCAAAATACCTGTCAGCCAGTATGTCTGTAACAATAGAGACAAGCAAAAATTCCTTCAGGAGCAGAGTTAAAGGAACCCCTTTGACAACCCAGTTCCTGTATCACTGGCCCCACTGCCCAGAGCCCAGCTGGGTGGCCAGACACCCACAATCCCCTCTCCTGAGTCCAGCCATGACCCTCCTAGCCCAGACTCCAGCCCTCTCCTGGCCAGGGATCCAGAGAAAGAAACAGTCTGTTGCAGGGTCCCAGGCTTGTGTGGCGTTTCCTGTCTGCTGTCCTCACCTTCCCTCAGGACCTGGGAGGAACTGCAGCTGCCAGGATCTCCCTACTCTCTCCCCCGGTCCTCCCCACCCCGGCAGTGTCTTCTGTGTGCAAGCTGGGTCCAACTGCCCCTGCTGGCAGCCAGCAGCACTGCAGCCCATTTCTGTGGGGGGAAGGAAATTATGCACAAAACCCATTAATTTGTGCACAATTCTGCATTGCGCAGTGGTGCAGAATCTCCCCAGGAGTATTAGTGTTCCCCCACTGGCAAAGTGATTGTTAAAGTAACTGAATTCACCCTTTGTGGACAGCTTGTCTCACTCCTTGTTATTTTCACTTTCTGCAGGTAGTGCTCAAAAGTTATTTTTGTACCATTTTTCTAATTTAAAATATATTTATAACAAAGAGAAGAAGCAGGGATGCAAAAAAGTGTCAGTTCAGCCTCTGATGCACAAAGGAGATGGGGTGAATTGGAGAGATTCTTTCCTTCTCCACCACTATCACGCTATTCCCTCACCGCTACGTCTTGAGAATATATCCTCTCTCTCTGCCTGTCAAAGTGTCACGTGATACACTGCTCTTAGCTCTCTGTGCTTAGGAAGCACATACTTGTAAGCACTGGAGATTAAAGTGTCACACACCTAGAAGGGAAATCTGAATGGATCCCAAAGCCAGTGTGATCATTCTGATCTTACATCCCAGTTTCCATTTATTGAAAAAGTGACTGGGGCTTTTTCCTGCTGAGCAGATGGAAAAGTTGGCTGTTTTTTTCCCATTTCAAGGATGCTAACATTTTTGAAAATAATAATGAAGTGGTGTTGAGTGAAGCAGGTTGGACTGGATCATAGCAGAATGCAGCGAGAGAATTTGTTGTCCTCAACTTTTGAATCATTAGATATAATCTTTTCTGGAATTTCATAGTGTATTACACTGTCATTGTCATATTTCTCTGCATTATGGATTTTTCTCTCCTGAATGCTGTTTGGTCACCTAATTAGATATTTTGTTGGACAGAATTTAGATCAGATTTATTAGGGGTTTTTAAAGAGATTACCATTTGCTAAAATAGTCTTGTGCGTTTGTTCCCATCCATCCACGATGACATAGAGGAAATTCTTTCAGTCACCAGGAGGGAATACTCCAATTTATTGGGCATGCTACCAGGGAATTAGTAGTGTATTTTAAATCTCCATACTGAAATGGTGAACAACAGTACACCACAAATTGTGTGACTAGCTGAAGTAATTGGATATGATCACACTGTTATTCAGTTGATTGGATCAATATCGTGTCAGATGATCTGGGGAGATAATTTCACAGTAAGTGATTTGGAACTTGGCAAAATATTTGGTTCCCAAAACAGTTGTGGCCCAGGCAGGTCCGGATTAAAGAATTTTGGAGCTCCCTCCCCACCTTCCTTAAACTAGACAGAGCATGTGATATACCATATGTAAATATGAGAACCTCTTCATTGTTTGATTGTTAGAGCTTTCTCAGCAGAAAATACAGATGCACCACTGAACATGAAATGATTGTGTTCTTATGCTAACTTATACAATAGCATAGTGTATTTTGAGTATTAGAAAGAATACAAACAGAATTTGAATATAAGAATAAAAATTAGCCTCACTGAGTGAAAAAAAGCATTACAGTGTATTGTGCTGCATGTTTCATGTACTGGAAGAAAATATGTTATGTTTAATATATTTTAATGTGTTTTGTTTGTTTAGGGTTTTTTTACCTAGTCATTTGTTCACTTTGTTACCTTTTTTAAACAAACCTGATAATTATTTTTTATAGAATGCTTCAGAATACATGCACCTGGTGTATTAAACTAAACTGGTTTGTTCAATTCTCAAATAAATTGTTACATCCAAACAATTTTTCTATCATATTTTCATGCCCTAGCTGGAGAAAGCATTGCTGCTGGGCCCAATCCTTCTGACTTTACTCTTTGAAATCAGTGGGAGTAGTTGTGTGTGCAAGGACGGCGCAAACCAGACCAACTCTTATTTTGCAACAGATTTAACAAGTTTTTTGTTTTGTTTTTTGCTTTTTAAGTGTAATCAGTTAGCTGGGCATTGTGCCAAGACTCCAGTGATTATAAGTGCAAATTTGTGTGTATGTGACTCTCTCCACACACAGACATCTGACAATCCAGGCTAGAGCACATCAGCCAGTAGTTTAGGGACACCCAAAGCATGGAGTTGCATCCCTGACCATCTTGGCTAATAGCCATTGATGGACCAAACCTCCATGAACTTATCTAATTCTTTTTTGGATGCACTTGGGCTAGTGTACACTATCACAGTATGCTGCACTGCTGTAGCATGTCTGGTGAAGACCTGCTATGCCAATGGGAGTGCGCTCTCCTGTCAGCATAAGTACTCCGCCTCAACGAGAGGTGGAAACTATCGTTGGGAGAGTATCTCCCACCGCTAGATGGGTGTAGACACTGTTTCAAGTTAATGTAACTTACTTCACTCAGGGGATGGCTTTTTCATAACCCTGAGTGATGTAACTTACATAGACTTAAGCAGTAGTGTAGACCAAACATTTAAGGGTTGCCTCCACAACATCCCTTGGCAAGGAGTTCCACAGGTTGACTATTGCTTGAAGGAGTACTTGCTTATGTTAGCTTTAAATCTGCTACCTATTCCTTTCATTAGAAACCCCTTGGCCTGGTATTATATGAAGGCATAAATAACACTGCCCAATTCATTTTCTCCACACCATTCATGACTTTATAGACCACTGTCACATCACCCCTTAGTTGGCTCGTCTAAGATAAAAAGACTGGAACCGCTTAATCCATCCTCAGATGGAAGTTGTTCCATGTCCCTGCCCCCCCCCCCCCGCCCAAAAAATCATTTTTCTTGCCCTTCTCTATACTTTTTCCAACACTAACAATGCATAGCCCCTCCCGCTCACAGTGACACACACCCCTCATGTCCCCTCCCCCAGATCCTCTCCACAGTGACTTCCCCCTGGGGCTACCTCCTTACAGCCCCTCCCCTCACTAACACCCAGCATGCCCTTCCCCACAGCTTCTCCCTGACAGCACTCATGTTTCCCTCCCCCTCAGAGCTCCTCCCCTCACAGCAGCCAATAGTACAATAGATCAGCAGCACAATAGACTGCTAGTCTTGAAGCACTGGGGAAGTTCTGGAAGTAGTGTAACCAGACAGCAAATGTGAAAAATTGGGACGGGAGTGGCGGGTAACAGGAGCCTATATAAGAAAAAGACCCCAAAATCAGCACTCTCCCTATAAAATTGGGACATCCGTTCACCCTATCTGGAAGGAAGCTAGAAAAGGGTTAATGGGATGACTCCGCTCCTCGCAGGCTTCTCATCTGACATTGATCCTGGGCAAGATAATGGAGTAGCTGAAATGAGATTTGATCAGCTAAGAATTAAAGAGGGGGTGATGTAATTAATGCACCTCGACATGGGTTTATGGAAAACAGATCCTGTCAAACTAACTCCATGCATTTTTCTTGAGATTTGCAGAATTTTTGGCGGCCCTGAGTTCTGGGGATAGAGTCCAGGGGCAATGGAGAGATGGGTGGGGGGCTCAGGGAGGCAGTGAGATTCAGGGGTGGCAAAATACAAGTTCAGCCAGGGCAGATTTCCCAAAGGCTACTAGAAGATGGTATAATAGGGACTCTACAGAAGGGGTGAAAGTAAACCTGTAGGCAGGACCGAACTGGCTTCCCAGTGTGGCAATTTAAAGGACCTGGAGACCCGGGCCCTTTAATTGCTGCCAGAGCCCTGGGCTAGCAGCAGAGGGGCTCCGGCGCTGGGGCAATAGCAGCAGCTGGGACTTGAGGAAGGTGCTGGGCAGGACAGACACCCCCGTGGGGGGAGGGGAGGGGTGTCTTCTCAGGCAGACGGGTGGTGTCTGTTCCCTGCTCAGCGCCAGGGGAGGTCCTTACCCTGCACTTGGGGAGATCTGCCCAGGGGCAATGCAACAAAAGGAGCTGGGTTCCCGGGGGGGCAGCTCCCACACATGCCCCAAGATGCACCACAATGGGGGTAAATGCTGCAGGCGGGTGTTCGGGACCCAGGAAGCAGCAGGTGCCCCACGTGCTTTGCAACCCAGAAACACACATCTTATGCTGCTCAGGACACACACAAACCCCCACACCCCGAACAAGATCAACTCATTAAAAATCTGTTAGTCTATCAGGGTAACAAACATGCCCTAGCCTTCATTAATCCGAGAAGAAATCCCCAAAGACTTCAGTCAAATCACACTGGTTTAATGAAACCATTAAAACAAGTTTATTAAGTAGAGAACAAGTTAAGTGAATTGGTTACAAAAGTGTTACCAAGCTACATAGGATTTGTATCTCACCCCCAGCAGTCCATTCAGTTAGGACCAATCCTCCCAGTTCAATGATGGTCCTTTGTCTTTCAAACGATCTTGCTACCAGACCTACCCTCTGGCTATCCAGGAGTCCACCAAATAGCCCAACTTAGATCTTAGCCTGGCACTGTCTTCACAGCTTGGGGTGCAGGTAAAGCTGTTTTTGCCCTTCCTCACCCATCCAGGCTATGCCCCTTCCTGCCAACAGCTAAATACCCTCACTGCACTGCCACTAAGCCTTGCATAGCACCTGTCCTAACCCCATTAACATCCTTGAGGGACCTAGATTATAAACGTGACACCTCACCTGAGATCAAGGGCCTATCAGACACCCCATGCCTGAGATCAGGGCTCCTGGCATGTTGGGTGTCACACAGCCCTAACGAAAGACAATCCCTACCCTAAATAGACTGCGAGGTGGGGAGGGGAAACTGAGGCACAAAAGGGACACACACACACACCCCTGAAAGCCATGGGGTTGGCCACAACTGTGGCCAACAAGGTGCCTATAACTCCATGCCTCATGGGTCTTGTTGCAGAATGTTAATGTGACACGGAAGCCTGAAGAAGCATGTGTGAGGTGCCCATCTGTGCCCTTTAAAGCAAGCTCGTTCTTTCACCATGGCTGGGAAGGGGGGCGGGGGGTCTGCTGTTCTCCTCACAGGGATTGTGGGGCTAGATTGGGGCTTCAGGCCCTGGCTCCTGAAGTCACAGCTTGTCACGTGAGCTTGCCTTTCAGTTTCTAGCCTGCAGCAAGCTTGAGCCAATCACTTAGTGAGGAGGGAGCTGCCCTGAGCATGAGTGATGCTGCTTAGGCCTGCAGAGCCTGAGTTGATCACTTGGGATGGGGGGAGTTGTCCTGAGCTATGCGATTGCCACTGGGGGGCGCTGCAGGCAGGGAGGAATACTGAAACTGCAGACACAGCCCTGGCTGTCAGGGAACATACCCAGGACCATCACCTGCTATTAGTATGAGAGCTGCTCATGGGGGCTGCTACAGCAAGCTCTTGCTGTACTCCAACCCTCTCAGAAGAAGCTGCTGGAAGTGTGCCTGGAGCTTCTTCCTGGGGCCACTCTCCTAGGCCCCATCCCACAGACACACCCCCGTTCACACAGGCAGCAGGCAAGAGCTTAGTATGCTCTTGGCCTCCAAGAACTCACCCCCTGTAGTTAAAATCCCATGGCAGAAAATTGCATACTGCACTAAGGGGACTTTATTGGATCACAAGGGTCAGAGGTCATGTCAGTGCCCAGCTCTGTCCCAGCCCCTGCGTGTGGCAGAAACCCACTCCATGGCAACTCAGGAGAGAGGGGTTTGCACCAGCTGCCTGTGCTCCGCTCCAGAAAGGTGAGGACAGTCTCTGCAGCTGAACTAATCAAAACAACAATCAAACTGCATTTTACAACTCATTTGTCCACAGGCCATGTCTCAGGTGGGCTGAGATCAAGAGGGTAGAGGCAGCTGCCACAATGAACCCTCGGGTGCTGTATGCTAGGCTCAGCATAGGCAGAGGCCACAGCTCCCTTTCTCTTGGGGTCTGCTGGTTCACAAGGCACCATGGGGCAGACCACCTGTGGGTGAAGTGAATAAGGCTCACCGGTTCCTCCTCCATGCCCCCTGGCTGGCCCTACCAGTGTCTCCAGGGGTGCCAGTGTCTTGGGACAGGCCCTCCTCAGCTGCCGCCTCATTGTATTGGGTCCTCCAGGCCTTGGGGTCCTTGCTCTGGATCTGATGAAGAGACGGGGGTGTGTGTGACACAACTAGACTTATCTCCCTCAGGGCCTGCATGGGCACCAGCAGCCCTTAGGAGACATGGGTTTACTACCCCCTGTGAGGACTCCCATGCCCAGGCACCCTGGGATACCTCCAAACCTCAGTACCCTTGATTGCCCGGGGACTTGCCTCAGTACCCTCGATTGCTGCTCCCCCACCCCCCCCGCCATTTCCCCAAGCCTGCCCTCTAGGGTTTTAGTCTTCATTTCCCTACAGCCCCCTCTAACTGACCTCCCCACCTCCTGGCACCCAAGCCTCAGCCCCCTTGGGGGCTCAGGCTCTGCTCCCCCTAAATCCAAACCGTTCCCTTCCTTGAGTCCCCCTCAGCAGCAGGCAGGTACCTTGGCGACAAAGCGCAGGATCTGCATCTTGGAGGTCTCCTTGGCAGCCCGTGCTCCCCACTGGAACTCATGCTCAGGTGGATCTGTGTGGGGTATGCGGTTGTATTCCAGGTACCTGAGGGGGCAAGGGCCTAGCAATCAGCAATCATACCTGCTTCTCCAAACCATCAAATCACCGCCCCGCTCCACTGTCACTGAGCCCACCTCAATCCCTGCCCCCGCCCTCCTCCTGAGCAGCAGCCATATGACCCCAGTAACCTGCTCCCAGCATGGTCGAGTGGGTAGAGCAGTGGGCTCAAGGCACCTGGGCTCTAGTTGGCCTGCTATTCCTGTCCTCACAGCCCCTTGGGGTGTAGGCTCCACTCCCCCGCTGCAATACCATGCCCCTCTCCTTCACAAAGGCCTTGGGGCTCTCCATCCTCCAGAGACCCTGGGGCCAGACTTCCTGCCTGTTGCCAGAGAGAAAATGGGTCGCTGGATCTCTCCAGCCCAGAGAAGGGCAAAGGGCCAGCCCAGCCTGTGTACGATGCTCTCCGGCACAGGGAGCCGGCCTTCAGGCTGACTGCATGAGGAGGCAACGAGATAATCTGCGGCATGGTATAAACAGCAAGGCTGTGTGTTCTGCCATGGCTGCTCTGTACACGCCGGCCACATGGCATTTCAACTGCCTGCTCCCCGGTTCGCAGAGAGATTAGCCACCCAGCCTGCTGGGCCACTAAAGCATATTGGACAGGGCCCAAATCTACTACTGTGCAAGGAGGGTGCGTGATAGAAGGATTCCTGGGTTCTGTACCTGGCTCTGAGAGAGGAGTGGGACCTACTGGTTAGACAGGGGTTTGGGAACTAGCTCTTCATCTCCCCTATCCTACCAGACACTGTGACATTCTATACATACGTATTCCTCATTTATACATCATTGTGATATTACATATTAAACAGGCCATGTAAGGTACCAGGGGAAAGGTTATGGTCAGCTGAACGTCACTGTTCTATCTAAATATGTATATCGTTTTTCTTAACTTCACATGTATTGTTGTGTTGTATGGTTGCCACTAAAATAGGGTGTGGGTTTGGGAAGCACCCCAGATACTAGCTATCCAATGCCATGGAAAGTAACCAATGCCCGGGCAGGTGTCAAACAACTATCGACAGCCATTGTCCAGCAAGAGAGGTGCAATTCGATGACTTCCTCACAGGAGACACAACTGGCTATTGCTTCATCTTATGACTCAGCAATGCCCAGCAGACATGTCTGGACGAGTGTTCTCCAAGCACATGGACTAGGGTATCAAACAGAACACCAGGACCACATGCTTAGCCTTCCTCCTGCCCCTATTTATACTACAAACAACAAAAGACATGCAGAGGACTCTTACAGAGGGGACTGACTCAGGTTTAAGGAACAAACCTGTATATTAAAGACTGCAATATCCTGTGGGGTGAGAAAAATCTGCTTTATCTAGATGGTGCCCAGTCTAACAGGGTTGAGAGTTTAGACTGAGTGCTTATATTATCTTTTGGTAACTAACTCGGATTTCTTGCCTATCACTTAAAATCTCTCTCTTGTAGTGAATAAACTTCTTTTACTGTTTCTCTTTACCAGTGGGGTTTCCTGGAGTGTGTTGTAAATCTGCTCAGATTTGCAGCAGCTGGTGCATAGCCATTTTCCATTCGTGAAGTGGTGAACCAATTAATAAATTTGCACTGCTTGTCTTGAGCAGTATACGATGGCCTATTTGGGAGGTACAAGACTAGGAGCTCAGGGGGATTTGGCTCTGGTGCCTCTGTGTGATTCATGAGAGGCTCTGGGAGTATCCATTCAATCTAGCTGGGTGTAGGGCTCCATATGTGGTTGTGCTGAGTGATCACAGCGCAGGGAAGGGGTTCCTGCTCGTCAGTAGCAAAACATTGAGACACAACCCAGGCTGGAGTTTAGGGGGTACAGTGGTCCCACAGTCCCAGGCTACACCCCTAGGATCCCATCACTGACCTCACTCCTCTCCCAAAGCCAAGCACAGAACTCAGGAGTCCTGGCTCCCTGACCACCCTTCTCTAACCATTCGACCCCACTACCCTCCCAGACATAGAACCCAGGAACCCTGACAAGCCCAAACTTACTTTTGACGGACAAATTCCTCAGTCACCAACTTCTTGACATCCCCAAAGACCTCGTGTGTCACTCTGGAGGAGCTGTGGACAGGAGTGTGTTAAAGGGGCAGGGCCTAAGGGTGCATAGGCCCCCGCTGCTCCACCCCCATGCTGCAAGCCCCTTCATTGATTAGCTGGTGCGGGGATGGGGAAGGGAGGAGCCTGCAGCTGGCGGGGGACAGCGTGAACTCCTGGTATCCCAATCCCCACACATACCCGGGATCAACGGGAACAACTCGCAGTCTCCTCAACATCTCCCACACAGCAGCTGAAAGGGCAAAGTGAGAATATCAGTCAGGAGGCAGAGCCTTCAGGGAAAGGGCAGTGCCCACAGAGAAGGGGTAGGGCTTACATTCTTTAGCAGCATTGCCCTTCATGAAGAGGAAGCTGAGGATGACGGTGAGGAGACCCAGTTTTGCTGTGCAATCATCCCTGCAACACACAAGAGGGATATCACTCACCCAGAGAGCTCTGCGGAGGACTGGGATCTGGACAAGCAAATAGAGGGTTTAACGGCAGAACAAAGACCCATCTCAAACCTTCCAGAGCTGGAAAAAGAACCCTGGCACCCAGCCTCTAACCACTAGAGCAGGGGTCTCAAACACAGCCCACAGGGCTCTTCTGCGTAGCCTCCCAAGCTCCCAGCGCACCCCCCGCCCCCCAGGCTTACCTCTTCTAGCGCCTCTCTCACACCTCGCTCTACAGATGACCGCAGGTCCCAGCGCGGAGCCAGCGTGCCCCACCAGCTCCGCATCTGTGGAGTGGGCGCTGGACCGGGGTGTCGGGGGAAGCATGATCTGATCTGGAGCCTGGGCGTCACTTTGGGTCCGTTCCGCCGGCTGCCTCCTCTTGCTGTGGTGGAAGTAGCAGATGGCATCTGCTATGGAGTGCCAGGTGTGAGAGGCGTGCTAGAAGAGGTAAGGCAGCTCCCCCGCCCCCTTTCCAGTTCTTTGTATAGGTCCTTTCTGTGTTCCTTTCTTCTCTTGAGAAGCCTCACACTTGATACAGGGTAGAACCTGTTTGCGTTCCCCCACCCTGCCAACACCCCTTCCTCCACAGCCATGGGTTTTTCATTCATGTGTCATTAGTCAAAACTGTGGTCTTATCCCCCCCCACACACACACTTTGATTGCAGGCTTCCTGCATTTCTGTGTCCCATGGGTGGAAACTGGTTGCATGAATAATTAAGTGCCAGGAAAAGCAGCTGCTGCTGAGGCCTGGGATGTATTAGGAAGTACTACTGGCTGCGATCAGGGGGTTGTTTGGTCCAGATCCAGTGATCTTATTGTCAACTCCCTGCCCTGAGCCACCTGCCACACCCCTCTTGCACCCCACACACCAACTCCCTGCCCCCTGCACCTCAACTGCCTGCCCCGAGCCCCCACCACACCCTGCACCCCTCCTGCACCCCCTGGTGGCAGGGAGGGGGCAGCGTTGGGGTAGGGCCTTTGAGGAAGGCGTTGGAAAGTGGTGGGGCTGGCAGCTGTAAGGAGGGGTGTCAGTGATGCAGCCTTTGGGCCAATGCCCTAGTCCTCATGTGGCTCTCGTGGTCATTTGAGTTTGAGACCCCTGCACTAGAGCCAGGGACAGCCTATAGTCCTCCCAGCAGACCTAGTCACATGGACACTGCAAGTCAGCCTTCTGGCCACTAGGGGTCAGAGAACACAGTACCAGGACAGGAGCACGCAAGGATCAGCCATGACCATTTTATGTGGGGTGGGGGTTGGCGGGTAGGTGGAGTCTAATGACAAGGATTAACTCTTAAAAGGCTTGGAAGCCTCTTTAAGGGGGAGGAAGAATCTGTCATGATGCCTCCCACCCCAGCCAGCCAGTCCCCTCCCTCCCTTACTGTTTCAGGTTCTCCCCTTCCAGGCGTGGCAGGTTGCTGACCAAGATGTACATGTGATGCTTGGGGTCTATCTCCACCAGCTGCAGCCCAAAAACCTGGTGGGGGGAGGTGAG
The DNA here is from genome assembly GCA_007922305.1 of Dermatemys mawii. Classification (NCBI taxonomy): domain Eukaryota; kingdom Metazoa; phylum Chordata; order Testudines; family Dermatemydidae; genus Dermatemys; species Dermatemys mawii. Next base: position 3,757,796 of record ML677408.1, read on the forward strand.
GTTAATTTCAGCAAGGCATGGAATAGGGAGTAGGGTCTTGTGGTTAGAGCAGGGCATGAGGAGGAGTCAGGACACCTGAATTTTATCTCCAACACTCCAAGACAAGTGGCAAAAGGCAAGGGCAGCAAGTATGCAAGATAATACCAACCCAGAACATAACACTATATCCACACTACGGACATAATGCAGCTGCTCTATGCCGGCATGTAGCGTGTATCCTTTGTAGCCACTCTATGCCCAAGGAACAGAGCTCTGCTGCTGCAATGAGCTCTCCAGCTGACCATCCACGCCACCACCACAAAAGTTCTACTGCAGACAAAGCCCAAGGCAAACAATGGCTTTACAAGATTTTTAAAGATAGATGTCTCTCATGCAACATGGTGCCCCCTAGCATCCAGCACTGACTAGCAGGGGAAGGTGCCCCCGGCAACTCCCCTGCAGCACAGCACCCTCTAATGCCCAGCACTGATTGGCAAGGGAGAGCACCCTCTATTGAGCCTGCCAGGGGAGAGTGTCTCCAGCTGAGCCCCGCATTTCACTCCCCACAGCATGGTGACCTGCTGGAGGGTCCTGCCAGCTCGCTTAACGATCTCAGAATAGATGCCTTTGTAGTCTTTGATAACGTTCTTCAGGATATCTACAAAGGGAAAGAGAGGGAGACATGTTACAGCTATTCCCACAGCTCTAGAACCCCTGCTGGCAAGACAGTGCCCATGCAGTGGTAACCCTCTAATCCAGCAAGGCCAGTAGCAGAATTGGAAGAAGAAACCACAGATCTAGAGTTGTAACTTTTTAATGACTGCTTCAGGTACAATCACCTCCTTATCAGATACCCCGACCCAGGGACCCCACAACCTGCATCATGGGCATCTAAGTTGAGTAGTTGAAAGTTTCAACCGTTATTGGTGACCCATATGAAGAAGATTGGGAAACAAGGACGTCTGGGTTCTGTCCCCACCTCTGGGGGGGGGGGGGGGTAGGGCCCAGTGGTTATAGCAGGGATAGCTGGAAGCCAGGACTCCTGGTTTCCATTTATGGCTCTGGGAACAGAGTGGGGTCTTCTAATGGATCAGAGCAGAGGAGGCTGAATGTCAGGACTCCCAGGTCCTATCACTAGTTCATAGACTCTGAGGTCAGAAGGAACCATCATGATCATCTTAGTCTGATCTCCTACACAAGGCAGGCCACAGAATCTCACCCACCCACTCCTCCAATAAACCTCTCATCTGAGCTAATGAAGTCCTTGAATCATGATTTAATTATTTAAAGGTGCAGAGAATCCTCCAACAAGTGACCTATGCCCCCTGCTGCAGAGGAAGGCAGAAAAACCCCAGGGCCTCTGTCAATCTGCCCTGGAGGAAAATTCCTTCCCAACCCCAAATATGGCGATCAGCTAAACCCTGAGCATGCAGGCAAGACTCACCAGCCAGACACCCAGGAAAGAATTGTCTACAGTAATGCAGATTCCATCCCATCTAACATCCCACCACAGGCCATTAGACCTATTTATCACTAATAGTCAAAGATCAATTAATTGCCAGAATCATGTTATCCCATCATACCATCTTCTCCATAAATTTATTGAGCTTAATCTTGAAGTCAGACAGGTCCCCTTCCCCCCAGGGATGGGGGGGGGGGCTAGAAAAAGGTGAATCAAAGCATGCACAGCAGCACAGAGGAGGGAGGCTACAGAAAGTCATTGTGGCCAAATGGCTGAGTCCTGGCTCTGCTGCCTCAGAGATCTGGATTCCTCTTACTGAACAGAAGTGGCCTCAGGGAACCTTCTGCTAATTTGAGGGCGGCTGCAGAACCTCCACCCCAAAGTCCATGACCGTCTAGCAGGCCTCTTACCTGCCCGTTTGATGGGGATTTTCTTCTGATCCTTGACCAGCAGGTATTGTACCAATTCGCTCACCTGCGGGTGGGAGACAAGGTGCGTTACTCAACGGGAGGGGGAGACCCCCCCCCCATAGGGTTTCCAATTTAGGTTGGAAAAATATATTCCTGGAGGTTTCAACCTAGGCCATAAACTTTAACGCCTGGATAATGGGCAACCGCCCCCGCGGCCGCCCCCACCTTCTGATCCACTTGAGCCGGCGAGAGTCTCTCCAAGCTCCGCTGCACCTGGCTGGCGCTCTGGCTCGGCGCGCAGTCCTCCTCGGCGGCCGCGTCTTCGCCCTGCGCGGGGAGAATCAAAGCGGCAGTGCGGGGGAGGGGCCGGGCCGCGGGCCGCTCCCAGCCAGCCCCGGGATGCGGGCGGGAGAAGGGGCCCCAGGGGGGGTCCCCAAGGCTCGCTCCGTACCTGGGAGGGGCCGGGCCCCTTATTGCGCCTCCTCTGCGCCATGGCTGGCGGGCGGCTCGTCACCCCTGTGGGGGGGGGGGGGGAGTCGCTGGCCCCCGGCGCGGGGCTCAGCGTCCGCAGCCGCCCCCAAGCGCGGCCCCAGGCGGGGAGATTCCCCCGGGCACCCGCTCCCCCGCCGCCTCCAGGGGCGCCCCTCACCCCACTGCGCCCGCCCCGCCCGCGCCTCCCTCCGCTTCCCGACAACACCCTCCGCGCGTGCGCCGCGTTACGTCACCCCCTGCGCGCGCGCGCGCGCCCTCGCCTCCCGCCAGCCCCTCCTCCTTCAGCGCCAGTCTCCTCCCAGCCCAGCCCCCTTTAGCGTCACTCCTCACCCAGTCCCCGCTCGCTCCTTACGGCCACACCCCTTCAAGCGCCCCGCCCACCACGCCGCGCCCCCTCGGGTTTGAAAAACGGCGCGAAAATGGCCCTTGGGCCCCCGTCACGGGAAGAGGGAAGGCGCCCCTCCCCCCACTCCCAGGCCGTGGCCTCCGCCACTAGACGCTCACATCTGCCCCTTTCGCAGGTCCCCCCATGGCCATAGGTCCTGCAGCTAGGGGTGCTGCTGCTGCACCCCCTGGCTTGAGGTAGTGTCAATCTGGGCTGACAGTGCGGTCCCGTGGCTCTCAGTCTGCAGCCCCACAATACACACTGTTCCAGCACCCCTGAACGAGTGGGGACCCGCAAAGGATGCTGCTGAGCCCCACGCAGCCCATGCCACCACCCCAGGCCCCACTGTTGCTGCAAGAGACCTGGGTTGCAATCAGGCCCTGTATGACCTCACCCAGGATTGCTTGGGTCCCCGAGCCCCTATCTGCTTATCCAAGGTCTCACCATAATGGTTCTCCCATCCCTCACCTTGCCCTTCCCTGGTAACTTCACACAGGGGGACACTGAGGTATCACAGAATGTGGTGGGACTTGCTCTGAGGCACAGAACCCAGGAGTCCTGGCTCCCAACCCAGCCTCCCTTTTGCCCCTGCTCTAACCATTGGATCCCATCCTCTCCCAGAGCCAGGGAGAGAACCCAGGAGTCCTGGCTCCCAACTCTTCTGCTCTAACCACTAGACCCCAATTCCCTGCCAGAGCTGGTGAGAGAACACAGGTGTCCTGGCTTCCAGTCACTCCTCCCAAAGCTGGGCTGATAGATCTTCCTTCTGGTCCGGGCTGCAGGTTGCTGCTTCTGCCAGAGACAATGCCTCTGCTGACCTGAGCCAGAGCCGGTGGGCAGGCAAAATAAGGAGAGCATTGGGTGAGAGACAGCAACAAAAACAGATCAGGATTCACTGAGCTTGGAGACTTTTTCACCCTAAACCCACAATGGGAAGCATTCTCCAACCCAGGGCAGGTGGCACGTGCTTTTGCGACACCTTTATTTTTGATCCCCTGGCATGGGTACCTCCTGTGAAGATTACCCCCATTACCATATTAGTTCTGGCTTAAGAAGCTCCCTCCCAAAACAACCCTTTCCCCTCCCTAGCCCCAGCAGAGGGATTTATAAGAAGATTGATGTGTGTTCTGAAAGGGGACCAGGAAATGGGGAGGAGTGATGCATGAGTGTCTCCATATGCCTCAGTTTCCCCACCTGTCAAATGGGTTACAATAGCCTCTGGCTATTTAGGTGGTCAGATTCAGGGCAGGGTGGGTGCTTAGCACCCACCAACAGCGAACCCTCTCCCCACCCCTCTCCAGTGCTTCCATCCCACTAGCAGCTCTGCTGATCAACTGCTGCCCCACCCTCACAGCACCTCCCACCTGCCATGATCAGCTTTCTGCAGCATGCTGGATATGCTGGGGGAGTGGGGAGGAGCGGAGACTGGGATTGCTTGGGGAAGAGTGTGGAACTTGGCCTGAAGAGGCGGGGTGTGGTGGGGAACTGGGGGAAGAGGTGAATGGGGAGAGACCTGGGGGGGAATGAGGGTTGAGTACCCCTGGGGCAAAAAGGAAGCTGGTGCCTCTGAGTGAATTCCAAACTTAACCCTCAGAAATAACCAAGACACCAGCACAGGCAGAAACTTTTCCCTGTGGCTTACTAATTTATTTTATGGCTCTAGTCTAGATCATCCTTTCCAGCCTCCTTCAGCTTCTTTCTGGTTCCCTTTTTCAGTGGCTTCTGAATCCTTGGTTTTGTTATTTTGACTTTTTCACAAAGAAAGAACGAGCCTTTTCACTGAGCCTTGGCCCTCTTCTCTTTGGCAGATGCTGGGGTAAACATCTGTGCAGGGCCAAGAAAGGATCTGGATCCATATTCTTATTTCCTCGCTTGAATTCCACCACCTCGAGGTATCGGCGCAGCTCCGGAGAGGAATCTCAGTGCCAGAAGGGGCCCTGAGATCATTTAGTTGGACTTGGATGACACAGGCAGGAGAATTTCCACCATTTATTCTTGTATTGAGCCCATTGCTTCTGATGAATCTTTTGCACGCAGTATTGATTTAAAGACATCAAGGGACAGGCAATCCACCCCATCCCTAGGTGAGTTGTTCCTATGGTTAACAACCCATCCTATTAACAATCTGGGCCTTCCCTCTGGTTTTCCTTCTCTGTAGACAGATTTGTTTGTGTGGGTCCTAGAAAAAGTAATGCCTAGTATTGTTTGGTTTATGTTTCCTGGCTTTAGGTTCATTTTTAAAAGACCTTGTTGTTATTATGGTGGAGATGCCCCCACCACCTGAGCTTGGGCCCCCCGTTGCTACACAAAGCACCCCCTAGACCAAGACTGGGTTCCCATCACACCGGGTACTGCATGAGGAAGATGTTCTCAGTGTGAAATCCCCATAGGGGTAGTTTCCTGAAGTTTTAAGAGTGCTTTTCTGATATCGTCCTGGTAGGTGCAACTCCAGAAAAGCCGTGATCTTCACAGAAAGGATGTGACTGATGTTATGGCTACAGTATAGCTTAAATCCACATATACTATGTTGCTATGGGGCGTGAATTAGCCACCTCCCTGAGTGACATAACTTAAGCTGATTTAAGCGCCGGTATGGACAGCGCTTTGTCAGTGGAGAGCTTCTTCCACTGACATAGCTACCACTGTTCATGGGGGAAGTAGTAGTTAAGCCGATGGGAGACTTTACAGCGGTGCAACTGCATCAGTGAAGCTGTGCCACTGTAAGCTCTCTAGTGTAGCCATAGCCTGAGTCTCTGAAGTTGGACTATGACAGGAGAAGATCATGATTCCAGAGTGGCAGGCAGCTGGGATCCTGCTTCAGTGGCTCCTAAAGGGCTTTGCTGTGCAAAGAATAGAAGAGGGACAGCATTGTGACACTGCAGCCCATATTCTTCGTACTTGTATGATTATGATGTAACTATGACATGATTATGATGCATTTTGTACAAGATGGGTCATGTGAGGTGCCATTGGAAAAGTGATGATTTGTTAAATATAATTATCCCATGAGTAAGCATGTATCATTTTTGTATCTGAAGTTCTGCCTGTTGAATATGGATCTGTATTTCTAAAGTGCTTACTCTGGAAAACACCCACAACTAGCTTTTCAGGTACAAAAATGGTGAAGCTAAACAGTGCTAATGGCTCATCAGCAAAGACAATGGACTATGATAGGGTTTAGCTTTCCTGTAAATGTTGTAGCTGGCCTGTAAGTAACAGCTGCTATGACTCACCAAGGGCATGTGACAGACCATTTTGGGTACCTGTATTTTTCCACAACCTGGTCTGGGAACTGTTTTTGGAACAAAGGGTTCCTTCCTGCCATATGTTAAAGCTGTATAAGGTGTGGTGTGACATCATCTAGTGCAGGGTTTCTTAAACCGGGGGTTGCGACCCCCCTGGGGGTCGCCGAACGCTCCCAGGGGGGTCGCGAGCTCCCAGCAGCGCTTAAAAGCTGCTGAATTAATTACTTCCGCATTCGGCGGCTTTTCGGCGGAGATGGCAGAAGTAATTAATTCGGCGGCTTTTCGGCAGACATACAAGGGTCCGCCGCGGCAGCCGCTGAATGATAAAGGGGTCTCGGTTCTCAGAAGTTTGAGAACCGCTGATCTAGTGGCCTCACTCCCCACATAAGAGTACTCCTGGAAACACCTGAGGAAGAAACACTGAACTGGCAGAAGTGATGTTCCCAGGCTAAAGGGATTTCTAGCCTGTGTACGGAAACTAGTGGACAGCTTGTATCATCAGTCAGGGTGAGAAACTGTTAATTCAAATCCTATCCTTCTAGTATGTTAAGCTTAGTTTGTGGTTTTGTTTATTTGCTAGGGAATCTGCTTTGATCTGTTTGCTATCACTTCTAATCACTTCAAATCCATAGTTCTGTAGTTAATAAACTTGTCTTTTGCTTTATCTAAACCAGTGTGCCTTTAAGTGAAGTGTCTGGGGGGAATCTTAGCTTCGTACCACAGGCTTGTTACATATTCTTCTCCACATTGAGAGAGGAGAGAACTATTTGTGAACTTACATTGTACAGATCCCTGTGCAGTGCAATACTGAATAATTTGGGGTTTATACTCCAGAGGGAGGTGCATGTCTGGGGCACTGGGAAGTTGGCTAGTGCCTGCTGTTTGCACTCAGGTAGCTCAGTCTGGTTGAGTGGAGCCAACTGCTGTCATGTTGGGTGATAACAGGGCCTGGTGAGGCTGGCTGTGTCTCCAACCTAGCTGTGTGTCGTAGAGAGGCACAGAGGTTCCCACGACTCCCAGACTGAACCCTGGGGTGACAACCCATCACAAGCACCACTTTGGACACATCCCTAGACTGCCCCCATCTCTTCTAAACTGTCTATATCGCAACTCTAGAAAATGACCTCGATATCAGCCAGATTAAATTCAATAAATGCGAGGGAAAAGAATTTTTAAATACATTAGGAACAAAAAGAGTCTTGACAATGGTATTGATCCATTACTCAATGGAAATGGTAGAAGTGTCAATAATAAGGCAGAAAAGGCAGAAGTGAGCAATAAATATTTCTCCTCAGCATTTGGGGGAAAAAACAGATGATGTAGTTCCATTCTCTGGGGTGATACCACTCTTTCCATTCCACTAGTATCTCTGAAGGATGCTAAACAGATGCTCTAAAGTTAGTAGCATTGGCACTGTCCAAAGGCAGAATAGTGGCTAGATCAGGGGTAGGCAACCTATGGCACGCATGCCAAAGGTGGCTCACAAGCTGATTTTCAGTGCCACTCACACTGCCTGGGTCCTGGCCACTGGTCTGGGGGGCTCTGCATTTTAATGTAATTTTAAATGAAGCTTTTTAAACATTTTAAAAACCTTATTAACTTACATACAACAATAATTTAGTTATATTTTATAGATTTGTAGGAAGAGACCTTCTAAAAATGTTAAAATGTATTCCTGGCACGCGAAACCTTAATTTCAGTGAATAAAGGAAGACTCGGCACACCACTTCTGAAAGGTTGCCAACCCCTGGGCTAGATAGACCCTCAGTCTGATTTAGTGCAGCCATTTTTACTTTCCTTTCTTTGTAGACATTTTTAAATTAGCAGGTCCAGATAACTTGCATCAAAGAGTTTTAAAATCTCTGGTTGAGGAGCTCACTGGACTATTAACAGTGATTTTAAATAAATCTTGGGGCAATGGAGATGTTCCAGAAGACTGGAAGAAAGCTAATGTGCCAGTTTCAAAAAGGATAAATGGGATGACCTGGATAATTGCAGGTCTGTCAGTCTGACATTGATCCCAGGCAAGAAAATGGAATGGCTGATATAGGACACAATTAAAAAAAGAATTAAAAGAGGGTAATTTAATCCAGATCAATCTGGATTTATGGTAAATAGATCCTGTCAAATCAACTTGATATCTTTATTGATTAGATTACAAGTGTGGTTGATAACAGTAATAGTGTTGATGTACTATACTTGGAGTTCTCTAAGGCATTTGACTTGGTATAGCATGACATTTTGATTAAAAAACTAGAATGATATAAACTTAACATGGCAAACAATAAATGGATTAACCACTGGCTAACTTCTAGGTATCAAAATGTAATTGTAAATGGAGATTTATCATCAAATGGACATTGCCAGCGGAGTCCCACAGGGATCAGTTCTTGGCCCTACATTACTTAACATTTTTATCAATGACCTGGAAGAAAACATGAAATCATCACCAATAAAATATGCAGATGATACAAAAATTGGAGGAGTGGTAAATAACGAAGAGGACATGTCACAGATTCTGTGATTTGGATTGCTTGGTAAGCTGCATGCAAGAAAACAATATGTGTTTTAATATGGCTAAATGTGAACATATACATCAAGGAACAAAGACTGTCAGCTGTACTTCCAGGATGGGGGACTCTATCCTGGAAGCAGCGACTCCGGAAAACAGTTGGGGGTCATGGTGGAAAATCAGCTGAACACAAGTTCCCAGTGTGATGCTGTGGCCAAAAGAGCTAGTGCAATCCTAGGATGTATAAATAAGGGAATCTCAAGTAGGAGCAGACAGGCTATTTTATCTCTGTATTTGGCACTGCTGCTGGAATCCTGTGTGCATTTCTGGTGCCCACAATGCAAGAAGAATGCTGATAAATTGGAGAGGGTTTGGAGAGGAGCACAAGAATGATTAAAGGATTAGAAAACCTGCCTCCTAGAGGTAGACTTAAAGAGTTCAATGGTCAGGGACTATGGATCTTGAGCCCTGATCCTCAAGGCTCTTTGGCACTAACAGGGTTTAGCCTGCCACCTCAGGATCTCCTAGCTCCTGTCAGAATAGGATGTGAACTCAAAGGGGGGCCTGAGTCATGGGAGCTGATTGGCAGAACACTGAGGGCCCTGATAGGGGCTGTGGACCAATTTACACTGAGCACAGGAACGGGAAGTTATTCATGCAACTGCAATTCATCCTGCTCTCACTATGCATTTCCTTTTCCTGTTGATTGACTCTGATTACACTGGTCTACAATTTTTTAGAAGTCGTCTGCTTCAGAGATAAAAAAAAAAAGTGATATTTATTATGTATTTTGATGTGCTGAATTCAAATATGGCAATTAAAACAACTGATTGGCTACTGTTTCTAAGATACTTAAGTTTTTACATTTGATGTCTATGTATATTGTGTAGATAGTAGAGTTTTAATCATAAATTGTAAACCTAGGTCTTTTCATGTGTTTATGGTTGCTTTACATGATAATATTTCACCTGTCCTGTTTATGTAACACTTTAAAAATCAGCAAAAGGGTTATAGAAATAAAATGTATTATGAAACAAAAGGCAAAAAACTATTATGTACTGTGACAAAGCTCCAAGTCTGTACTTGTGGGTCCTGCGCTTCCTGGCAGATTTAGGGGCCTCAGAAACTCATCTAGGCTCCAGAGTGACCTCCCTTTCTCAGTATAATTGGCAAGAGTCACCACCTAGTGAGTTGCCTTCATCACAGGCCAGTATGGAAGATGGAAAAAGGGGGGAGCCCGGGCCCGCCCTCTACTCCGGACTCCAACCCAGGGACCCTAATAGTATCAGCTAAGATGGCTGACCTTTTAGGCACAAAACACAATACAATTCCCTGGGCTACTTCCCCACAGCAGTCCCTGCTTCTTCAAACTCCACTTCACCCTTACCTCAGGGCCTCCTTCCTTCAGTATGATATGTTGTCCTACACTCAGTCTCACCAACAGCACAACCTCCTTCCACAGCTCCTGACACCCACACCCACCTGACTAACTGGGAGGTTTTTATCTGGTTTCAGCCAGTCCCTGATTGGCTTCAGGTGTCCCAATTAGGCTAGCTGTTTCTACTCCTTTCTAGAAGGTTCTTAATTGGCCCCAGGTGTCTTGATTGGCCTGGAGTAGCCTTTGTTTGGCTATCCAGGGAACAAGGACCTGCATATCCTGAGACTAATATACCTGTCTTCCAGCACTCTCCTATATCCTTCTGGTCTGACTCCGTCACAGCACATACTTTAGTCCTATTCAGTGTCTACTCGGCGCTTCTTGGCTTGTCTCTTGTATTCATTAAATGGAGCATCTCTTGTCACTGTCCAGCAATAGTCTGCAAGCATCGATGGGCTCCATTTGCCCTGATAGCGTTTCTCCATTGTTGCAATGTCCTGGTGAAATCGCTCGCTGTGCTCATCGCTCACTGCTCCGCAGTTCGGTGGAAAAAAATCTAGATGAGAGTGCAAAAAATGTATCTTTAGTGACATGTTGCAACCAAAGCTTTTGTATGCCTTGAGGAGGTTTTCCACCAACAACCTGTAGTTGTCTGCCTTGTTGTTTCCGAGAAAATGTATTGCCACTAACTGGAAGGCTTTCCATGCCGTCTTTTCCTTGCCACGCAGTGCATGGTCAAATGCATCATCTCGAAGAAGTTCACGAATCTGAGGACCAACAAAGACACCTTCCTTTATCTTAGCTTCACTTAACCTTGGCAATTTTCCATGGAGGTACTTGAAAGCTGCTTGTGTTTTGTTAATGGCCTTGACAAAGTTCTTCATCAGACCCAGCTTGATGTGTAAGGGTGGTAACAAAATCTTCCTTGATTCAACAAGTGGTGGATGCTGAACACTTTTCCTCCCAGGCTCCAATGACTGTCGAAGTGGCCAATCTTTCTTGATGTAGTGGGAATCTCTTGCACGACTATCCCATTCGCAGAGAAAACAGCAGTACTTTGTGTATCCAGTCTGCAGACCAAGCAAGAGAGCAACAACCTTCAAATCGCCACAAAGCTGCCACTGATGTTGGTCATAGTTTATGCACCTCAAAAGTTGTTTCATGTTGTCATAGGTTTCCTTCATGTGGACTGCATGACCAACTGGAATTGATGGCAAAACATTGCCATTATGCAGCAAAACAGCTTTAAGACTTGTCTTGATGAATCAATGAAGAGTCTTCACTAATCTGGATCGTGAACGATGTTGAGGGCTGCCATCACACCATCGATGTTGTTGCAGGCTACAAGATCACCTTCCATGAAGAGGAATGGGACAAGATCCTTTTGACAGTCACGGAACATGGAAACGCTAACATCACCTGCCAGGAGATTCCACTGCTGTAGTCTGGAGCCCAACAGCTTTGCAAATCCCTGACAAGGTCATTCAGTTCAGCTTGTGTTATGAGGTGTGGTTCAGAGGAGGAGGATGGGAGAAAATGTGGGTCCTGTGACATTGATGGTTCAGGACCAGAAATTTCATCCTCTTCCTCTTCCTCATCTGACTCAAGTGAGAATGATTCTGGTGCATCAGGAACCGGCAGTCCTTCTCCGTGGGGTATTGGGCGTATAGCTGATGGAATGTTTGGATAATGCACAGTCCACTTTTTCTTCTTTGACACACCTTTCCCAACTGGAGGCACCATGCAGAAGTAACAATTGCTGGTATGATCTGTTGGTTCTCTCCAAATCATTGGCACTGCAAAAGGCATAGAATTCCTTTTCCTGTTCAACCACTGGCGAAGATTTGTTGCACAAGTGTTGCAGCATATGTGTGGGGCCCACCTCTTGTCCTGATCTCCAATTTTGCAGCCAAAATAAAGGTGATAGGCTTTCTTAACCATAGTGGTTATACTGCGCTTTTGTGATGCAAAAGTCACTTCACCACAAACATAGCAGAAGTTATCTGCACTGTTCACACAAGTACGAGGCATCTCTGCTCACTTTGGCTAAACAGAAATGTGTTCCTTTGCAAAATCAAACACTGACAAATAGGAGAGCATGACACTGTATGATTTCTAGAGCTGATATAGGGCAATTTGTTCAGCAGAGTGATGTAAGCTTCGTTATGATTGCATCATCCATGACTTCTAGGAATAACATGATGCAATTCATATCATGTATGATGCAATACCAGCTTCAGATGGCATCATTCATTGTTTTGCCTAAAAAGCAAGTACTGTCCAAATCCAGTCATAGATTTATTCATAGATCCAGTCAAAGATGTAGTTTAGTCATTTCTGGTTTAAATTGAGATCTCTTCCCTTTATAACTCACTTATCCTCTGCCATTCCCATGTCAAGGGTCGTGTATACTGACCCAATAGTATATCTTGAAAACTAGAGCCAATCAACAATTTTAAGCATCATTTTCGTTCTCAGTGACCCAGAATTAGTAAAGTTTGACTACATTTATTTCAGAAGCATTTTGGCTGTAGAGCAATGTTATCGATGTTGGTTCCGCTCTTAAGTTTGTCTCTTGTTGCTGATCTCCCAGTATCTGAACTGGTCTTTTTCTCAACTCCTGCTCTGACCAACAGGTCAGGCTGTCTATATTCTGGTTATGACATCAATGTATGTAGCTTAAAGGTTAAAAGGTGACTTGATCACAGACTATAAGTATCTACATGGGGAACAAATATTTAATAATGGGTTCTTCAATCTAACAGAGCGGGGTATAATATGATTAGCTGGATGGTGAAGCTAGACAAATTCAAACGGGAAATAACACATACATTTTTGACAGTGAGGGTAGTTTAACCATTGGAACAATTTCCAAGGACATGATGGATTCTTCACCACTGGAGAGTGGATGTTTTTCTAATAAATCAGCTCTAGGAATTATTGTTGGGCAGTTCTCTGGCTTGTGTGATATAGGAGATCAGACTAAATGATCGCAATGGTCCCTTCTGGACTTGGAAACTCTGAAAGTACTTCATTTAGGAAGGAAAAATCAAATGCGCAGATACACAATAGGGAATAATTGACTAGCTTTTCACCAACTGAATGCGTCAAAGTTGTGATGCAGTTGCATAAAAGGCTAATATTCTGATGTGTTTTAACAGGAGCTTTCAATGTAAGACATGATAGATAATTGTCCCACTCGCTTTGCCACTGGGGAGGCCTCAGCTGGGGTACTAAATCCAGTTCTGGTTGCCACAATTTGGGAAGGATGTGGATAAACTGGAGAGAATCCAGAGAGCAACAAAAATGATGAAGGGTTTAGAAAACCTGACCTACGGGGAAAGGTTAAAAAAACTGGGCACGTTTAGAAAAGGAGACTGACATGGGTGGTGGGTGAAGCTTCCCCTTGGGAAGGCTAGCCCCCTGCCCTGTCTCTTCCGGCACAGGTCCCACACCTGCTCACTGCTCTCAGCCCCACCCACCCCCCCATGGCTCTGGCTGAGAGTTTTACCCCTCCCCCATGGCTGGGAGCTGCAGCGGCAGAGCTCTGAGCCCGGAGCCCTTCCCCCATTGTGCCCCTTCATGTGCAGCACCACCCATGGCCCCACCCACCTTTTCCTCCGTACAAGGCCTCACCCTATTCTACCCCTTCCCCCATGGCCCCGCCCTCATTCCACCCCCACTCTACCTTGTGACACCCCCTGCTCGATATTTTCCCCCCACTTCTCCCCCCTGCAGCCCCAGAAGCTCTGTGCCCCAGCTGCAGCCCTGGGGCTGTGCGGGGAGAAGGGGAGTGAGAGCTCCTTCAACCCCAGGGCCATGGCAGGGGGACATTTTCCCACAGGCTGCAAAGTGGCTCAGCACCCAACAAAATAACTGGTGGCAACACTTTTTAACAGAAAATACGCACTCTGTCATGCCTCCTTTACCATTCTTAAAAATAAATGTGGATTGTTGTGATTCAGATGCCCATTGGTGGTTCACTACTCTGTCAGTGACTTGTCAGGCCTACACCTAACACACTGCTATCAGATAAAAGCTGGCGACACACCGGTCATTGATATCATTGTGTGATGCATGGGGGGGGCAGTGCATGAAGAGTTGTGTGTGTGTACATGAAATAGGTCCCTAAAATGTTTTGAAGGCAGAAGCGAGAAGCGAATTTGCCCTAGAGAGAGGAATGTTGATTTGTCTGTTTACCTAAGTCTCACATGGAAACCAACCAGGTTGATACCAGAGACACTGGGCAGGCCATTTGCATCTGAGGTAAATGACAATTACCAGGAGGATGAGGAAACAGTCTGGCATTAGCACAGCAGTGTCTGAACCCCAGGAGGCCAGCCTGACTCTTGAGCCAAAGTTTGGGAAACACAAGGAGAAGCAAAAGGGCATCGTGTTATCACAAAGAGGCCAGTGCTCTTTGTACAGTGGATACCCTGCCAAGTGGGTTAGTGTGACATACCATGGCACAATCCAGACCAGTGCGGGGCTGTGCAACTCTTGCCCTGCAACCTGGGGGGCCTTGCTGCTGTAGTCCCCAACCTAGTCTGCTCACAAACAGCTTGCAGGTCATTCCCAGGTGTGTTTGTGTAACTGCAGGCTGTTTGTTGCACTTGGACTAAACTCTGGCTTTTACCAGTCTTGGTTATGTTGCAGGGAGACTCCCAACACACTTCCAGTCTAGGATTCCCACACAGAAATGTAGTTTTGTGCTGCCCAGTCCTCTCCTGGACAGTCCAAATATATTAAGTCTGTTATTCCTTTAAGGGAATAAATACACAACAGTTTATTACCTTAAATAGTTACCCATACACTTTTTAAAAACACACTGGATTAGAAAAATAAATTAAACAAGTTTATTAACTACAAACAGATAGATTAAATGAGTACAAGTAATGAGGCATAAAAGTCATAAGTGGTTAAAAGAAAAATAAAGATAAAATGTTTTCTTGTGCCTAGCTTACCAAACTTCCTGTGTATTAGATTCAAGCAAAGTTTCTTACCACATTTTTAGCAGCATTACTAACCAAACTCTTCAGGTCAGGACCCCTCCTGTAGAGCACAATGGCAGTTTCTTTTGTCTTCTAAGGTGCAGAGAATGAGGTGGGCAAGGAGAGAGCAGAAAGTTTTCGGGTGTCATCCTCTCTTTTTTATAGTTTTTTAGTCCCTTTTTCTAAAGCATTTCCATCTGAGAATGCGGAGACAGGTAGTCTGCTGGAGGAAGGAGACTCTAGGTTGTTTCTTTGCTAATATGCAGACCTCTTTGTCCCTGCCTCCCTTCCTTGCCAAATATTGGTCACTTGGTAGGTGACTGTTCATCAGCTGTGTTGACACCTGGCTTGCCCTTGGTCTTTGAGAAACTGATTTAACCACTCCTCAGACTCACCTGGAAAATGCACGTCAGTCACAATTTTTATGTTCATAACTTGATATATAATGGTACTATATGCACTTTACCATGATATAACTGAGCAGCAAGTTATGAGCGTTCACTTTGTACAAAGATTATTACAATAGCATGGAGGGGTGTATTCCACCACAGTGGGTAACGCTAAAAGGTTTCTTTAGTTAGGAACCTATTTTAGTTTGTTAAATTTTAGTCATTTAGAAGCAAGTTAAGCTTTTGTTTGATTTGTAACCATTTCTGTCTCTATTATTCTTGCTTAATATCCCTTAAATTTCTGTCCTTGGTTAATAATCTTCTTTGTTTCATCATAAGCATGTCAGTGCTATTATATTAAACACAGTGTGAATTCCTGGTTAAATCAAACAAACTGGTGGTACACTGTCTCTAGAGACAGCAAACTTGGTAACTGCGACCGTGACCAGGGGTTGGAGACTGCAAGGAGATGCTTCTGGAGAATTTGGGGACTGAAGTATAAGGGTTAATCTGCCAGGCAAAATTAGGACTGGTGGCATCCTGTGCAATTTATGGGCTGGCTAACAAACTGAAGGGGCAAGGAGTTGTCACTTTGGTTAGCACCAGCCAGGACTGGCGCCAGCTTTTTTGCCGCCCTAGGTGGCGAAGGAAAAAAATGCCAGAGAAGCCGCTGCTGAAATGCCGCTGCCTCCAGAAGCGGTGTTGAGCTGCTGCAGAATTGCCAGCAGCGGTGGAAGTGGCATTGAGCTCCTGCCGAATTGCTACTGAGATCGCCAATTCGCTGCACCCCCAACTCCTGCCGCCCTAGGCGACCACCTAGGTTACCTAATGGCTAGCATTGGCCCTGGCACTACCAGAGGCAGAAGGGAGACTTACAGTTCTGGACACCCTGAGAAAGCCATCACATCTCATGACAGATGTCATGCCTCTCCTTTGCAAACAAGGTAAGTGGGGAACTCAATGATCCTTACAGACTAATGGGGTAAAAGATTATACTACTTGTCTCCTTAAGCAATTTTCCACTTACAGAAAATTTGCTTTAGCGCGTGTCGACATAAATTCAATTTGAAGTAAAACACTGGGTCAGTACTCTCATATACACTATTTCTCTTCTGTATTCTCCTACTCCAACCTTTGAAGTGAGGTTTTTCTTCAAAACTCATTAGTCCAGAGGATTACATCAAATATACTTTAAAAGAGGAGTCCTCATTTCCTATACTAAAAGAGAATCAATGTAAAATGGCAGTGTTCTAGTATAATTCAGGTTATCACAAAATGAGTGTCTTACTCTTCAACCAATAATTAACTTCATGTCCATTGGTAACAATTACATATTCAAAGATTACAAAATCTTATCTGTGTTTGTTTTCTCTTAATTCCCAGTTCCACCAAGTGAGTCTCATGTAAAGTTGCATTCTCTGTCAACATAGGTGTCTTCCATGTCTTAGAATTTGTTTATCTCTTGGTTTTCTGCTAGAAATGTTGGTGAAAGGGGTCTCACACTGTGTGGGAAGGTCTGAATCATGAGAACAACAATCTCTACTCTATTTTCACACTTTCTCATCTTTCAAATTAGCAGGACGTGAAGGAGAAGTGACGCAAATACATAAAACACAAGGGCAAAAAGAGAGAAAAGCAGAGACTCATCATTTATGTATCTAGTTGTCTGAACTTGGAATCTGACACATCCATTCCTTCATTGGTTATCATCACTTACACAGCATCAAAGTCCTTGTTGTCCACCAAGGGAGCCAGACAGGGATCCATGAGGAAGAAATGTCCTCTGAAGGCACTAACTGCTTCTTTCTTTACCTCTTGAAACTTTGGCTCTAAATGATAAAGGACAATTGTTCCCAGTTTATCTATGGCATCCTCAAGGACCTTACTCAGTGCCACTAAACTAGTGAAAGGTGTTCTAGACACAGTTTTACGTGGGCCATAGGCCACCATAGAGTCCTTCTCTGGGGTGAAAACCAACGAGTGGTACCTGCTATTACTTGGTGCTTGCCAAATCCTTGGCCTTGGTCAGAGTAAATTTACACTTCTCTAGAGCAGAATCCTTTACCAAACCACCCAAAATCTCAATAGTGTTGCTGAGGAAAGGCTTCCCCAAACATGTTCAATTTGTTCCTTTAATCTGGTGGCACAGATCTAAATTGGGAACTGCATCAGAATTCCCAAAGTGGGGTATCTATTCAAAAATCGCTATTCCACAACTACCTCACATTCAACACTGAGTTCATTTTATACACATTGGCTACATGTACAAAGGGTACATTCAGCAAAAATGCCACTTCCATTTTCTCCACATCTACACAGATGGGGACAGTGTTTCCCAAAACGTAGGCAACGTGCACCTGATAAGGAAAGAAATATCTTCAAAAGTAATGTGAAGAGCCTGGGCCACTACTTTGGGAACCAAATATATGAGTGTTTTCCCTAGTTCCAAGTCACTTATTCTGGTATTCTCTTCCCAGACCATTGGAAACGGTATCGCCATAGCCAGCTGAACATGGGTGTGATTGTAGTCAGTTACTTCAATTAGTTGCCCAGATTGGGGTGTGTTGGTATTTACCATCTCTGAGTAGAGATTTTAAAACACTACTGTTTCCATAGTAGCATGTTCAATAGGTTGAAGTGTGACCTCGCCTGATGACTGAACTACATGTGAACTTCCCCTATGGACCATATCATCATGGAGGGGCAAGGAAAAAACAAAAAGAAAGAAATGACTATTTTAGCAAATGGCCATTTGTCTCAAAGTCCCCACTAAATCAGAGCTACATTCTGTTTAACAAAAATGCTATCCTGTTATGTGATTAAATGGCCTTAAGGAAAGAGAGAGAAACCCACAATACCGAGGGGTATAAGACACTTTCAGTGTCACATAAACTGAAATTCCAGAGCAAGCTACGTCTGATGACTCAAAATCAGGACAACAGATTCTCCCATTGTGTTGTCCTCTGATCTGCTAAAATGTGCTTCACTCAACGCCATCTCATTACTTTTGAATCAGATTATTTACAAAAGATTTAGCATCATCGTAATGGAGAAAAATAGCCACACTTCCCATCAGTAACAATCCCAGGTTAGCAGGAAAAAGCCCAGAAGCTGCTTTGTCAGCTGAGAGAAACACAGATTAAAGCCGAGAACAATTACTCGGTGTTTGGGATTCATTCAAATTCCCGCTCCAGGTCTGTGACATTTTCAGTTCCTGCCCTAATGAGTCTGTACGTAGATATCACAATGTGATCCTAAATCAGAGAGCTGAGAATGTTGCACCACATGGCACTTTGGGAGGTGGAGTGGTAGAATGCAGGCAGGATAAACTCTATGGATATGTCTACACTGCTAACAGAAGAAAGTGGCAGCGATTCTTAGATCCTGGGTCTCTCGACTCCAGCTCACGCTACAGTGCTAAAAGCCTCATCCCCAGGCTTCAGAGCTCAAACTCCCACCTCAGCTGTTTCCAGGTCTGAAGCATACGCCCAAGCCTGTAGGCCTAGGCAGGCTCTAGGACTTACTGCTGCAGGAGTCTTTAGAGTGTAGACATATCCAATATCTCACCAAGGGGGAACTCACTGCTTCTGACAATCACTCTTCTGACCGTGGGGAACCGTGATGCGCAGGGTTTGTCTAGGCTAGGAAATACGATGGAGGTTAAGTCAGGTCAAGGGGGAAAATGCTAGAGAACGCTGGCCACAATGGGCTATGGCCGCACCGCAAGAATAGTTATGTTTTTTTACATCAGGATAGCTAACTAGAGCTAATTCTCTCCATGGAAATCCTAGAGGAGACATGGCCCAGGCAGATTATATCTCAGTGGAGCTAGTTAAGGTCACCCCTTTCTCCCCACCTGGGGCTGATGGACATTCCTGGCAGGTGGGGGACACCATTTCCTCTACTACCAGGACAAAGGAGCTGATAGAAGGGGTCCTGGGATTCACCAAGGGTGAGCTGCAAAAGGCAAAAGTGGGGCAGCTGTGAGACCATGGGGACACAACTTGTGCAAACAGCCTTGAAGGTCTCTGGATGGGAATTAGCAAAAGTATCTTTGGCCAGCCCTAGTCAATGGGTTTCCTGTCCTTTGTGGATCCTCTGATGTCTAATAAGGTTTGATCGGTCATTGAAGCTTTTCCCGCACTTGGAGCACTTAAAGGGCCTGTCTCCCGTGTGGATTGTCTCGTGTCTAATGAGGTCCGAGCTCCGAGTGAAGCTTTTCCCACACTCACAGCATTCATAGGGTCGCTCTCCTGTATGGATTCTCCAATGTGTAATAAGGCTGGAGCTCACACTGAAGCTTTTCCCACACTCTGAGCAGCTATATGGTCTCTCCCCCATGTGGGTTCTCTGATGCGTAATAAGGTTCGAACGGTCGTTGAAACTTTTCCCGCACTTGGAGCATTTAAAGGGTCTGTCTCCCGTGTGGATTGTCTCATGTCTAATGAGGTCCGAGCTCCGAGTGAAGCTTTTCCCACACTCGGAGCATCTATACGGTCTCTCCCCCACGTGGGTTCTCTGGTGCTGAGTAAGGTTTGAGCTGTCAGTGAAGCTTTTCCCACAGTCAGAACATGTAAAAGGTCGACTTCCGGTGTGGATTCTCCAATGTTTAATAAGGTTTGAACGCTGATTGAAGCTCTTCCCACACTCTGAGCATTTATATGGTCTATTGCCTGTGTGGATTCTCCAGTGTGTAATAAGATTTGAGCGACTACTGAAGGTTTTCCCACACTCAGTGCAGGTGTTTTTTCTCTCTCCTGTGGGGATTCTCTGCTGGGCTGTAGTTTCCTGGAGCTCCTTGCCACTTCCCCGATAATCCCCTGGCTGTTTTCCCTGCTGCTTCTCTGGACAGTGCTGACTCTCATGAGTTTTTCTCCGTTCACAACTCCAGTGAACATTCCCTTCAAATTTTTTTGAAAACATCCCGGGTGGTCCCACTTGCTTGTGATCTTTCTGCTCAGGATTCTCCTCCTTGTTCTTACTTACTGCCTTTTCACCTGCTGGGACAGAGAGAGAATCCAGGCATAAGTTATGCCAGGTGGCATAACTCCTCCAGGTGGCGGACAGAAAGGAAACTTCAGATAGGGGATGGGAAAAGGGGGAAGCAAACTACAGTAATTTCTGAAGAGACAGAAAAAAACCAACCCAGGAGCTGAACCCCTCTCATCTTTCCCCAGAGAAGAAAGAGGAGACCTGTTCTGCCTCCACATCCTATGCCAACACTCAGGGGGGAGGGAGCTACTGTCCGGTGTCAGTGAGGATGGGTGGAAAGCTGTGACCTCCTTCATGAGGATGCATCACATGCTGCGGACAACCCTGGACTTAAGAGTTCACAAGGTCTTTGGAGGGAATCCCAACTCTTTTCTTCAGACACTAAGAAGTTTTGAGTTAGTTTAACTGATCCCTCACCTGTGCAGGCACCTCTCAGGATCCCTCTTTCCTCTGAGCCCTGGAGACCCAGGACCCAGGGCTCTTCCCCTTGTTCCAGCTGGGAGACATCAGGTTTGGAAACTGGAAACCCTACTCAGGGGAAAGAAAACAAGGAAGGGCAGATGAATTTGTGGGACATTTATCACAAACAACATTGGGTGGTTTTAACTCTAGCTCATTTTAAAGCAGTGAAATCCAGGCACCAAAAGCTGCAGGGCTCGGCTAATGGGGGAAGGTAACTATCTGCATCTCTCCTGAGAACACACACGACCACACACTCAGCATCAAGGGGATCCTAAAACAGAGAGAAGGCAACTGTATGTCGCAGAAAGAGGAGCCTGCAAACAGAGCAGGAGTGGCCCTGGCTGCACTTCTCACCAATGGAGGTGTCCTGTGACAAGGAGAGGCCTCAGGTAACAGGAACCATTGAGCAGGAGCTAGCTGGGTTCAGCAAGCGTGAGGAATGTCATCAGCAGCTCAGGGTTATTAGACGTCAAGAAAGTGCATTTTGGGTTCAGTGTAATGGGTGAGAGTTTGAAAATCCCCCAAGGTGGGGAGAGGGCCGGGGAATTAGACACTAATTTGGGAGAAACAGACTGTGATTCTTCTGGAAAAGGAGAACGCAAGAAATAAAACTCGGGCCCCATGACCTAACAAAGATCCAAGGAGTCTGCAGGGAAAAGAGATTGTGGCTGCTGCAGACAGGAAGGGGGAAGGAAGATTCTGAGCCCCCAGAAGTCTTGCTACTATCCTGTGACATCACCAAGAAAGTACCCCTTTATTCTGGGGAAGCGGGTGTCCCGTGGGAGGGAGGAATGCAGGAACGGTGTCCAGGGTTTCAGTGGGTAGGGACGAGGCATGCAGGGGGAGGAGTGAGCAGTGGAGGGAGAACAAGTTATAACAACATAAAAAAATACATAAAAGAAAGTGGAAGTGGACTAAAGAAAAGAGAGGGTAGGGTCCAAAGCAATGGGACCTGGGCAGGGATTCTGTGTTCATGGGCTGGAACAACCACAGCCCCAGATCCCCCCGAACCTGCTCTCCCTCCCTGGTGGCTATTAGTCTTATTCCTCCATGCTCTCTCTCCTCCCCACCACAGCTCTCAGCCCTCCTCGCATCCTGGGACCACAACACCTGCTCCTTGTGTTCTCCTCCCCTGGTCCCAACTACTTTCCACCCCACCCTCCCACTATTCCAAGCCTTCCCCATTCCCACTTCCCAGGAGCTCCTGCACCACAAAAATCCCCTTCCCTCCCACCAGCACCACCACTGCCTGCAGTACCCACGCCCCCTTTGCTCACACCACCACCAGCCTGCCAGCGCCTCAGAGCTCCTGTCCTGAATGCCTTCCATTGCCCACAACTCTCCAGAGCACCTGCTCTATGGTAACCCCCTCCCCACAGTCCTCCCAGCTCCCAGGTGCTCTTTGCTCCAAACCCTCCCCTCCCCAGCCTACCAGTGCCTGGCCCTGGACCCTTCCAGAACATCGAGTTCAGCCAAGTCAAACTAATGAAAACCAGCAAATACAGAGTTATGGTACCTGGCCACAGAGCCGAACTCTGCACTCTTTGAGTGACAGCCCTATGCACCCATCACGTATTCTGTCCTGGCCCTGGATGGACCAGGACCTCCCTACACTCAGCCTGCTCCACAGGAAAGCACCATCGCTACTCAGTGACACAACTCTGTCAGCCCCTTTAGAGCCCTGGGGTGCACAATGACATTGAATAGGATACTTTCACGTCCTCTTCATTAAACCCACACCACGCATATCTCCTGCCGAACTGCTGACACTTCCCCATGGCAAGATGACCTCAGTGCCCTGCTAGTGACATTGCAGTGCTGAAATTAGGCTTTCCTCATATCCTACAGGTTAGGGAGAGGGGCTCACACACACATACCCTGTCCCCAGGGAGCCACAGCTCCCCAGATCACTTCCTTGCACAATCACTGTGCTGCCGAGCTCCAGCACACACCTCCACCACATGGTACCATAACACTGTATGGAACTGTGAGACACTTTATATTATTATTAATACCAATATAAAGTTGCAATGAATCGTGCTAGATATGCTATGTACGATGTCAGTGATTTGTCAAGTATGATAATGTTGTTTATATACTTGTATCACGTTTGTATTGTGAGTTCTAAGTGTGTATGGTATATCTGTATTTCAAAACTTGTGTTGTGTTTCTGGGTGACACCCCCAGACAGAATGGCACCAGAACTAAGCCTGCTTGATGGGCCATCAGCTGTACAATGAACCCATTAAAAAAGCCTTACCAGTCAGCAAGACATGTAGGGGCATGCCTCTGGACAGAATTCTAAGGCTTTTCCATGCCATATGCTGTGAAGTTTGTGGTTGGGACAAAGGAAATACCAGCTGCATGGCAAAAGGAATATAAAGGGCAGCTGCATCTTCTCCATTTTGTCTCTATTCCTGCTTCTTACTTCTGGAATAACTTTTCAACAAATGAAGCTCTGAACAAAGGACTGAACAACTCATCCACACTGTGGATCTGTTCCAGAGGGACTTTCAAGGCAACAACGTCCATATATCGGGTTCACCAGCACTACTAAGAACCCGATATATGAACGTTGTTGCCATGTATGTATCTGATTGCTTTACCATTTAACAACTCTCTTCTTCTTTTATAATAAACCTTTAATTTCAGACACTAAAGGACTGACTGCCAGAGTGGTATTTTGGGTAAGATCCAAACTAATATTGACATGGCAATGTGGCTGGCCCTTTGTGGTCAGGAGAACTTTTTGTATAGTAAGCAGAGGTTTTAAATGACTTCTCGCTGTACTGGACGTAGGTGCTGATTGGAAGCCAGAAAACTGGAATGCAGTAAAGGAGACTGTGTGATTCCTTTTGTAGCTTCTTGATAACCAGTGTGGGGAATCAGGAGCAGTTTGCAACTGGTTGGTGAGTCCAACTTCAGTGTGAACCACCAGTTTTGGGAGAATCTGTTCTTTTTGCAGCCTACCCTGACCTTGGCATTTCCAATGAGGGCTGCTTCAGGCACACCAGGTCATAAATACAGCTACTCCTAATGCAGTGAATACAGCTGGAGAACAAGCTAACAATAACAAAGGATCCTGCCCGCTCCAAGGGGGCAGAGATGGGTTGTGTGGACATTCACGTTAACTCCACTTCCTGGGCTGCAGAAGTTTTTTTGCTGCACTCAGCATTCTGGAGGGGCAGGTGCTGTCACCAGGCCTCTGCATTAATGACAGTATTTTCATTTAATTTCTCCTTCAGTATCTCTCTCCTGTCGCCCTTTCTATCTCCTTTGCCCTCTCCCCTCCCTCTGACTGGGTGACTGGGCCACCATCTATTCCTGAGTTCCTTCACTCGCCTGAAAATGCTAACAGCAATGAATGCCATTTTGGCTCCAAACTCTCTGCCTCGTCCCCATCTCTGCTAACCATTGCGGTGGTTTCAGGCACTCTGGCTGTGATACGGACACAGCAGTGAGAGGGTTACTGTGCACAGCTGCAACCTGCCTGAATTCACAGTCGGGTTTCAGAAGTAAGGAAAAGATTATGAAATGTGGGTTTTCCTGGAATCAATAGTTCCCAGGATCAGTCCACGTATGCTAAAGTAGCTAGCTACTCATCCAAACTCGGTCCATATACAATGCACTGCTCTCTTCCTATTCAGAGCCAATCTGTACACAGTATAGCAGCCCCATTTCTCATTCAGGATCAGTCTATATAAGGGATAGCTTGATTCCAGCCCCTCACTCCTGACACTGCTGCTTTTTCAGTCGCTCATTAAAGCTGCAGCCTGCACCGAGTCTGGATGTTTCAGCCTTGGCTCACCATTTCACACCACTCAGGTTCTTGTTCCTTCCTCAAAGGGAAATGCACCTGTCGGCTCAGGATTCACTCTGGCCCCCACCAGACATCACCGCAGGAGTGAACTGGGCAGTCACTGTTCCACTGCTTGCAGGTTTATCTCGGCTGGAGGCAGCAAGCCCCTGGCGCTAACATGGTTCTTGGTCTGAAATCTCCCCAGGAGAGACAGAAACGTACCTGTGTTGTTCTCCAGCTCCAGGCGCAGAGTCTCTGGGGAAGGAGAGGACGGGAGAGGTGAGAATTCAGGCCCTCGTGTTCATGGGCATATTCCTATTGGTTACTAACGTACCTGCTTTTCATTACCAGATGGTGACGCAGTGCGAGGTGGGTAACTCAGGCAGAGCCAGCCCCACAGGGCTACTCGCACGGGGAAGGGCAACTCCCTGAGCTGCGGCTGCGAGACGGAGCCCAGGGTCAGCGACATCACTATAGCCCCGGACTCCTTCCCCGGGCCAGGATCCCTCTCACTAGAAGGGACGCTGCTGCCAAACTCCAATTCACCTTTGAATCCCAACAGCACCTCCTGCAGGATGGCACTTTTCAGCGAGAAATCGCTGAGTCTCTTCTCCAGCTCCGCAAACCCCGGCTCTGGCTTCTGAAACGGCCCGTCCTCCCTGCTGAGGAAAGCAGGAAGGGTGAGACCTGGGGCCGATCCCAATCCCAGAAACCCCCAAACTCCGGGAAACCTGCACCTGAGCTTTATCGTCTGAGATGTCACCTGCCCTCAGCCCTGTGCTCTCCAGGAGCCCAGAGAGATGGGACGTGGGGAGCCACTGGGGCATGGAATGGAGACAGGTTCTGGTGGAAACGAGGAACTCTTCTATCGACTTAGCTACTGCCTGTCACGGAAGTGGATTACCTACGCCAATGGTACAACCCCTCCTATCGCTATAGGGAGCATCTACACTGAAACGCTGCACCAGCACAGCGGCACCATTTCAAGTGTGGACAAGCCCTCAGGAAGGCACCATCACCTCCCTTTGCATTTCAGAAGGTTTCTTTGCAGTCCTGAAGGCCAGAAACTGATTTTAAAAAGGCAAAAGCTGAGGTTCTGCACACTGTGACCACGTGACGTAGCCACATAAATACAGCTGCCCAGCTGGGTCTGGCTCACAGGCCCTGTGTTTGCCAGCCCGCATTAGCTGTCAGACAGGAAGAGGCTCTTCTCCTTCCTGAGGCAGCCACTAGGGAAAGACGCGATCTCAGGCATTCGGCCAGCGTGGCACAGCGGGGGAAGCGCCGTCGGCAGGAGAATTCCAATTCTAAAACATCGCTTTCCAAGCCAACACGTGAAATGGAGCCTAGGACCTACCTGCTCTCCGTGTGTCCAGCACCCTGCAGAGGAGGAGAAAGAAGAGGCAGTCAGCGGGCCTGTCCCAGGCTGGGGTGGCCTCTTGCTCTGCAGGGGAGTCACCACTGGAGCCCCGGGTATCTGGGGAATTTCAGACACTTGGGTTCACGTTCAGAGAACAGCTGCCATCTCCCTCCCCCGCTGCTCGCCCAGCTGGGACATCTGCCCTCAGCAACCCCAGGAGTCCCTGCTAGGAGGTCGCCATTGGGGAAAGACTCTCCCCAGGAAGAGAATATTCCCCCGAGTGCTGAGAACCCCCCCAAACCCCATCACACCACTGAACCCACTAACCTGGGACAACATGGGATCTTGGGCCTGGCAGGGGGAGGTGGTCTGGGAATTTCACCCTCCAAGTGCAAACCCAGATAGATATTTACAGGACAGGAGAGATGGTCTTGGGGTTACAGCACCCAGGACTCCCAGGTCCCACCCCTGGCTCTGCCAGAGACTCACCGTGTGACTGTGGGCAGGACTGTGCCCCGTCCTGTGCCTCACTTGCCCCTTTGTACGACAGGGACAATGTCCTGACCCCACTTTGGGAAGTGCCTTGGGGTCTAGGGCTGAGAAGCAGCGTATTATCATTGCCATAAGCCAGTCTGACCTGCGGGGATTGGCTGCCCGGCTGCTGCTGCCCCTTCCCTCCGAGCAGGAAAATCTCCCTGGACGCTCTGGAGACGCCGTCATCCCTTCTCTGGACAATGGCTCTGGTGAGCTCTGCCAGCTGGGACAGCAGCCGCTGCTCCTGCTCCTCCAGAAACTCTCGCAGCTCCGCCCACTCCGCAACGATCTTCTGCCGCTCGGCTTCCGTCTGTTTCTGCAACCCAGGGAGAGGGCAGCTCGGTAACGGGAGAATCAGAACCGCCTCCCCGCAGACAGGGGGTTATTTACCAGAACGCAGGCTTGGTGTGGCGGGTGATGGGAGTTCAGTTAGGCCCGGAAGGGTGGAGGAAGCAGGGCGGGGTGAACTGTACATGGCTAACAGGAGGGGCCTTTCTCCCAAAACCTCATCGACTTGCAACTCAAGCAAACTGTTCCTCTGCCCACCCACATTTCCTCTCCTTCCCCCACATCTCCCTGAGGCGCTAGAAAGGAACCCTGGTCACTATAATACATGAGTGGCCCTGGGGCAGGGTCTCTCCAGGCCAGACTGACCCTCTCCTGCACAGCAGCCTCTTGGACCCTGAACACATCATGTTGCTGGCCCTCTCCCAGGGCTCCGGTGTGGATGCTTTTCTGGCTCAGGCTGGCAAGACGGGCCCTGCATTCGCTGTGTCATAGAATCATAGATTAGGGTTGGACAAGACCTCAGGAGGTATCTAGTCCAACCTTCTGCTCCAAGCAGGACCAACCTCAACTAAATCATCCCAGCCAGGGCTTTGTCAAGCCTGACCTTAAAAACCTCTGTTCCACCATCTTCCTAGGGAACCCATTCCAGTGCTTCACCACCCTCCTAGTGAAATAGTTTTTTCTAATATCCAACGTAAACCTTCAGCACTGTAACTTGAGACTATTACTCCTTGTTCTGTCATCTGGTACCACTAAGAACAGCCGAGTTCCATCCTCTTTGGAACCCCCTTCAAGTAGTTGAAGGCTGCTATCAAATCCCCCCTCATTCTTCTCATCTGCAGACTAAATAAGCTCAGTTTCTTCAGCCTCTCTTCATAAGTTATGTGCCCCAGGCCACTAAATATTTTCCCTCCCCTCACTGGACTCTCCAGTTTGTCCACATCCTTTTGACAGTGGAGGGCTCAGAACTGACCACAATACTCCAGAAGTGGCCTCGCCGAACAGAGGGGAATACTTCCCTTGATCTGTTGGCAGTGCTCCTACTAATGCAGCCCAAAATGCCATTGGCCTTCTTGGCAACAAGGACACACTGTTGACTCATATCCAGCTTCTCGTCCACTGTAACCCCTAGGTCCTTTTCTGCAGAACTGCTGCCTCGCCATTCGGTCCCTAGTCTGTAGCAGTGCATGGGACTCTTCCGTCCTAAGTGCAGGACTCCACACTTCTCCTTGTTGAACCCCATCAGATGTCATTCAGGGCACTCTGATCCCAGGCAAACCTACCAGCAGCTCTGCACTTTTCCACTCCTCCTCGGCTTTTTGCAGGCAGGCCAGATGTTCTCCGGGTGCCTCCTGGAAGAAAGGGGGTGGGGAGGCCAGGGAAGGGGATGTTTACAAACTGCTCCAAAGAGCCTCACAGCTTCCTGCCCTGTACATCTGTGCAGTGCCCCGGGACTCGGACTTGCTTGCCAGATACAGTTCAGCCTCAGCGAGGAAGCTCTCAAGGAGGCAGTGAAAGCGGAACCAGGTTTTTCCAAGGAAGACAAGGACACCCTGGTGAAGTGACGGGGGTGCAGTCCAATCCTCAGCCCCAAACATTCCCCAGCCCCACCCACATCCCAAATAACTTACTTCAGATGCTCCCCCAACTTCCTCAGCTCCATCCCCAACATACTCAAAGTGCCAGACCTGAACATGGATCCCCTCAAACCTAATATCTCCCCAAACCACACACACCCCAGCACATACACTGGCACACCCCCCAGGCCCGGCTTTGAACTTCCCCCGTCTACACCAGCACATCCCAAAGTCTGGCTCTGACTCCCGCACTGACACACCCCAGAGCCTAGCTCCAAACAACCCCATAAATCCCGGCTCCAGCCATTCCTCCCACACAAAAACAGCCATACTGGGTCAGACCAATGGTCCATCCAGCCCAGTATCCTTTCTCTGACAGTAGCCAGTGTCAGACGCTTCACAGGAAATGAACAGAACATAGCGATTATTGCAATATTCACTCTCTGTCATCCAGTCCCAGCTTCTGGCAGAGTTTAGGGATATGTGGGTGGGGTGTGTGTCATAGAATCAGAGAAGATTAGGGCTGGAAGAGACCTCAGGAGGTTCTACTCCAACCCCCTACTCAAAGCAGGACCAATCCCCAACTAAAAACTATCAAATCCCCCCTCACTCTTCTCTTCTGTAGACTAAATAAGCCCAGTTCCCTCAACCTCTCCTCATAAGTCATGTGCCCCAGCCCCCTGATCATTTTCATTGCCCTCCGCTGGACTCTCTCCAATTTGTTCACATCTTTTCTGTAGTTAGGGGCCCAAAACTGTACACAATACTCCAGATGTGGCCTCACCAATGCCGAACAGAAGGGAAAAATCACTTCCTTCAATATGCTGGCAGTGCTCCTATTAAAGCAGCAGAAAATGCTCTTAGCCTTCTTGGCAAAAAGGGCACACTGCTGACTCATATCCAGCCTCTTGTCCACTGTAATCCACTTGGTCCCTAGTCTGTACCAGTGCATGGGATTCTTCTATCCTAAGTTCAGGACTCTGCACTTGTCCTTGCTGATCCTCATCAAATATCTTTTGGCCCAATCCTCTAATTTGTCTAGGTTCCTCTGTATCCTGTCCCTACCTTCCAGTGTATCTACCACTCCTCCCAGTTTAGTGTCATCTACAGACTTACTGAAGGTGCAGTCCACACCATCCTCCAGATCGTTAATGAAGATATTGAACAAAACTGGCCCCACAACTATGCTTGATACCAGCTGCCAACTAGACATTGAACTGTTGATCACTACCTGTTGAGTCTGATGATCTAGCCAGTTTCTGTCCACCTTATGGTCCATTCATCCAGCCCATACTTCTTTAACTTGCTGGCAAGAATACTGTGGGAGACCGTATCAAAAGCTTTGCTAAAGTCAAGATAGTCCCTGACTATCCAAGTGATCAGCCATTCACAAGTCTGATCTGCACACACTGCTCCCAGTGCGGACACTTCCCGGGTCTCAGTCCCGCACTGGGGCTTGTCTGCCTCATTCCCAGGCCTGTCCCCGCAGCTCTGACACACCATTGCTTTCCTGGCAGTGGGGTGGGCAGAGCAGATCTTCCCCATCACCACCCCAGGGACCCCACATCTGTCCCCAGCCCCACCCCTTTAACTCCACATCTGTCCCCCACCCCACCTCTGGGACCCCACATCTGTCCCCAGCCCCACCCCTTTAACCCCACATCTGTCCCCGACCCCACCTCAGGGACCCCACATCTGTCCTCTGCCCCACCCCTTTAACCCCACACCTGTCCCTAGCCCCGCCCCTTTAACCCCACATCTGTCTCTGGCCCCATCCCTTTAACCCCACATCTGTCCCCGGCCCCGCCCCTTTAACTCCACATCTGTCCCCCACCCCACCTCAGGGACCCCACATCTGTCCCCCCCCCTTTAACCCCACATCTGTCCCCGGCCCCGCCCCGCTCGTGTCCCGGCCCCGGCTCCCCCGGCGGCCCCACCTCGCTGCCGCGCTGCCTGCGGGGCCGGAGCAGCCGCCGCGCCGGGCCCCCGGCCCCGGCCATGGCTCCTCGGCGGAACAAAGGGCTGCAGGCGGCTCCGCCCCGGATTGGCCCGGCGGCGGGCGGGGCCCGCGCAGGGGGGTTGGTGACGCCCGGCGACTCGAGCTCCCCGGTGAGGGGCCCGGAGCCCCCGGCTGGGGGACCTCGAGGGGGTTCTCGCCGCGGAGCGGAGCCGGGTCCCGCCGGGGAAAGTCCCCGCGCTCGCGGCCCCGGGCCGGGAGAAGGGGCTGGAGCCGACGGGAGCGGCTGGGGCTGGAAGAACAAAGAGCCGAGTCCAGCGCCGCGCACAAGGGGGTCTGGCGGCGGCTGCTGCTACCATCTCTGCCCGGGAAAGGATAAACTGCAGGGAAGGGGCTGCCCTCGGCCCCAGCCCGGCTTGTGGGTGAGACACACAAGAAAACTGCGTCTCTCTTAGCAGAGCTCAGAGCCTGGGTCTAAGGCACTCTGACCAGATAGCAAGTGTAAAAAAATCAGGATGGGGGTGAGGGGTGATAGGAGTCTATATAAGAAAAAGCCCCAAATAGCGGGACTGTCCCTATAAAATTGGGACATCCGGTCACCCTAATCTAAGACCAGAAAGGGCCCCTGAGAACTTCCCCAAAGGAACTCCTAGCGATCTGCTAGAAAAAACAGTCCATCCGGATTCAAAAATGGTCACAGCAACCCAGAATCCCCACCATCCTTGGTCATTTCTTCCAGTGGTTAATTACCCTCATTGTTAGCAATGGGGCCTTAGTCCAGTCTGGATTGGTCTAGCTTCAATTTCCAGCCATTGGATCAAAGAGCCTACATCAAAGAGCCCCTTATTAAATCTTTATTCCCCATATAGAGACTTCCAGACTGTGATCAAATCACCCCTTAACCTTCCCCAAGGAGACTGAGCTCTCTCTGTCTATCACTACAAGCAAAAAAAGAGTGCTGTGGCACCTTAAAGACTAACAAAAATATTGAAGCATAAGCTTTAATGACAATACCCAATTTGTCAGATGCATCTATCACTACAAGGTTTGTTTTCTAATCCTTTAGTCATTCTGGTGGCTCTTCTCTGAGCCCTCTCCAATTTATCAACATCCTTCTTGAGGTGTGGGCACCAGAATCAGACACAGCGTTCCAGCAACAGTCACACCAGTACCAAATGCAGAGATAAAATAAGCTCTCTCTTCCCACTCAAGATTCCCTGATTTACGTCTCCCAGGATCACATTAGCACTTTTGGCCACAGCATCATGTTGGAAGCCCATGTCTAGCTGATTATTTACCAGGACCCCCCCCAAATCTTTTTTCAGAGTCATTGCTTTCCAGGACAATCCCCCATCCACCAGTGACCTGTCCTCTTCATTATTTACCACTTCTCCAATTTTTGTGTCATCTGCAAACTTTATCAGTGATATTTTTACATTTTCATTGATAAAAATGTTAAGTAGCATATGCTTAGGGCCAAGAACCAATCCCCATAGAAACTGACCCTCTCGACAATGGTTGTTTACAATTACATTTTGAGACCTATCAGTTAGCCAATTTTCAATCCACTTAATGTGGGCCATGTTAATTTTATATTGTTCTAGTTTTTTAATCAAAATGTTGAGTGGTACCAAGTCAAACACCATTCACAAGTCTAACTGTATTGCAGCAATGCAATTACCTTTGCCAACCAAATCTGTAATCTCATAAAAAAGGTGCAAAGTTATTCTGACAGGATCTATTTTCATAAATCCATATTGATTTGCATTAGTCACATTCCACCCCTTTAATTCTTTATTAATTCAGTCCAAGAGCAGCCACTCCATTATCTTGTCCAGGATCCATGTTAAATTGACAAGCCTGTAATTACCTGAATCGTCCCATCTATTATTTTTAAAAAGTGGGACAATATTAGCTTTCTTCTAGTCTGCTGGGACTTACCTCATGCAGGAAGACTTACTGAAAATCATTGTTAATGGTCATGTGAGCTCCTTTTAAAACTCTTGGATACAAGTTATTTCGACCTTAGAAAAATAAACCATAAAAATGTCTAACATCAGTCGTTTGTTTTCCAGCAACACTGGTAGAATGGAAAGAGTGTTATTACCATATAATGAGACTATATCTGTTTGTTCCTCTAATACAGAACCAAAATATCTATTGAACGCTTCTGCCATTTCTGCATTACTATTCATAATTCTACCATCTTCATCCAGTAATAGACCAATATCATTGTCTGGGGATTCTTTTTCTTCCAATTATATTTTAAAAATCCTTTTTATTGTGCTCAACTTTGCTGGCCATAAATTTCTCCTTCTCTTTTTTTCCCTTATCCATTTTATACCTTTCTTAAATTCTGATTTATATTATTTACAATCAATTTCCCCTTCCATTTGTTTGCCTTCTTCTCCAATTGTGGGGTTATGGCTTTTGCGGTATCTGAAATAATTCTGTGACCCTGTGTACGTCCAAGTAAGCACCCTGGAATCCCCATATTCACTGCTGTCAGAAAGTTATGATACATTTTTTACAAAGTATACTCTTTATCATTTTAGAAGTCGTGATCACAGAAGATTAGAGTTGGAAGGGACCTCAGGAGGTATCTAGTCCAACCTACTGCTCAAAGCAGGAACAACTCCAACTAAATCATCCCAGCCTAAGGTGACCAGATAGCAAGTATGAAAAATTGGGACGGGGAGGAGGGTGGTAATAGGAGCCTATATAAGAAAAAGTCCCAAATATTGGGACTGTCCCTATAAAATCAGGACATAAAGTCACCCTATCCCTTTGTCAAGTGGGGCCTTAAAAACCTCTAAGGATGGAGATTCCACCACCTCCCTAGGTAACCCATTTCAGTGCTTCACTACCCTCCTAGTGAAATAGAGTTTTCTAATATCTAATGTAAACCTTCCTCACTGCAAAGACCGTTACTCCTTGTTCTGTCATCTGGTACCACTGAGAACAGCCGAGTTCCATCCTCTTTGGAACCCCCTTCAGGTAGTTGAAGGCTGCTATCACATCCCTCCTCACTCTTCTGCAGACCAAATAACCCCAGTTCCCTCAGCCTCTCCTCGTAAGTCATGTGTCCCAGCCCCCTAATCATTTTTGTTGCTCTCTGCTGGACTCTCTCCAATTTGTCCCCATCCTTTATGTAGTGGGGGTCCCAAAACTGGAAGCAATACCCCAGATCTGACCTCACCAGTGCCGAATAGAGGGGAATAATCACTTCCCTCGATCTGCTGGCAATGCTCCTATTAATGCAGCCTAATATGCCATTAGCCTTCTTGGCAACAAGGGCACACTGTTCACTCATATCCAGCTTCTCATGCACTGTAATCCCCAGATCCGTTTCTGCAGAACTACTGCTTAGCCAGTCAGTCCCTAGTCTGTAGCTGTGCATGGGATTCTTCCGTCCTAAGTGCAGGACTCTGCACTTGTCCTTTTTGAACCTCATCAGATATATTTTGGCCCAATCCTCCAATTTGTCTAGGTCACTCTGGACCCTATTCCTACCCTCCAGCATCTCTCTCTCTTCCCCCAGTTTAGTATCATCTGCGAACTTGATGAGGGTGCAATCCGCCCTGTCATCCAGATCATTAATGAAAAAACCGGCCTAGGATGGACCCCTGGGGCACTCCACTTGATACTGGCTGCCAGCTAGACATGAAGCCATTGATCACTACCCATTGAGCCCGATGATATAGCCAGCTTTTAATCCAGCTTATAGTCCATTCATCCAGCCCATACTTCTTTAACTTGCTGGCAAGGATACTGTGGGAGACTGTATCAAAATCATGGCTAAAGTGAAGGTATAGCATGTCCACCGCTTTTCTCATATCCACACAGCCAGTTATCTCATCATAGGAGGCAATCAGGTTGGTAAGTCGCCACTGGTGGGCATGTGCAAACCACCTCAGTCCTGACACGGAGTGCCCGGCTCACATCTATGCCCTGGCAGGCTCCTCGGACTAGAGATTTCCCTGATGATCTCACCTGTGGGGCCTGATACAGCAGGTGAGCTCAGAGGAGGAGACGTGTGCAATTGATGGCCCCGGCACAGTTCAAGAAGCCACTTACTCAAAGCCTGCTGTTATTTCAGACATTTCCAATCTTTCACAGCAATAATTGCCTTCAAAATCTCCATTGCCACAGCACAACAGTTGATTTGTTGATGCCAAATTGACTAGCCACCGGCCGATAGCAGTCTGAATAGCCAGCTTCCAAATGGCAATAGCAACCTGCTTCTGCACTGCTATCGCGTACCATATATGCATGTCCAGGCACTGAAGGGCCAGGGCCAGCTCCTCATGCAGTGCCAGGAGGAGAGTGGTCTTCCTGGAGCCACTGCTAGTCATCCTAGGTCTACATGACAATATAGTCTGTATTTGTGGCCCTGTTTGCAGGCCCTCATGGGGAGATTCCAGAGCTTTGAAAATCAGCATGAATGGCCTCTATGCAGCCTGAGTGATATATTCTGTTCTGCACTCAGCACCGTAATATCCAAGTGCCTTCCAGGAGTGTGTCAGGTGATGTGGTTAACATCAGTCACCTTTGTTCTTTCATCCTAAAACCAAACGTAAAGACAAGGTGTAACAGCTTATCCTACAGCGCTCCATACCTTCTGGAGGCTTGAGTCTCTGCTGTCAGCTGGGGCGGAGTGTAAGATCACTCAGAGAGGGCAAAGACAGACATACGCTTTAACTTAGTAATTGCTGGTTTTGATAGGCCTAAGCTTAGCTGCCTCCTAATTCTGGAAGAGCATGAAACAGCACTGAGCAACCTTAACTCTGAGTTAACAAAGTTTTTTGGCAGTGAATAGACATGTTGCGCCTTACACTCCCAAAGCATGACACACACAGCGACTCACTCGCCACCCCGCCTTCATCAGGCCTACTTTGCACATGGGGAAACGAACAGCCAGAACTGTGAAACAGCATCAACTCTAACTATTTTGCTGCCCCAAGCAAGCCAAAAAAAAAAAAAAAGTGGCTGGACCACAAAAAAAGAAAAAAAAAAGGGTGCCGTAGGCGGCACCCTAAGATTGGACAAAATGCTGCCCCAAGAACGTGCTTCCTATGCTGATGCCTGAAGCCGGCCCTGCTGTGAAATGCCCTATCCAACCCGCTCAGCCTCTGAGTGGCAGGGCCAGTGTAAGCACACAGCTCAATCCTCTGGGCCACACTGCTTCTTTCTAATCCTTGCTCAGCTGGGGTTCTGCAGAGTTCTTTTAAGGATCATCAGCCAAACCAACTGTGGCCAAGGTTACAAACTTAAGACTAATTTTCACCCTTTCTATACTGCGGACCAGCTCTTTCACATCTCTTCATTTTGTCAGGAATGCAGGGTAGCCTCGTAGTTAGAGAAGAGGACTGGCATTAACTACTCTGTTGGGTTTAATGTGCAGGTGCTGGTAGCCGATGATACCCAGATGCACTCGATGATCTGGTGAGCCTTTCTGGCCATGTACTCCATGACTCAATCCCATCCATTTTTTTCATGATCCAAACTTGTAGCACAGCACTCAAAACCAGGATTTTTATGTAATCCAGTATCAGACAGTTCCAATACTTTTCTGTCTGGTAAGCCACAATGTCAGCCAGGGGAGGCAGATCTCCCTCTCGCCCAAATGACCTATTTGTCTCACAGGGAACAGTCTCCACTTGCTCTTTGTGGGAGGAGCAGGCAGCAGCCAAACAGAAGCCAGCCACGAGAGACGGTGCAGATCCTCTGCTGTGCCTGCCCCACTACTGGCCCTACATACTTCTCCTGCAGGCCCCAATGGCTGCCCCCCAGTGTCAATTCATCAGTCTGGCTATAACAGCATGGGGGTGAGGCTGGCAGAGCCACCACATCAGGCATCTCGCATGAGCCATGTGCACCTCCACAGCCCAGACTGAACGCCACACATTTGGCTGAGCTGCAGGAGCAGCTAGCTGCAAATGCTGCTGTTCCTACTGGTTAGCTAGAACACCATCTCTGGACACCTTCAATCACCCATCCCCTCAGACAGCCTCCAGCCACCCTAACTCAGCACCCTCCCCGCCATTCACCACCTATCCAGCTGCTTGCCAAGTTCTGTGCAGTTCCACTTCCTTCCTCTGCAGCTGCTCGGGGCAGTGCATTAACCTATTATGCATAAAATGTCACACACGCAGCTGCACAAAACGTGGCAGGCACTGGCTACCGGTGACCGTCACCCTCCATCTAGAGGGTGGGGTGGTTTTGCAGTCGAGCTTGGCTCCCATGCAGCCCACAACCAAGCCCCTTGCATTGGGATGCTTTGCACACTGGAGACGTCCCAATAGAATTGATGGGACAATGCCGTAAATGATAAACCCTCCCTAGCGGGTGGCAGGCCTTTTCACGAGTTGATCTACAGCTATTGGGATTCTTCTTCTGGCTGTGCAGCTGAGGCAACATTTGGCAAGCTTTAGGAGCCAGAGGAATGGCCATGTGGATCCACTAAGATTTACGGACCCGGGCATCTTACAATTGACTAACATACAAAATAACTAGGGCTGTCAAGTTTAAAAAAACAAACTGTGATTCATCACATGGTTAAACAATAAGAGAATATAATTTACTGAAATATTTTTGGATGTTTTCTACATTTTCAAATATATTGATTTCAAGTACAACACAGAATACAAAGTGTACAGTGTTTATTATATTTTTGATTACAAATATTTACACTGTAAATACAAAATAAAGTGTTTTTCAATTCACCTCATACATGTACTGTAGTGCAATCTCTTTATCATGAAAGTTGATCTTACAAATGTAGAATTATGTACAAAAAAATAACTGCATTCAAAAATAAAACAATGTAAAACTTAGAGTCTACAAGTTCACTCAGTCCTATTTCTTCTTCAGCCAAACAAGTTTGTTTACATTTACAGGATAACGCTGCCTGCTTCTTGTTCACAATGTCACTTGAAAGTGAGAACAGGCATTCGCATGGCGCTGTTGTAGCCAGCGTCATGAGATATTTACATGCCAGATGTACGAAAGATTCATATGTCTCTTCAACCACCATTCCAGAGGGCATGCGTCCACGTTGATGGGTTCTGCTCAATAACGATCCAAAGCGGTGGAGATTGACGTGTTCATTTTCATCATCTGAGTCAGATGCCACCAGCAGGTTGATTTTCTTTTTTGGTGGTTTGTAGTTTTCCGCATTGGAGTTTTTCTCTTTTAAGACCTCTGAAAGCATGCTCCACACTGTGTCCCTCTCAGATTTTGGAAGACACTTCCGATTCCTAAATCTTGGGTCGAGTACTGTAGCTATCTTTAGAAATCTCACATTGGTTCCTTTTTTGCCTTTTGTCAAATCTGCAGCAAGAGAGTTCTTAAAATGAACATGTGCTGGCAGCATTCAAGACTAATACAACATGAGATATATGGCAAAAGGCAGGTAAAACAGAGCCGGAGACATACAATTCTACCCCAAGGAGTCACAAATTTAATTAACATTTTTTAAATGAGCATCATCAGCATGGAAGCATGTCCTCTGGAATGGTGGCTGAAGCATGAAGGGGCATATGAATGTTTAGCATATCTGGCACATAAATACCTTGTAATGCCAGCTACAGAAGTCACATGTGAATGCCTGTTCTCACTTTCCGGTGACATTGTAAACAAGAAGCTGGCAGCATTGTCTCCTGTAAATGGAAACTAACCTGTTTGTCTTAGCAGTTGGCTGAACAAGTAGGACCGAGTAGACTTGTAGGTTCCAGTTTTACACAATTTTGGTTTTGAGTGAAATTATATAACAAAAAAATTCAACATTTATAAGTTGCACTTTTACAATAAAGAGACTACTCTGCAGTACCTGTATGAGGTGAATTAAAAAATTCTATTTCTTTTATTTTTACAGTGCAAATGTTTGTAATAAAAATAATATAAAGTGAGCAGTGTATACTTTGTATTCTGTGTTGTAACTGAAATCAATATATTTGAAAATGTAGAAAAACATCCAACAATATTTAAGAAATTTAAATTGGTATTCTATTGTTTAGCTGTGTGATTAAAACTGTGATTAATCACAGTTAATTTTTTTGAGTTAACTGCGATGAATTGACAGCCCTAAAAATAACCATTCAATCCTCTGCACTGTATTGCTTTGCAAAACCTACATTATTCACACGAGTCACATGAACAAGTGTGGCTACCTTTCCTTTTGCTGTGGGCAGCACTGGTCAGAAATGGGGGCAACAGGACTTTCTTCAAAAGCAATAAAACATTCATAACTTCTGGAACATTAGCAAGTCCATGGAACTGGCTCAGAAGCAGGACATCATTTCCGCTGATTAGACTGAATCCTGGGCAAGGAGGAGAATTTTCCACACAGAACATGTGTGGTAACCGCCGTTTCAGGCTGATCCTGGTTTATGTTCTGACAAGGGCACAGGAGGTGGTTGGTAAGAAGGCCAATAGGATTGAAACTGCCAGCTCTAGAGCAGCCAACGTCACTAAAGCTGGCTAGATAAAACTTTTCAAGCACAATACAGGAGAGGAAAACTTTAGCTATAATTCTCCTCCTTCTTTAGTGACTGTTTAAACAAGCCCCAGGCTGTTCAGCAGGTACAAAATACATACAAAAGAGGTACAAATACAAAACAGTTTTTGCACTCCGCGCTGCTACGTATGTGATCAAGAAGTAGCACTTGTTGACCTGCAGAGAGCACACTCCAGATTGTGCCTAGAAGATCATTAGCATACAGAGCACGATAAGGATTTATTGCAGGGATTCTTGCCTCTACCAAAAAAAGGGAAGGTTTCCTTAGTAAAATGGAAGGACTCTTAACCAAACATATTTTGAAGTCAGAGAAGAACTTCAATTCCAAAGGATTTTATTTCCACAGCTGCTGCTTCAACCCAAAATAGAACCGAACAGATTAAAACTAAAGTAAAAATGGCATTCTTGCCCATCACCACTCTCAGCTTCCATCCCAAACTGCTGGAGGGCAGCTGTATATGCAGTTGGACTAAAACTGAAAAAACCGAGCAAGCCAGTGTGCCCATACAGTAATGATCTAAATGATGGCAAATGTGTAGCTTGCTGGAGAAGGTGTCCTGCCTCGTTATATGATTAATGCTGCCATTTAAGGTGCAGCACTGCAAATGTCATGGCCAAATGGTGCCCATACAAGCATAAAGTCCATGCAGACTCAAGCTGTAGCTCTTTCTACGGACACTTTTTCTCAGCAACTGACCTAGCTCTGCCACCAGTCAGATCCAAGGAGCCCCACTGATCCACAGAACTTCAGCTCATATGTTGGCAGAAAGCTCTCCTGTGATTCTAGAGATATGGCCAAGCTAGATCTGCTGCAGCCCCTTAATTCCTTGCTCCTTTTTTCTCTAAGGCCCAAGGACCCACAGGGAAGGACTGAATCAATTTTTCATTTTCTCGGCTGCTCTGAAGTTTTCCCGACTTGATAACATCTTTCGAGCACAATTTCAAAAGAGAGAACTAGAAATCTAGAGTGCTCCCAAGAATAAACGATGCTTGAGATGCTTAGAGCATTCTCACATGTACAGCTCAGGGACTGTGGGTTTTTTCCACCTTACTCTGCGGGATAGATAGGTTAATGCAGTGATTCTCAAAGTTTTGTACTGGTGACCCCTTTCACACAGGAAGCATCTGAGTGTGACACCCCCCCTTATAAATTAAAAACACTTTTTATATATTTAACACCATTATAAACGCTGGAGGCAAAACAGGCTTTGGGGTACAGGCTGATAGGTCCTGACCCTCAGTTTGAGAACCCCTGGCCTAATGAAATCATCTGAGCAGGTCTCACCTAATCAATTCCCAGCATTGCAGGGGTATCAGGCATTGGTGGCACCCCAGTTTCTTCTGTTTTCTGCCTGGGGCACGCAATGGTTCAGTCTCTCCCCATTGAAATAATTTAGTCAACTCATTAAGCTCAATACAGGATGAAATGTTACAGCCTGTGAAATACAGTAGGTCAGACCAGATCCTTCTGGCCTAGACTATAGGTACCAGTACTGTTGAAGTTCATACTTCAGTTCAAGTCTTTAACTCATTGCTGAAGCCAGTTTTCTTCCCCACAATAACTAGACATTTAATTTATATGAAAAATGTATCCCTCTTCTACAATTTTCAGCAGGCTACCGACCACTGCACTGTACAGAATGCAATGCACAGAAATACACACACTGCATTGGGGGCGAGGAATGTCGTGCTCATTAGTGATTTGTTTTGGGTTTTTTATCAAGATACTGTTGCATTGGTTACAGAAAACTGAATTGGTTCCTAGCAAGACACAAAACGTGTACATTATGGCAGCTCAGCAACATGACGACCAGACACCTGGAAATCCAGGAATGCTTTCAACTGCTACAGGAAGCTGGGGACAGGAGCGCCAGTGAAGATCGTTTAACGTAGACTCCTCCCAAGTTCCAGAGTTGACTATTCTGTGACAGAAATGTGTTAACTGGTGGGAAAAAAACGGTGACATTACAATGAGAGACTGCTTTTCTTTCTACACACATTTAAAAGTGGGTAAAGAAGTCATGTCTCAACCAGCTGTTTCCTCCAACTCTCCTTCAGGTGCAAAGATGCTTTGCAGAGTTCTTTGACAGGCAGCAGGGGTATACATAAAGGATAACCCTTTCTCCAAAGCTCAGGGACAGGAATTTCCCTTCATTTCTGGGCACAAAGCTTTCGAAACAACTCTTCCCCTTCCCTTCACGCCATTGGCTGTAAGTTTGAGGTTTGCTGCTCTGGTTCCATCCATCTCTCTGCTGTATTGTATGAGATGCATGCTATTAGCCAGGATAGGCACGGGTTGTGTCCCTAACCTGTTTGCCAGAACCTGGGAATGAGCAACAGGGATGGATCACATGATGATTACATGTTCTGTTCATTCCTCCTGGGATACCTGGCACTGGGCTAGATGGACCTTTGGTCTGACCCAGTATGACTGTTATCCCAATGCTAAAAAACCACCAGTCCCACACAGGAACTGGCCAGGCTGAATTTCAATTTCCTTCCGGAAACCTTGTCAAAGTACCAGCTGTAGAGCACCAACAGGGAGGGAGACCTAAACCAGCTTGCCAAGGCAGACTCACTGTGCAAGCAGACAAAGTCTCATGGTTTCTGGAGGCTGGACTGTCACAGACATGACTGGGATGAAGCACAGAACTTCTTTTACAGATACAAATCTACTGAGGTATGTTCCTGCTCCCCAACTGAAGGCAAGGGGAGGAGAGAACAGTTCCTAAAAAGTGGTCGGAAGAGGAAGAAAAGTGGAGGTTCACTGAGACATTTAAAAGCTTTCCACTGAACAGTATTTCTCTGCTTCTGGAGTGCCGCACTCAGCATTCACTGGGAAAAGTTAGCCCAGGGAAGGGAAAGGCCTTTCAAAGACTTGCCGGGGGTGTGGAAACAAACTCGAAAACACAGGAGCAGCAGCAGCTGACGAGCCTGAGGCAGGAAGAGCCACGTTGAGTTAAAACAGTAGTTACCTTAAAAAAGGAACTTGGCAGAGGCCACAACGATCGTGCCCTTCCCTGTGAGAGCTATGCCCCACCTCTGCAGAGGGGTCAGTTTCCATTCGGGAACCACTGACTGCACATCGTACCCCTCTCCATGCATGTATGCTCTGCAGGGCAGGCCCCGTAGGGTTTATTACTTTCCTCACAAGGCTTCTGCATGTGGCAAATAACACAGAGAGACAACCAGCACAGGGAAGGCACATCCCAGTTTTCCTTACAGTTATCTCCTCCATCCTCTCTCCACTTCTGCCCCCCTGCCTCCCCCAAAAAATCAAAGTTATCACAACCATTCCTAGTAGTAAAGGTGATCAAAAATATTCATTGCACCTGGCTCCTGGGTAACTAGAGTCTGCAGTATACAGGCAACAAGCTAACCGCATTAAAGACTGGGCTCCTATTTCCAATTATGGCCTCCACGGCCACATTTGCTCCCCTCTGCATGGTCCATACGTGATTACATCTCAGTGTTACTTGGCACACACTGCAGTTACAGAGCAGGACTAACCCACAGGTCACAATGAACTAGGCAGTACATTTGGGGAGGGCAGTCTGTCTTCATCCAAATGGGTCTCTCCTCTGGCTCTAATTACCAGCTCACGTCAGGTACTGCACCACAAGGAACATGACCACGCAGCTCAAGAGCATTCCACCGATCATGAAGTATTTGTCCTGGAAAGCCCGCTTTTCAATCAGTCGCATTACTGTGTTTGATAAACCCAGCATGTTGGCAACATCTAGGATTTTCTTGT
This sequence comes from Dermatemys mawii, assembly GCA_007922305.1. NCBI lineage: Eukaryota > Metazoa > Chordata > Testudines > Dermatemydidae > Dermatemys > Dermatemys mawii. The sequence goes on from ML677408.1 coordinate 3,800,280, forward strand.
GAGTGCCCTGAGAGTGACAAGGAGTTAAAAAAGAGAAAAAAAAACTCACATTAGCTTTGTGTCCCAGTACTTTTCATACCACATGTTAAGGACACTTCAGCTCCGGAGACAGGTGCCAGCCTATTTGATCCCCACATATGGGATGGAGTTCCCCATTGACCAACAATTCCCACCACTCAAGAGAGAACAGGACACTTGGGAATCAACTGAGATAGAACACACAAAAATAAAGAACAGGAGTGAGATCAAAGGTTCAGAATGAAGGATCCAGAAGGGGGACACCACACTGAGGATCACAGACAACGTCCACACCTCCAAGATGTTAAGAGAACCATGTCAGAGAACTTCTGGATGGTGACCCAGATATACAATTAATAAATACATGCAACATTTTTCAGTCAGACACGCCTTCCTCATCCAGCTTCTTCCTCCTAGACTGATGGATGGCCAATGCCAGGAGGCTGACAAGGTCTCAAGACTTGTGGGGCTATTAACAGGATGTGTAAAAATGAAAACGTGTGTGAGAAATCACCCAGAATCTCAATAAGAGGATCCAGAGGAGACAGAAGAGGGCCGGCAAACTGGTGCACCCACGGACTCCCTCTTGCTGCTAAAGGGGGTTGGACTAGATGACCTCCTGAAGTCTTTTCCAAACCTAACCTTCTACAATTCTAAAGGGGTAGGTATGGGGGTATCTGAACTGCACCGACACCCCCATACTTACAGCTATGTGAATGAGCCACCAATTTAAATTCTTGGAGAACACTGGAACCAGGGGGGATTAGTAACCAGCCCACTGGGGATCTTCACCATCGCATGATGGCAGTCTACTCTGCCACTTGGTGTTGGGCGGGACTGAAGGGTGAGGAAGTGTACACAGGAATAAAGAGTGACAATTACTGACAATGGTGATAGCAGCTTTGGATCTGAACTGGACGGAGACTGAAACAGCTATCTGACAATAACCAATCTAGCCAGGTTTAATCAGGCACCGTTACTACTCCTCTTCATCTGTGTAACAAACAGAACTGCATATTGCAACAGACACCCCCCTTTATCACTTGTGTACACAGAAGCACTAGTATTTGCCCAATTTGTTGAAATTAGTTTCTTCTCCCCAGCTGATGAGTCCGCTAATATTCCTCCTCTCCACCCCATGGGGCTCACATTAAAATTTGGGAATGCTGCACCTTCAAATTCAATCTTCTGTCTGCCTCTGCAGCAGTCTATAACACTTCAGCCTCTTTCAAAGAATCCTTGCTGCATCAGAAAAAACAGAAGGAGCAGAACCCAGAGAAGTATATAGTTTTGCCTTGCTTGGAAAAAGCGAGCCCATTAATGGTCATTCTTGTTAGATCAGCCAAAAAAGGCTGTAGGTAGGCTAGCTGAGACTATCATGTTACCATGGCCACTTCTATTCATGAGTCCAACCCACTTCCCACTAGCCGCAGCACAGAGAGGAAAAGTGCTGAGACCAAAACAAAAGGCACTAGATATTTATGTAAACAGATCCCAAGTACTTTCACCCTTTGCAAATTTGAGATGTGGCACTTCCTCAGCTGGTATACAGATTATGGCGAGATTCCTTCAAAGCCAGGATGGGAACTTGTAAGGTTTGGCCACAAAACTAGTCTTATTTACAGCTGTGCAAGAATTCAGGACTAATAAAAAAAAGTTTAGTATCGACACCCGTTGAGTCCTCTGGTCTGCCAGAGAAAGGGCCTAGTACACCCAGCAGCAATGTAAGCTTTCCCAACATGTTTCTATGTCAGTATGCCCCAATCCTGGACAGAACATGTCCTTAAGGTGAGAAGAGCTCTATCACCATGGCCCATTCAGTTCTTGGCTTATCTGAGCAGAGTGCCAGCAAGACAGCCAATTCATGACAAACTCTGATGGCGGTTTTGGTGATGTGCACACTTGTTTCCTGGAAATTAAAGAGACCATGAGCACTGCACAGCCATCAGATAGGAACAATTTTAGATTCTTACTGACCGGGGCTGGATGTGACTCAGTGTTGTAGAGGTGAACAGTAATTCAGGAGACAGCTCGAGTCACACAGCCCCCCAGAAGGTAATGAAGCAATTCTCCCCACATTTAGCTGGAACTTTTGAAAGCTGTTGTAACACAGTAAGTAAAAGCTTAAAATGTTAACCTAGAAATACCATGCTGATGCCTTTTGGATTCAAATTAGACAATTGATTCCCCTCCCCCCGTTCCCTGTGTCATTCTCTCATGTCCCATGGAAGAGTTAATTCTGTATCTTTGAGCTGCTGGCTGTCACATTTGAACAGAGCCTGAAACAATCTTTAAAATAAGAGTGAAATGCCCTACTGATCAAGGGACAACAAGTGATATGGCTCCTTTCAATACCAGAAATTCAGACAGGGAGAGACTGTTTACATGTGCTGGCTCTTTGAGACAGCATCTTTATCACATATCTTAAAAAAAAAAGAAAAAAAAAAAAGAATTACTTTACAGTAGCCTTAATATAAGCAACTGAAAGATCTTTCCAAATATTAAGGCCTGGTCTACACTTAAAACATATAGCGGCATGGCTATGTTGATTAGGAGTGTTTTTTGTGTTTTTTTTAAACCACCAAACATAGCTATGCCAGAATAAGTTATAACGTAGACGCACATATATTGGCATAAAAGTGCTCTGGCAGATATAGCTTATGTCTCTTAGGGAGCTGATATAAGCTACACGGCAAATAAGCTGCATCTATTTATGGTTTAGCTATTTATGGTATAGCTACAGCCAGTTTACAGCTGTAGCTATACCAGCAAAAGTTTTCTGGTGTAGGCAAGGCCTTAGACTCAGAATCCATCTATAAAGTGTGCATTATTTCCCCATTTTACAGATGGGTGGACAAGACAGAAAGAGAAAGTGACTTTGATCAACACCCCAGAGTGAATCAACAGCACAGAATAGCACCCAGGGGCTTTGATTCCTAGTGTCCTATCCTGCTAAGGCATCCGATCCCAAAAAGTTGTTTTAAGTTATTGTCTGTTACTGCCTAAAGCAAGTTTGGACGATTTGAACTTGCAGGTCAGTTGCAGTGCCCCGCACTCTGAACCTGAAGTGCTGAATTTAAACAAACCAAGGGGTGTCTATTAGGCCTCATCACCATAAATGAAGAAACTTGGGGTCCTTTTGGTAAAAGGGATGCCCCACCTTTAGTGTCATTCTCTGGTCCCTCAGCCCATGCAGGATGCTGGTCCCACTGCCAATAAGGTCATCCATGCCACGATGGGCATTCTGGAGGGATTCATTAAACTGTAATGTTTCGTCGATCGGTATGGTGGTGTCAGAGTCCTGTGGGGAAATGCAGTTTTTTGGTTACCTCTCCAGCTTGCTGAACCACACTCCCCAACCCCGACCCCCTAGGCGACTGTTTGATCCAGAATGAACAGACAAAACATGAGCAGGGTGTGGGGGGATAATCTTGGGGGAAGTTGTTTTGTTTTTAAGGGAATGAACTACACAAATACAATGGCATCAACACTAGGGAACTGGTTCAGATGAGCCTAAGCTAACAATTCTTGTGGGGAGGGTTGACCAAAGAGATCAGAGTCGATCTAACTCTGCTCTCTGACCAAAAAGGGAGCACAACCAGGCTAAAGCTGGGTGCTTTTGAAACCTCCACTTTAAGGCCAGGTAGAGTAGGGCACTACCATATGGAGCACTGAATTTACCACTAAGCAGCAGAAAGAGGATTTACAAGGGAGTCACTTTATCATGGTCAATAAGTATCCACAGGGGGAAGATTTCAATAGCAGAGGGCTCTTTAAAAAAACCAAAGACGTAAGATGTAATGGCTGAAAAGTGAAGCTGACATTCAGTCAAGAACAGGGGTGGTCAAACTACGGGCTGCATCCAGCCTGCCAACCATTTTAATCTGGTCCTCAAGCTCCAGATGGGGAGCAGGGTCTGGGGCCGCTCAGCGTGGCTCCCAGAAGCAGCAGCATGTCCTCACTCTGGCTCCTGTGTGTAGGGGCAGCCAGGGGGCTCCACACACTATCCCTACCCCAAGCACCACCCCCGGAGCTCCCATTGGCCGGAACTGCAGCCAATGAGAGCTGCGGGGGTGACACCTGTGGACGAGGCACCGCACAGCAAAGCTGCCTGGCTACGCCTCCTCATAGGAGCCAGAGTGGGGACATTCTGCTGCTTCTGGGAACTGCCTGAGGTAAGCACTGCCCAGAGCCTGCACCCGAGTCACCACCTGCACCCCAGCTCCGATCCCCCTCCCGTCCTCCAAACCCCTTGGTCCCAGCACTCTCTCACACTCTAAACCCCTCATCCCCAAGCACAATTAACTCTTCATTTCTGGCCCCACACCAGAGCGCCGCCCCTCCCCGCGCCCGAATTCCATGAGTATTCAAACAATTTCTGCACCCAGATGTGGCCCTCAGGCTAAAAGATTTGCTCATTCGAGGTCTAGAATGGTAATTAACCATTGGAACACACTGTTCTAGGACTCTTCAATTAAATCTGAGCTAGAACATCTCTTTTAGCAAGAAATATCCAACCATGATGTTCTGGACTTCACACAGGACTAACTTGGTGAAATTCTAGGGCCCGTTGGGGAAAGGTCAGAGTAGATGAATCACGTTTCCCTCTGACCCTTAAAAATACATAAAAAACCAAACAAAAAACTGTGAATCCTATCTTCTCTGGACCCATGGCAGATTAAAAACAAGCCAGGCAACAAGCAGTGAGCCATGATGGAAATCATGCACTCCCATCCTGTTGTATAAACAGTATCCCTTGTGGCACAGTAAAAAGTGGGTATGGGGAGACTGTTCCAACTGCTTTCTTGTACTCTGAATGGCAACATCATCATCCCTCTTCACTCTAATGGGAAGCGTAACATGTGAGAACTAAACAACAACATGGACCCCTGAGAATGCCAGGTGGCTTTACTGTGTAGGCTTGTGGCAGCACACTTGTCCAGTGCAGATTCTGATGACTATTACAGTGAGGCATTGATATGGTGTTGAGGGTGCTTTAAACATGTTTATCACCTGATCACACCACCTTTCTTCTGGCTATTAAATTAAAAAAACCAGAAAAACGGGGTTTAATTTCAGCTGAGGTTCTCTTCAAACAATGGAAAGAGTCTAGGAGTTCAAAATATGTGAAGAGCAGAGCCGTTGACTAGCAAAAGCATCCCTTATACCAAGCTTTTATTAGACACTGGCTTTGAAGAAAGAGTCCAGCTGCAAATTGCTCAGTCTCATGGATTGTCATTATCCCATGAGTCCATTACGCTTCAGAACAAAATGACCTCAATTTCCAGTGTGTCACAGGGTCCACTCAGGGCCCTCTAGCTTCCCCTGTGTACTGGTTTCTCAAAATTAATAAAGGTTTCTACACCTTCTTTTGGTGCTTTCCACGTGCTCTTTATTTACAGTGCAGTTCCTTGGTTACTGTGCCACCAAAGTGCTCCCCTTGTCCCCCAAGAGATACCTTCTCTGCCCTGGATCTACAGTCTCCAGAGTCCTGAGGCAGTTTGCTCTCAGCAAGGAGACAGCGCAGCCCTTCTGTCTTGCCTGCAGACTGAGTAGGGCTTAGAGCTTTTCAAGCCCTTTCAGCTCCCAGCCCCAGCTGTGCTTGTTTAGCCCAGCCTAGTGCCGCACGCTAGCCCTTGTTAGGGCCCGCAGCTGGGCTCCCTGCTGCTCAGTCCCAGCCTCTGCCCCTGGCCCTTCTGCCCGAAAGCAGGGTTTAGCCTGCAGGGGCAGGGCAATCATTGGGTTTTTACCCTAGCCCTGCCACACAGTGCAAAAAACTTTTCAGGCCAACTTTAAACATCACAAATCACCAAGAAGAGGGCATAAGTCTAATTTTTTCTTCTTTCATTAGGACAACAACATAATGCTAATACTGTAAAATCATGTTATTTCTACAGGATGGTGCAGTAAAAGCTTTAAGATAAAGATGAAATTGAAATATCTGTGAATCAAATAAAAGGTCCCAAACAATATTATAGTTTTCAAGAGTCCCATTTTCCATCCTAAATAGCTTGATTCAGATTGGTTATATACTTATCTAACACATTTTTGCTTAACACAACTGCATAAGATACTCTGGGTAACAGAAAAATGCAGAATTACGTAGATCATAAGTGATCACATTTTCAGGGACTTTAGAGTCCAAAGGGTAAGTGCTGTGGCAGAGGCTGAAGCAAGAATTTTATCTATTTGTAAATTAAAGGGCCAGGCCACAGCTTTAAAAGTGACACCTTGAATTTTTTATTTTTTAATTTGCTGTTAAAAATCTCACTGAACATGTAACTGAAAAAGTTTAGAGGAAAACAATCTCTCTCTATTGCAGTTTATATTTTGTATCCGACAGCCCAGGTAGTGTCACTGTTACTCTATTGTCAGTTTCCTCTTCTGTGGATTTTTCACAAAACCAGGGAGAGAAAAATCAGTGTTAGGAAAACACAATTGTAAAGATATAAGAATTTGCAAGGGAACTCAATGGAAGTCATAGCACCCAAAACTGAAACCTTTAAAAACAGACTACATTTGAAGCTGGCATTATTCAATGGGACAACCATTCAGAACTTTGGGGTGGCCGGTCAAAAAGCTAAATCCTCAAGAGGTGCATTTACATTGGCCTTTGCACAACTGTCATGAAAATGTAACAGCTCAGGCCTGTTTTACTTGCCCTCCCTTTACAATAGTGAATGAGAAAAAGAAAAATCAGTGGTATTTTATTTGTCTGAAAAAAGCTACTACCCTGGGCTAGAAGGAGCAGAAATCTGGAAGCTTGACCTAACTATGTTGCTCAGAGCAGAATTTCTCTGTGTGTTCACATGGTGGTAGATTCTCACCATGTCGCAGCTAAGAACTGAACTGTATTTAGTATTTAAAATCAGCATTTGAGACTCTAAAGGGCAGCTGCCATCTTGCAAGAAAGTTATGTTTACGGCAGAGGGAGGAAGAGGAACCCAGAGTCAAACTTAAGCCTGTTTCCACCTAATTCTTGTTTGAATCAGAAAAGCTTCTGCACTAAAGCTACACAGAAAGGCTCTTCCAACTGCATAATCTTACCCCAGGTAGATGAGAAATAACTGGCAGTCCCTGGCACTGAGGTGAGTAAAATACACTGGTAAATGATACCACTTTCCAACCGTATCACAGCTCAAATGCTGTTCTTAAAGGACATTTCAAAGCCTCTCTGTGCTGCTGTTGTGGAGTACTTACGTAAACTCTCATATTCCTGAACTGGAAATAACCTGTACATTTTTAAACATGAGAGTAATTAGTCATTAGAACAATTTACTAAGGTTTATGGTGGATTCTTCATCACTGGAAACTTTTAAATCAAGACTGGATGATTTTCTAAATGATTTACTCTAGTTCAAACAGGAATTATTTTGGGTAAGTTCTATGGCTCATGTTATGCAAGAGGTCAGGTTAGATCAGTGATCTCTTTTGGAAATAGAATCTATGAATCATTACAAAAAGCACAACAGGGCTAGTTCTTTCTAGAGAAATTCTCTCTTTTGTGCTTGCCATTGAACAGTTTTAGCTTTGCTTTTAAAAAAAATTGCCCTACATCCAAACCTAGCGTTTTCCTTTTCTACCATCATAAACATTTGCATCATCTCACAGCAGATGCTTTATGGCAGAGGCGGAAAAACTTTTTGGCCCAAAGGCCACATCTGGTAATAGACATTGTATGGCGGGCCATGCGTGCTCACAAAATTTGGGTTGGGGTGCAGGCTCCGTGGGGGCGGGAGGGCCTCTGGCTGGGGGTGCAGGCTCTGGGGTGGGGCTGGAGATGAGGGGTTTGGGATGCAGGAAGGTGCTCTAGGCTGGGATCAAGGGGTTTAGAGGGTGGGAGGGGGATCAGGGGTAGGGCAGGGAGTTGGGGCGCAGGGGTAGGCTCGGGGTGCAGGCTTCAGGTGGCACTTATCTCAAGCAGCTCCCAGAAGCAGTAGCATGACCCTTCTTCAGCTCTTACATGGAGGTGCGGCCAGGCGGCTCTGCTACACACTGCCCCGTCCACAGGCACCGCCCCTGCAGTTCCCATTGGCTGTGGTTCCTGGCCAATGGGAGCTGTGGGGGCGGCACTTGAGCCAGAGGCACTGTGCAGAGCAGAGTCCGTTGGCTGCCCCTATGTGTAGGAGCCAGAGGGGGGTCATGCCACTGCTTCCAGGAGCTTTATGGAGCGGCCCCTGACCCTGTTCCTTGGCTGGAGCATCGGAGCAGGGCACGTTCCTGACCCCACTCCCCAGCAGGAGCTCAAGGGCCAGATAAAAACGGCCCATGGCCTTAGTTTGCCCATTCCTGCTTTATGGTCTAATACTATATCCTCCACTCCATCTCCTCTCCAAACCTTGGTACAAAGGAGGCTCAAGGAATATTTACATTAGCAGTGAAAGTGCGGGCCAGGAGCTCCTCACGCTGTTTCTCCTGCTGCTCCCGATTGTAACGGCGATGCTGGAAGTTCCTCAGTGCTGACTGCAAGTGCTGGACATCATATTTCAGCTGGTCAACTCGGCTAGAAAGAATCAATGAGAGGAAGACAATAACTCAAGAAAAATTCACTGACAAAAACCATTGTTAATGCAGAGTAAAGGTTACCCAGAGGTATCTCATGCCCTTCCAGAATATCAAATTCAGCAAACGTGAAAACCAGGGAACACAGTATGCTTACGTAACACAACCTATACTCTGCCGTCTTTGAGCAATGCTTCAATATGCTCTTAACACATATTTGCACTCTGCCTTTGCACTCTATTAAACAGGAGCTGCCTATACCAGCTCTACACTCAAACACCACACTGCTAAATTTTACAATCCCAATCCATTTACAATCTCTTCATTTTTATGCGCTTGATGCCATCTAACACAATATTTTCACTTACCCTTCATTAAAACTGCAGACTGCACTCATCTCCCATCTAACTGCTGACAATCTCCATAGCAAGACCATTCCATACCCTCCTTCTAACACCTGTAAGAATGGCCATACTGGGTCAGACCAAAGGTCCATCTAGCCCAGTATCTTGTCTTCCAACAGTGCCCAATGCCAGGTGTTCCAGAGGGAATGAACGGAACAGAAAATCATCAAGTGATCCATCCTCTGTCGCCCATTCCCAGATTCTGGCAAACAGAGGCTGGGGACACCATCCCTGCCCATCCTGGCTAATAACCATTGATGGACCTATCCCCCATGAATGTATCTAGTTCTTTTTTGAACCCAGTTATAGTCTTGGCCTTCACAATATCCTCTAGTAAAGAGCTCCACAGGTTGACTGTGCATTGTGTGAAGAAATACTTCCTTTTGTTTGTTTTAAACCTGCTGCCTATTAATTTCATTTGGTGACCCCTAATTCTTGCATTATGAGAAGGAATAAACAATACTTCCATATTTACTTTCTCCACATCAGTCACGGTTTTACAGAGCTCTATCATATCCCCTCTTAGTCGTCTCTTTTCCAAGCTGAAAAGTCCCAATCTTATTACTCTCTCCTCATATGGAAGCCGTTCCATGCTCCTAATCATTTTTATTGTCCTTTTCTGAACCTTTTCCCATTCCAATATATCTTTTTTGAGATGGGGCGACCGCATTTGCACGCATTATTCAAGATGTGGCATACGATGGATTTATATAGAGGTAACATATTTTCTGTCATATTATCTATCCCTTTCTTAATGATTCCCAACATTGTTAGCTTTTTTGACTTCCGCTGGACATGGAGTGGATGTTTTCAGAGAACTATCCACAATGACTCTGAGATCTCTCGAGTGGTAACAGCTAATTTAGACTCCAACATTTTATACTCAATGCAGTCCTGTAATGAGGTGTACAAGATCTCTCAAGGTACACACGCCCCTCGTTTCTTTGATCACACACACTCCCTAGGCATAGGTAAGAGGGGTCTCAGGATGTCCTCGGCAGCAGACTGACCCCTCCCAGCCGGGTCAGGCACCGGGGCCCACGCTGCATCCGCCAGGCGGCTTCCCTCAGCAACAGAGATCAGTTCATCCAAGCAATCCTTCTCCTCCAGCTGTGCAACCAGCTGTTCTTTGGTGGACCTCCGAATGTGCAGCCCCCTCTGCACAGCTTCCCCAGTCGCTCTTAAGGCGCTTAGCATACATCTTCCTGCTGGCCACTCGCAGGCCTGTGCTCTCAGCTTCCCAGGAGGAACCCCCTTGTGTGCCAGCCCTTCTCACCACCTTTCTCCCAGAGTCGAGCTGCAGCTCTTCTGTTCCAAGGCTGCTCACCGCAGTGCCCAAGAGGACCCCGTTATTGCAACAGTCCTTCTTGCTGGTCACACACTCCCAGGGGTTAAGCATAGCTCCTTCATCCCGCCTCGAAACCGCTTCTCTTTGATTCTTCAGCACGCCTGGTCCCTGTCAATCCCACTTTGTTTTACTGCTCCCCAGTCACTTACTGCAGGAAGCACCATCCACAGGGTGCAGTAGATTCCACCTCTGCCACCAATCATCACAGAGTGAGGAGGGGAGTCAGGGCCCTGCACTCCTCCTCCTGCGATTCACCATGACTCTCAGTCAGCCAGTAGAACAGAAAGGTTTATTTGAGATGACAGGAACACAATCTAACTGAGAGCTTGTAAGTACAAACAGGACCCGGCAGTCAGGTCCTTCTGGGGGGTAGGGAGAATAAACCCCAGGCTTAGGGCTCCATCCTCTTTCCCAGCCAACTCCTAACTCCAAACTCCTGCAGCCATCTCTCTCCACCTCCCCCTGGCCACTCCCCAGCCTTTGTCCAGTTTCCCAGGCAGAAAGTATCACCTCTCCCAACCCCGCTCCTGGGCTTGGGTTACAGCCTCAGGTATCTTCCCTCAAAGGAAGTCTCTCATCCCCAATGCAGACAGTCCCAGTGAAACTCCCAGGTCAAATCCGCCCCACTCCCTGCTGCATCACACACATGCCCCTCTTTTCTTTGATCACACACTCTAGGGTCAAGTAGAGGGGCTCGCACACATCCAGAGGAGCACCGCCCCTCCAGATGGCAGAGCTCCGTTCCAGACATGAAGCAAAGCTGCTCCAGCTAATCTCATCCAGTACAGTTACACCTAACACAGTGAATGCAGCTGGAATACATGCAGGTAATTCCCAGTGGCTACTGCCAATTTCAGTGGGGCACAGTTAAGGCTGTGTGGGCATGTACCTTAGCTCCTCATTGCCTGATTTTCAGACAATTGTTTTCTGGTCTTGAAGGCACAAGAAACCACCAGGCAACCTTAAATCTGCATTAACAATTTTTTTGGTCAGTAAATCGTTCCGCTTTAGTTCCCCATCTGCATAAGAGAGACTAGACTACTTTCTTTTTTTTCCTCATGTGTTTTCCGTGTCACCCCTTTCTAACGTAAGCACTTAGCCAAAACTTGTGGGTTATTTCAGCTAGGAAGAGAAATCAGTGTTGGAGTCAAGTATTTCCTTTGATACAATCCTGTTTATTTACAGAAATGTAACAAATCTTGCTTCCCTGTAGGCAGCAGAAATCAAACAGGAGATCTTTATTTTATTCTGGAAGGCCATGAGAAACCAGCAGGCAATCTTAACTGTACATTATCCAAGTATTCTGTCAATGAATTTCCTAGTAGTAGTATTTCTTTTTTTTTTTTTTTTAAACAGAAAGAGAAATGTTAGTGGTCATTTAGGCACTTATGTAGGTTCGCAGCTGGGATGCTACTATAGATTTCAAAGAACTTTACTGTAAGGCAAAAAACAGCATTATCCCCATTGTACAGAGGGGAAAACTGAGGCCTAGTCTACATTACAAAGTTGACAAAGGACATTTTGCATCGACCTAGTTATGCACATTTACACTGAAATGTGTCTCCCACTGCTGTAAGTACCCCATTACGCTGACATAGTAACATCATCTCCCTGAGTGGCACAAAACCATGGTCGATGTATGAAAGTTAACACAGCATGAGTGTAGACACTGTTACTTAAGTGAACCCTAACAATCCTCCAGCAGCTATTCCACAGAACCCTCCCCACCAACACCTCTGTGAATTTTTGAAATGCCTTTTCCCGATTGTTCAGATGAGTAGCAACACACTGTTGTGTGCAAATGCCCAGCTAACCATACCAGCTACATGATCCAGACGTGCACCTGCTTGGAGTAGACAGGAGATATTGGACGTTCTGGACGTTTGGGGAGAAGAGGCTGTGGAAGTCAGTACAGCTCCAAACCAGCTACAGAAATGTCAACATCTACAAGCAGATTGCTCGGGGGACGCAGAGAAGGGGTATGACAGGGAGCAGTAGCAGTGCCATGTTAAAGCCACGGAGCTGCAGCAGGAAGACCAGAAGGCCAAGGAGGCCAACAATCTATTGTGCGCAGAGCCATAGACATGCCTCTTTTACAACATGCTGCATGCCATACTCGGCAGAGACCCCACACACCACCATGGATATCTCCAAGGAGCTCAAGTCATAGGCCCCTGCTGTGAACAACAAGGAGGTGAACAAGGAAGAGGAGGAGTATGGGGGACGAGTGACCAGAGGATCTAGCTGTATAGCAAGCCAGGACCAGTTTTTGACTCCATGGCAGTCCAGCCAATCAAGCACACTGCATGGGAAGGAACGTCAGATTTGTAAATAAAATGTCCATTGCAAGGGTGGCACCCCCCCACTAGCAAGACACAGATTTCAATTTTTCATTGATTTACTCACCCCAGCAAAGGTAGAGGTACAACAAAGAAAGAGAGTGTTGCTAGCTGCTTTTCATTCCCCTGCAGACTTTGGCAGCAGGCACCCATGCAGAACAATTTGTTTCTGGACACAGAAATGTCCCTTGAATCCTCCTGAGAGACCTCAATGAAACTTCCCTGGAGGTACTCTACAATCCTCTCCCAAAAGGTTTCAAGGGAGGGCTACCTTATTTCTTCTTCCACGGTAGGATGTTTTCTCACGCCAGGCGGCGAGAACTTCAGCAGGCACCACTGCTATAAACAAACTAGCGGCATACAAGCCAAGGCAGCTTCAGGAAGCCAGCAGCAGCTGTGCTGTCTCTAGCTTGGATATTCTCAGGAGTGAGATATCAGCTAAAATCACCAGCACCTGTAGAACATGGTGCCAGTATTCAGTACCATTGCCCAACATTCATAGTTTCATGCAACCGAGCCATTTCCTCCTCTGTTCCCACACCCCTGGCAGATCATATTCGTCATAACTAGAGTGGATTCAAAGCAGAAGTGTGAATATTCTAGTCTTGTTTTACACTTTTGGGGAGCAAGAAAAGGGGGGATTTCTGAATCTTCCATTCCTACTACCCCGACTATACCTTTTGTGTGTTTTATCTGTAGCTGTGGTCACTGCAGCCTTGAAGGGGACTCTTCACACAAGTGGAACGACTGACCCAGATAAGGAGGAGAAAAAAGGAGGATGGTGGGAGGACACATTCTGCAAGACCCTTCAAGCCAGTGCTGCATCAGACCTTGACAGAGGCCCTGGATGGTCATGACAAAGGTCATCTAAATCTAAGTGGAAGAACACTGCTCTTTTTAAGCATGACAGGAACGTGGAGTACAGAACAAAACAGAGACAGGAGTCCTAGGTTCTACCGCTGCCTTTGATACCAACTTGGTGTATGACTTTGGGCAAGTCGCTTAACCTCTGTACCTAATTTCCACCATCTATAAGAGAGATCATCTGCAAAACCCAGGTCTTCAAGGGACGAGAAGGGTGTCCATCTAACGCCTCGACATATCTTCTGTTGTACACTTTAAGCAGCTGATGGCAATGTTGAAAAGGAGTGCAGACATGAAACACCCCTGATGTACTCCTGTTTTGACTTCAAAACTGAGCTCACTGTGATCAAAACTGCATGTAAAGGTGGAATAGAAGCTTTTGATGATGTTGATTATATGGAGAGGGATTCCATATGCCTGCTGAATGCACCATAGGCTGGGCCTGTGAATGGTCTCACAGCGGTCTTCAAATTTTTTCCTCTGCGGCCCTTTTTCGGGGACGAAAAACTCACACGGCCCCTGGGGGATATGTCCGCTGAAATGCCGTCGCAGAAAGCGGACGCTTCCGCTTTCCACGGCAGCATCTCGGCAGGACAAAAATAGACCGCCTAGGAGTTCGGTGGTCTCCCGGGTGGGACTGGTGGTGGTACCGAGGTCTTGCGCACCCCACTTTGAAGACCACTGACCTATCACTTACCCAACATTACATACAAGAAAAAACTATTAGACAATACATTCAGCCAGCAAATCGGACTGAAAATCAACCGTGCCTCACTATCACCAGTACAGAGAGAGGATCACATTCTCCCCAATGTAGAAACATTCACATACTTGGGCAGCAGCCAGGAAGCCAGGACATCCAAAACAGAATCAATAAAGCCTGGAACAACTTTAGGAGCTTAAATGCAGTCTGGAAATCATCAAAATACAACACCAAAACCAAACTCAAGATTTATTAGAGCTGCATACTTTCAACGCTACTTTATAGTGCAGAATGCTGGGGGATGACAAAATATGACATATCCAAACTGTCTTCATTCCATACAACCTGCCTCGGAAAAATCCTCCGTATCTTTTGGCTCAGAACAATCTCAAACCAAGACCTACTCACACAGTGCAGCCAAGTAGATATAAGCTCCACCATTACCAGAAGGCACTGGTGATGGATTGGCCATGTGCTCTGAATGGAAACTGACTCCATCACCAGAACAGCAATAAGAGAGACACCTGAAGGCAAGCGGAAATGAGGCCACCTGAAAACAAAATGGTGAAGAGCTGTGGAAGCTGAGCTGAAAAACCTGGTGCGCAGCTAGGGAACCACTGAAATGCTTGCCAGAAACAGGAGGAGTTGAGTAGCTTCGTTGCTGCCTTAAACGCCAGAGGCATAATGGGTACTAACTAACTACTATAAGACAGAGACGGCCCAATAGGATGCTCAATATTGCAAAGTTGAGATCCTCTGGAAAAGAAAGCACGAACTTACAGTTTGGCATTCTGCCGTTTGTTGGCAGGTTCTTTGCTGGACAGGATCTCCAGGCGTTCCAGGTTGCTGAATATTCTGTCTATTCTTGCCTGAATCTCATTTTCTACCACTATAAGAAAAAAAAAGGAAACAAGTTGTTGGAAGAGACTAAATATACAATGCACTGCTTTAAGGAACTGGAAACACGTTGGCCCAGATTTTGAAAGATATTTAGGTGCCTAATTCTCACTGAAAACAATGAGAGTTAGACATCTAGATACCTTTAAAAAGCTGTTCTATTGTATACCACAGCCTTAAAACATCTAAAATTAAACACAGACTGAGCATACTAAGCCTGCATGTTTGGCTCAGTGAACCGTGTGTCAATTATTCAATAAAACGTGCACTTCTGGCACTTTCCACCCAAGGAACTCAAAGACTCAGATCATTCCTGCAAGGTAGGTTAATTAACCTATCATCTCATTTTACATAAGCAGAAATGGAGGATCAGAGGGAGACTTGCCTATGAGTATACAGAGAGAGCTGAGAATAAGACCCAGATCTCTCAGCTTCCAGACCTGCTCTTCAGCCAAAAGACCAGCACTGCTCTGATGAATTCCTCAAGTTCACAAAAATATGTGCTGTATGCCTCGGTGGATTTATGGAGCAGGGTATTTACTGCTTTACAAATACAAAAATTCTGGCCCCACATCAATCTAATTTAATTATATAATTACTGACATAATGATGACACTACTATCATTTAAAAAAGTAGCAACAAACCTTGATTTTTCCCCTCCTCCACAAACTTGAAACTGACACATATTAAATTCTGAAAAGCAAACAGCAACCTGAATTTGCTTAACTTCTCCCAAGAACAAGTTCTCATGTACGAGTTTGTACGTTTGCATACGCTACCTGCAGAGGCAGAAATCGATTCTATACCTTTATTTTTTAAATCTGTAACACCAGTGTAATAGTCAGGAAATTCACCTCCATCATCAGACTACCAATGATTTAGGAAGATATAAAAGAAGAAATCTTGGCAGTTTGTAAGGCCAGAAGGGGCATATGTGATTATCTAGCCTGACCTCTTGTACAACACAGACCATAGGACTTCCCTGAATTAATTCCTTAAATTGAGACTACCAGGGAGAAGGCTTAGGTCCAGGGTTTCTATGGCAGATCTCTTTGAAATGCTTCCAATTTCACATGCAGGTTCAACATAAAACTGAACTGGGTAATTAGATTTTAGTTTTGTGATGTGGACCATTGCCTTCTGGGAATGAAGCAAAGACTGAACTCCTTTCACAAAGAACAGCTAATGGAATCAAAATATCTGAGTTTAAATGCTAACAGGAAACCCAACCCATGAGCATTAGATCACATCAACAGCTGAGTTGCCATATGTAGTTAATAACTTACAGTGCACTGACTGCTTGTCAGAGGTCTCCAGATGCCCCATGTAAGACTGAACCTCATGGACTTGCCTATCAAAGGAAGAGAGGAAAGAAATGGGAATTAGTGTTAATCAACTGTTGTTGAATCAGGAAAGATTTTTTTTTCAGTACAAACAAGTGAGAATCGAAATACTACAAAACATGGTGACAAAGAGTCCTGTGGCACCTTAAAGACTAACTGAAGTATTAGAGCATAAGCTTTTGTGGGCTAATACCCACTTCGTCGGATCCACTGCATGCATCCGACAAAGTGGGTATTAGCCCACGAAAGCTTATGCTCTAATACTTTAGTTAGTCTTTAAGGTGCCACAGGACTCTTTGTCACTTCTGCAATTCCAGACTAACACGGCTACCCCTCTGATTCTCTACAAAACATGGTGTAATGTAACATGTAATGTGGTGCAATGTAATTAGTAACTGTTCAGAAAGGGAACTAGATTTCCATTATTCTAATGCAAATACCATACAGCATTTCCTAAGAGTGTGAGGGCACAAAGAAGACCTTAAGTGTCCAGAAGCCAAAGGTCCCTCTCAATATGAATCTATCACTGCAGTATTTAAGGTGTAAAGACCAGAGTAAAAATCCAATTGAACTGACAAAGATTTTTCCAAAAATTTTCTCAGAGTTAACAGAGTAAAACAAGACCCCACTCAGATTCCACTTACTTTATATATTCCATAAAGCGAGCCAACATAGTTACCTTGTATGTGTCAAGAACCACATACAAAATAAACAGTGTGAGTGGCATGGTGGGAACCACTAGTTCTGTCAACAGAAAGATGTATTTTGGAAAGATTTAGAATATTAGGCCAGAGGGCAAAAATAGGACAAGGAAGTTCTAGATGTCAAAGGAGAGAATTGCTGCTCTGCCCTTCAGCACCACTGAGAAAAACATACATAATGGAGTCCAGATTGTACTCATGAAGATGAAAACAATTTTCAAATCAAGATTGGATGTTATCTGGCCTGTATTATACAGGAGGTTAGTCTATGAATCTAAGAAAGTGTCCCACTGTGACCATCTGACATCCTGTATAACACAGGCCAGAGAACTGCCTCAAAATAGTTCCTAGAGATATTTTAGAAAAAACATCCAACCTTGATTTTTATTTGTTACTATCAACATTCCCTATCTTCCGTTTGTTATGTATTCTTTTCACTGCTTTCTTCACTCTCTCTCTAAACCAGGTCTTTTCTTTTTTTCTTTTTTTTTTTTAACCAGTAAGACCACCTTCTTTGATTGTGGACTGTGACTTTATGGACATTGTTTAAGAACACTTTTCAGTCAGGGAATTGAATGGGTAGATCTAGTCCTCATTCAGCTGTTGATTTCATGGGAATGCTCTGGATCTAGGGGAACAAGAGACTATCTGGAATACTGAGTTCCTGTGAAATCAAACAAATTGAGAAAAATCTACAGCCAAAAGCCAGCTCAGGTGTCATGACCATACATGATGCGGACTTGGGAATGGGAGCAACACAAGGCTAGCCCCTTCATTACTTACAATCAATATTCTTAATGATTTTTTTTAAAGCGCTAGCAGAGTAATAGACTAGCTAGCCCCTCCCTATTGAGTTACTTTTTGTATTAGACACACAACGTAGGTGAGGTACTATTTTGTAATATCTTCTGTTGGTGAGAAAAACAAGATTTTGAGGCATACAGAAACTGGTACAATAAAAGATATTACCTCACTACCTTGTCTCTCCAATATCCTGGGACTGACATGGCTACAATTACACTGCATACTCCTTGTATTGTGTTTCAGCCCGATTTAGATCCAACTGTTTTGAGAAGAACTTTGGTCTTTTCCTGTTTAGCACTGAGGGTCCCAGACACCCAATTCAGCGTTCTACACCACTGCCTCAACAAGCTGCAAGAGACTTGGGCTAAAGAATTTAGACGGTGGTATGCTACTACTCTCAGGCAAGCCTCTTATGGAACAGCAAAAGGCTGTCCATAGGCCATTATAATATATCATTATGATGTACGGTAAGAATACTCTTAGTAGATCAGCTGATTATGAGTTTGCAATTAACTAATAAAACAGAGACTTCATTTTTTTCACAGGAATTATCTTGAATTCTGAACTTTAAAACTCAAGATCATTGAACAAACAAAGGCTGCCACATTGCTGAGATAATTCCAAGAGGGATGTAAATATTGTTTAAAAAGTTAACCAGTTAAACAATTAAAATTATATCAGTTAACCGATTAAACAGAGAGCGACCGAGGCTGCTCCGGTCAGCAGGCATGGGCCCCAGGGCTGCTGCTGAGGTTGGCTGGCAGGGCCCAGGGCTGGGGTCAGCCAGCTGGCTGGCCCGGGCCAATGGTTAGGCTGGGTTAACCGGTAAGACTAATGCTTACCAGCTAATTGTTTACTATTTTACATCCCTAAATTCCAATGTTGCTCACAGTAACTGTGTCCAAAGTCCTAGCTTGCTTATGGAACCAGTTAGGAGCATCACGGTTCAGCTATTTCAGGCATATGGAAGAATATTTAATATGATGTCAAAGGTCAGTGTGTCTTTTAGTAGCTTAGCCTCTAGAGCAGGGGTTCTCAAACTTCCTGAGACCGCGACCCTTTTTTCTTCTCTGGCGGTGCAGTGCGACCCTTGTATGTCCACCGAAATACCGCCAAATTGATTACTTCCGCATTCGGCGGCTATTTTCAGCGGACACACCGAGCGCTTCCGAAATAGCTCAGTATGTCTGCTAAAAAGCCGCCAAATGCGGAAGTAATCAATTCAGCAGCTTCTTGGCACCAAAGGGACTCACAACCCCTCGGGAGGTGCCCGGCGACCCCCTGAGGGGTCATGACCCCCACTTTGAGAACCACTGCTCTAGAGATAGACAGATTAGACATTTATTAGCACTAAAATGGAGTAGAGAGATTACCCTACCTCTGTATTTGCATAGGTGCAACTGTTACTGCAATACTGGGTACAGTTCTGGTGTCCACAATCCAACTGGAGTGGGTTCAGAGAAGAGTCATGAGAATGATTAAAGGATTCAAAAGTATGCCTTATAGTGATGCAGCTCCTCCTATCTATTTAGCTCAAAAACCAGACGGTTAAGGGATGACTTGATCACAATGTATAAGTACCCACATGTGGAACAAAACTTTTGTAACGAGCTCTTTAATCTAGCAAGGAAAGGTATAACAATACAATGGCTTGAAGTTGATGCTAGCCAAATTCAGATTGGAAATAAGGCATAATTAACAATGAGGGTAATTAATCATTTGAATAATTTACCTAAAGTTGTGGTGGATTCTCCATCACTGGCTATTCTAAAATACAGATTGGATCGTTTCCTAAAAATATATGCTCTAGCTCAATCAGGAATTATTTTGGGGAAGCTCTACAGTCTGTGCTATACAGGTCAAACTAAATGATCACAGTGTCACCTTCTGGCCTCAGAATATATGAAAATTTATTTCTAAGGGATATTGGACATAGTAACTGGTCTAAGGTAGTTAAGACTCCACACAACATCAGAGCTTCTTCAAGTCACTCCTTAAAACACCTTGTTTTAATGGACCTAATAATTGTTTTTATTAGTTAAATAAAACATCCTCAAATGTGCTAAATGCATTAAAAAGTTTATCATAACATGTTTTGCATTTAAAACCAATGATTTATTAAAGAAAGCATTATTAGTAGTTAGTGACCTGAACTGATTGCTTCTACAATGTGCTTCAAGATTTTAGAAGCAGACCTCATCCTCTCACACCTCATTTTTATTAATAGAGTGGAAAACCCCCGCAGCTTTCCTGCATTTTTCATCTCCCAAATGGTTTCTCATTTTTGAAAAGAATCTTCTCTACATCTGCAGAAGAGGCAACTGAATATCAAAAGGCTCTTTAGCACAAACCCTGCAGTTCAGTGGTTTCACTTTCTTTAAAACTTCATCAGAAAACAGATTCATTCATTTATTTAATTTTAATAGATCGTAGAAAAATTAAGCCTTAACAAAGTTTGCCATCAATTTATTCAAAATTAAATTTGAAATTTTGCAAAATTTGCAGACAATGCAAAATTACTCAAGATAGTTAAATCCAAAACTGACTGCAAAGAGTTACAAAGGGATCTCACAAACTGGGTGACTGGGCAATAAAATAGCACATGAAATTCAGTACTGATAAACGTGCGTTACTATTACCGCACACTGGAAAACATAACCCCAACTATACATACAAAACAATGTGTCTAAATTAGCTGATTACACTCAAGAAAGACATCTTGGCATCACTGTGGATAGTTTTGTGAAATCATCTGCTCAATGTGCAGCAGCAAATAAAAAAGCTAAGAGTGTATTATGAGTCGTTAGGAGAGGGATTGATAAGAAGACAGAAAATATCATAATGACACTATAAATCCATGGTATGCCTACACCTGGAATACTACATGCAGTTCTGGTCACACCATCTAAAAACAGATATATTAGAATGGGAAAAAGTACAGAGAAGGGCAACCGAATTGACTAGGGATATAGAACTGATTCTATATGAGGACAGATTAAAAAGACTGAGACTGTTCAATTTAGAAAAGAGAAATAATAGGGAATATGATGGGAGGGGTCTATATAATCATGAGTGGTGTGGACAAAGTGAACAAGGAAGGGTTATTTATCCTTTCACATAACACAAGAAACAGTGGTCATCCAATGTAATTAATACCCAGCACGTTTCAAACAAATATAAGGAAGTACTTCTTCACACAATGCAGTCAACCTGTGGAACTCATTGCCTGGGAATGTTGTGAAGGCCAAAAGTATAGATGGGTCAAAAAAAAGAATTAGATGAGTTCATGGAGGATAAGTCCATCAATGGCTATTAGCCAAGGATGCAAACACATGTTCTGTATGTCCCTAAACCTCTGACTGCCAAAAGTTGGGACTGGATGATGGGATGGATCTCTTGATAATTACCCTGTTCTGTTCAGTCTCTCTGAAGTATCTAGCACCAATAATACTGTCAGAAGACAGGATACTGATCTAGATGTACAACTGGTCTAAGCCAGCAAGGCCAGTCTTAAATTACCCTGTATTTAAATAAAAACCCAAGTTTTGATTAATAAAAATAACCAATTTTTATCCAAATTTCTGACAAGTTATATTCACTAAGCTTCTCTCTCCTCCAAAAAACTTCCAAACATCCACCTGGTTTTTGTAAAACATTCATCTGCTTTAATAACTCCACTCTATTCTGTGTTGTATCCACTAGTGCTTTTCAACAGTGAAATCTTGAGACAGATTCTCATATATGTCACTCATTATGGTATCATCCAGAGGTCCCAGCTGGGAAGGGGGTTCCTTTGTGCTAGATGCTGTATAAACACATAGAGCTTAAAAGAGCTTACAGTGTGGTGCTACATAAATATCAGCAAATATTGTAGTAAGTCCTGTGTATTCCAAGGTCACTGATGCTTGTTGATAAAGGAAAGAGGATGCACAAGGTGAAAACCAATCTTTCTTATCAACTCTTGCTCCCTTTTCCAAAAGGAATGTAATAATGAACAAGAAAGCCATGGATTTTACAAAGAGAAAGACAACACTACTGTAAAACTACTATTTAAATTTTGACACTATGGTTAAATTATCATAGCAAATGTATTGATACTAAAAACACTAAAGTAATACCATGGGCAGTAAATTAGCTCACATCTGCCCACTGCAAGGTTTCTTGCAACTTCCTCTGAAGCATCTGGTGCTGGTCTCTGTTAGAAACAGAATACCAGACAATATAGACTTCAGGTAATTCCTGTGTCGGTCTCTTCCTCTTAAACTTTTTGATTATGCCAATTCCAAGACAAGCTGTTCCTCTGTTGGCGCTTATTCATAGGACACTATTTTAAAGTGTTCCAGAGTCATTGTGCTGATATCACTTATGCCAAGGGTTCTCAAATTGGGGGTCGTGACCCCTCAGGCAGTCACGAGGTTATTACATTGGGGGGGTCCTCAAGCTGTCAACCTCCACCATTTATAATAACTTTCAAGATTTAAAAGTGTTAATTTATAAGGGGGTCACACTCAGAGGTTTGCTGTGTGAATGGGATCACCAGCACGAAAGTTTGAGAACCCCTGACTTACGCCATAAACACCAACCCGTACAAAGGATCACTACAGCACGTCAGCCGAAAGGCTGCAGCCTGGCAGCGCGGTGGTGGGCGATGTGGTCACTCTAATAACGTGCCAAGCATCCCTTTAATGCTGCCGGCACAATTTCATTTTGCCCCTTGCTGCGAACCAGGAGATAGAAATCCGGAGGAAAAGTGAAAAACGAGGTTCCGCGTATTAGAGCGCGAGGCACTTTCCATGGCTGGGCACCCACCCCCTTCCCGTCTGGACCATCGCGCTTCGCCTGCCCCGACCCGCCAGCAGCTCACAGCGGCACACGCTCCGCGCCAGAGGTGGCTGCCCACCGGCGGTGGGGGAGGGGATTCCCGCACGGAGCAGACAGCCCGGCTCTGCCCTCACACGGCCGAGGCGGGCTCTGCGCGCGGGTCGGGATTCCGCCCGGCCCCGGGCTGCCGCTCAACCGCCACCCGCGGAACCGCCCCGCCCGCCACGGAAACCGCCTCACTTATTGGTCTGGTGGTAAAGAGGCTCCATCGCGGCCGCGCAGGCCGGCCCGGCTCCCTCCCGGCGCCCCGACACGTCAGCACCTGCCACTTCCGGCTGCCCTGCGCACGAGGCCCGGCTCGCTTCCGCCGAGAGAGGCTGCCCGGGCTGCTGCCTGACGGCGGGAGGGGCGCGCGGCACAGCCAGCCCGGCGGGGGCCTTCGGGGCCGCGCGAGGAGCGTCCTGGGCCACTAGGGGGCGCCGCGGCGCCGCGGGTGAGCGGCCTGTGCCCGGGCCGGGCCGGTCCCTCAGCAGGCGGCAGCGGCCCGAGCGGGGCGGGCCCCGCCGCCCCGGAGACCTGCCGAGGGACCCCGCGGCCCGGGCCCGGGCTCGCACCAGCCCCCTCTCTGGCTGCCCGCCTTGCGTGGCGCGACACGTACAAAGCCTGTCACAAGGCCGCGATTCAGGCGCCAAGCTGGGGCCCGGCCTCCGCCTCACCCCAGTGGAAGTGGGTGCAGGCCCTGGTGCAGGCCTACGCATCGACTGCCCTCTGACCCCGTGTGCGCAGTGTCGTCCCCCCACTGCCCAAGTCGCAGGAGGGCGCTGATAGGGTCCCGCTAGATACAATCTGTGGGCCGGCCCCACCCCATTGCACCCAGACACATAGATGAACGTAAGAACATCAGAACGGCCATACCGGGTCAGACAGACTAAAGTCCATCCAGCCCAGAACTCTGTCTGCTGACAGCGGCCAGTGCCAGGTGCCCCTAAGTGATGACCCGAACAGGCCACCATCCTATCTCCCATTCCCTGTACCTGAGGAGCAGTGCCAGGCACTGGGGGTAATTAGACCCAGACAGGACCCCAGGAGTGAAGGCAATGCCAGTGAGGAATGGTGAGCTGTCCTGGGAGTTGGGACTCGTATAGGGGACCAAGGGACTGGAAGAGATGACAGCTGAGCCCAGGCTGAGGGTCGACTGACCACTGGTCACCACTAACATCTTCAGAGGGATTATTGACCATCGTGCCTGGGTGGGTGTTTGGCACAACCAGCACTCAGACAATGCCACTTCCTTTACCTTTGGGTGAAACTGCGCCAATCACAGTTGGACAGAATTTACATTTCATGCTTTAACATGGGCACATTCCTCTGACATTCAACTGGCCCCCTATTTAGACTATCATTTAGTTTCTGTGAAGGTTGCTCATATACTTGAGTAGTTGGGACTGGCTTATTGGCATTTTAATAACTGCCCGTTGGATGATGTGGGCTCTGTGGAGTCCTTGTAGGAATTTTAGCTAGCCTGGCAAGGGCAGAGGTATGCCTTTCCCTCGGCGTGGACAAGCTCGAGGTCTTTGACAGCCATTTGGCCCACAGTACTTTTGCCTAGTTGTGTATCCAACTCCTTCAGGAGATGGATCACAGTTCCCACTTCTGTGCCCTGGAGAAGGTGATGGGTGCTAAAAAATATCACCTGTCTTCTGACAGAGGACGGTACCTCTTACAAATCTGGAGAAGATGCAAGAGAGAGCTAGGGCTTTCTGTGCTGATCTTTGCTCTCTGGATCCAAAGGCAGTACTTGTGGGGTCCTGCCAGATAAACTCCCAGTGGTGAACATGGGTGACTGGGAATGGCTGGAGCATCCTCTCACTCCAAGAGTTTTAAAAGAGCCCTCCGTCTCAGATGCCTTCGGTCTGATGTCCACTAACAAATCCTGGGGCATCGACAGGCTGACTGTGGAGTTCTATTGCACGTTCTGGGAGGTCCCTGGCCTGGATCTTGCTACCATTTGGGCTGAGTCTTTGGAAGTTGGTCTCCTTTGTCACGTAGGCAGGCTGTGTTCAATGAGCTACCAAAGGGGGGATTTCTGCAATCTGAGAAATGAGCACCGAAGTGTCACTATCCAGCATGATTATAATCTTATAATACAGATTATAAGGCTGTAGCTAAAGCCATCTTGCTGCAGCTGAAATCTCTTTGGGCAGATATGATCCACCCTAACCACACTACACTCTCCTGACCTGGACTATTTTTGACAACCTTTATCTGATCAGGGACCTTCTCGGTCTAGTATGTAGAATTGGTCTGGCTCTTGCCTTCCTGTCCCTGGATTAGAAAAAAGCATTTGACAAGGTGGATCACTGTTCTCTCATGGGAATCCTGCTGTTAAACCACAATTGGGTTGGAAGAGAAACCAGGAAATAGTTCCCCCTCCCTTCTTGCTACAAGTATCCCTTGGTCTGTAACTGATCACCGGTAGCCATCCCCTTCCTCACTCTCAGACCGTCCCACCAAAGGAAGAGTGCTAGGTAATTACTGGGGTGCAAACAATAGTAAGATTTATTGAAAAATAACTTGGTGGTTAACACACAAATTGGCATAAAGCCAGGACCCCAAAACTATAAGTGGGGTAACAAGGTTAACAGGTAAAACTGTACATCACCATTTCACAGGGATACCAGGAGGGGAAACAGGGACAATACAAGAGGATCAGGACCATGGCTGGAACAGGAACAGAAGAGGACAACAACCAAGAACACCACAGACTGGACCATGCAGATCAAGATTATACTTGTGAACCGGTGAGTTGATCTTTTTTGTTGATGTTATTCTGCAGACACTTGGCCGCCACCAGGAGGGACAGCCCGGTTCACAGGGTGTGCTGGGCTTTTATGCTGTTCTGTTAGTAGGCAGGCTAGAACCTTACTCAACTCAACGATGATGTACAGTTGTCATAAGTGTGAAGTAGCCTAGAATTAGTGTTTACCTGTAAGGGGTTAAGCTAAAGGTAACCGGAGAGGTGGACAACTGACCAATGAAAAATTCCTCAGGAGACAAAGGATTTTGAGTTTCAGTTTCTCTCTGAGTCTCTCTCTGTTCACCTCGGCTATGGGATGAACACAGCTATGTCTTTCACTGTAACTATAAGATTCTATCAAGAATTGTAGTCAGTAAGTTTACTTTCTTTTTGTCACTTGGAGGGTTCTCAGTGGTGAGTGTTGGCTGGGTGCTTCTTGATATTGTAAGCTTCAGCAGAGATATCAACAGTGGGAGAAAGTTGCCTCGGGGGAGAAGTTTGGTTTCTGAATCCTTTTGTTGATTATGGTAGATGCTGTTCTATTGATGGTTATAAGGGATTTATTCCTTTCTTTTTTTCTTTTATTAAAATCTTTCTTTTAAGAAGCTGACTGCTTGTTTTCCATTGTGTAAGATCCTGGCTTTGGATCGGGCATGTCTCGCAGGATCAGGCGAGGTTTGGTTTTTTTATTCTCTCAAGCTTTCCAGGGAAGGAAGACGTTTGGGGGGTTAGTGGAAAGGGAAAGAAGGGTCCCAAACTACCCTAGACCTAGTTTGGTGGTGGCAGCGTACCAGGTCCAGATACAGAAGAAGTTGTGTTCTGGGGAAAAACATTTTAACCCAAGCTGGTAAAATAAGCTTGGGGGGGTTATTTCTTTTTTCATGCGGGTCCCCACATCTGTACCCTAGAGTTCAGAGTGGGGAGGCAATTCTGACAACAGTTTTATCTGTTTATCTTGTTAACCCACTTATAGTTTTGGGGCCATTAGGAGTATATGCCAACATGGCCCATTTGGGGCCATCATCAGCATATGCCAACAAGCCTATCCCCAAGGCCAGGTCACCAAGCATCTCTCTCATCAACTGATTGCAAAGATGACAAAGGAAGGACTTGATAGCAATGGCATATAACTGATCAGACAGAGGGCAGCCTTGTCTCTGACCAAAGCTGACAAGTTCATAGAATATCAGGGTTGGAAGGGACCTCAGGAGGCCATCTAGTGCAACCCCATGCTCAAAGCAGGACCAATCCCCAGCTAAATCATCCAACAGATTTTTGCCCCAGATCCCTAAATGATCCCCTCAAGAATTTAATTCATAACCCTGGGTTTAGCAGGTCAGTGCTCAAACCGCTGAGCTATCCCTCCCTGCATTGATGATTTTAAGGATGTTTTATTATTGGCAGTATGACACCTCCAGTATGTGCCACTTAAATTGAAGTCCCCCATGATCATACAGCATTTTTTCCTTCACATATGTAGGTGCATAAGGAACCAGTCATCCTGATTCCTAGTGCGATTTCTGGTTGTCTGTAGCAGACACCAATTAATACTCCCCGTCTTATTCTTTATCTGTTAGAACCTAGATCTATAAGCATCCAAGATCATATTCTTCCAAGTTACAGTGACTTGGAAACAGGTAATGCCATTTTTGACATAGAGTGCTATTGTCCTCCCCTTTTGCCCATTCTGTTGTCCCTAAATAGATTATAATAATAATTAATTTTTAGCATTCCAGATGTGCAAATTCGCCTGCCAAGTAATATCAACTAGATCGAATTTATGCTCATACATGAACAATTCCAAATCCTCTCGTATGTTACTCAGTCTCCTAGCATTGGTGCACAGTCAATTAAATAATTTCTTCTCATCAAGTCCTTTGGGTCCTTAATTTTGTTCTCAACATCTTGAAATTGTGCTGAGTGCTCATATCTTCACTCTTTTTACCCTCCCATTTTGCAATTAGTTTAATCCTCTCCTGTCCATTTTAGCCACCCTTCTACTGAGGTGGACTCCATCCAAACTATACAGCACCCTCTCCCCGTAGAAGGTGGACAAAACCACAAAATCAAAACCCTTCTCCCACACTACTTACCTAGTCAGCTGTTCACTTCTAGAATCGTCTGCCTTCTGTTTTCCTTTGCTCATGATCCAGGAAGGATCTCAGAGAAGATTGCATGGACATTCTTTTTCTTCAGTATGTTTCCGAGTTCCATGAAGTCATCTAATTTCAGTGGGGTTTCCCACAATGCAGTGTCATTAGGGCTGGTAAGAACCGTCATCAATGGCTCCTTGCCCATTGACTTCAGAAGCTTATGCAATCATAGAGTTATGTCTCATATTTTAGCTCCAGCACATCATACTGTGTCTGTCTGGCCCTTGTAGAATATTCTTTCAATTCTTCTGAGTATTGAGTCTCCAAAAAGGATTGTCTGTTTTCCTAGGATGGTTGGAGAACTCTTTGCAGGGAAGTCTGATTTTCTTACAGGTTGGGATGAACTGCCATCCATATGTGTTTCCCTTGCATCTCTCTGTTCCCTTGGACCTGCTGAATATTGACAGGTATTTTCTGAAGTTTCCAAATTGAGGACCTGGTATCGATTGGAAACTCTAGCTGTGTGGAATTCCTCCCAGTCCTCTTTCCTCTGCTGCCCACAGTCTGCCCATCCTCATCTGTCTCCAGTCATGCAGAATGCTGCTATGGCCTCTTGCCTCTGATGACTACAAACCACCAGGCCTCCTCTCTAATTTCCACTCTCTCTGATTCCTGGTGAGTTCCATTCTTATTCAAACCTGGGGTACAGATGTTTCCTGAACCTATCTGTCTAGGAACTCCTAAAGCTTCTTTGTTTCTCAGCAGTGTCTTTACTTGTCCCTTGAATCCAAGAATCTTCTCCCTCAGCACAGCCACCAATTTTCATCTCATGCATATGAAATCCTGTCTGTCTTCAAATAGGAAAGAGAACATGGTGCATCCACTGCAGCTCACTACCACTGTTCTATCACTGGCCATCCTGATATCACACTGAATCTGGAAGGAAAGCCTCTTACATTCCCTCCAAAACTCCTCTGTTGGCTGCCTCTGTTCCCAGTTTTTGAATTTGCCTAGCAAGTGACTTTTTATGCCAATTCTTCCCTGTGTCACTCAGCTCAGTTCTGCCCCTCACCACCTGGGAGCGATTAACCACTCAGAAACTCTAACAGTTGGGCTGAGCAGAACTCCAAGAATTAGAACCTCGTGGCCTTTAGCAAGGCACCCTGCTTACTGAGCCCCTACACAGAGTACAAACAAACAGTCAATCAAACTGCAGTGCTCACCACGTCCTGCTACCTCCATGCACAGTGTGCAGTTATTCCCCCCGAAACTCCCGTTGGCAGCTCTTAAGTTCGCTTAGCAAATGACTTTTTATACCAAATACTAATGAATGGATACACTGCGCTTCTCCCTCCTCTGCATTATACTGAAAACAGCCTTTTGTTTCTATCCACAGACAGGGAGAACCTGTCTGTTGTAAAGTTGCTTCTTTACCTTCAAATGGGTTTGACTGTTTGCATTTGCCTCTGATGGTTTTCCACTGAAAGCCTTGGTATTGAGCAAGGCAGAACCAGCCAGGGTGACTGCCTGAACCAGTGGCCATTACTGAGATATATTATCCACTATTATCCCACTGAGACATATTATCCCCTGGTGACTAACAGCATATTTTTAATATAATTACATTATTTCTTAAATATTACCCATACATACATCTCGCCATGGTTCTGAATCGTTAAAAATTAACAAGCTTTCTGTAGATGCCTTACATTGTTATTCTTTGTGGATAAGATGTGTTTAGTATGGTGAGTTTGTCAGTCTGAGGAGAGAGTTAGTTGCAAAGAACAGGGACCCTTTGCCAAGGAGCCTCTGTGTCACACAGTGAAGTTAAGGTTTAAAGAGTTAGTGGTTTGGTTAGTTTATGGGCTTTTTTACATTAAAACACTCAACTGAAGTTAAATTGCAGCGTATTGTTTTTTCAAATGATCTTTTGTAATGCTAGCAGGCTGGCTCCTCAGCCGGTGTATGTTGTCACAGCTAGACTGACCTCAAGAGAGCTAAGCTCATCATATGCCAGCTGAGGATCCATCCCAGTCTAGTCTGTATCCTCCCCAGATGTTCTCAAAGCTTCCAGAAACAGCACCAAGCCTCAGCTGAAGTTAATGATGTCAAAACATAATGAGAGTAAATAAATGAGATATCACCTGTCCATGTAGATGCCGACTCTCTGATTCCCCGAGGGTGCTCCATCCCAGGCCCCGCCACCACTCCATCCCTTCCCCCAAGGCCCCAGGAGCTCTACGTCTTCCCACCCCTGCTCCACCCCACTTCTTCCTGTCCCATTCTGCCTCCTCTCCTGAGCACGCCTCGCCATGCTGGGGGGGGGGGGCACAATCTAAAGGAGAGGTCACATGACCAGTCACACATACCCTCTGCCCCAGCCAACCCACTCCACACTCAGCCTGCTGTCCCCGCTCTCCACGTTACCTGCAGGGGGAGGCACTCTGTCCTCCCACCGTGCCTGCCCCCCGTTCCCCAGAATGCTCTGTCGCTCTCCCTGGTGGGGAGCAGGAGGAAGCCACTTCTAAAGCTGGCCCTTCCCGGGCATGGCTCTGCAGCCCAGCAGCTGCCTGAGAGAGCCTGGCTGGAGAGGAGGTGACTCCCGCGCCCAGCCTGGACTCGGTTGCCAGGGACCATGGCTGAGTGAGCCGGAAATGTTCTGGGGAGGAGGTGAGAGCTCTGGCTTGCTCAGCCATGATCCCCGGCAGCCAAGCTGGGGTGGGGAGTGGAATCTGCCTCCTCCTCAGCCAGGCTCTCTCAGGCAGCCGCCAGCCTGTCACACTGCAGAGCAGCATCCCAGTGATTGGAAGGGGCTGGTCCCGCCCCTTCAACTCCTGGCCACGCCCCCTTCCCCTCCTCAGTCTCTGGGGATGCCCCATCCCAATGCATTGCCCAGTCCCACCCTCGCTCCACCTCTTCCTGCCCCTCCCCTTCTTTCCCTCCCAGCACCTCCTGCACATCACTGAACAGCTGATTCTAGGCGCACAGGAGGCACTGAGGGGGAAGGAGTAGGAGGGGCCCACTGGTGGGTGCTGATCACCCACTATTTTTTCCCCATGGGTGCTCCAGCCCCAGAACACCCACAGAGTTGACCCCTATGCATGTCCTGATTTACAGTCCATATTTCTGTTGAGTGAAGTGAGGCCCCACACTCAAATTGATGGCATTTCTCTAAATAAAGGGCTGTTTCTAGTGTGCAGAATCCATCTAGTTATTAATGTGCCAACCAGATCATAGAATATCAGTGTTGGAAGGGACCTCATGAGATCATCTAGTCCAGCCCCCTGTTCAAAGCAGGACCCATCCCAACTAAATCATCCAACAGATTTTTGCCCCAAATCCCTAAATGGTCCCCTCAAGGATTGAGCTCGCAAGCCTGGGTTTAGCAGGCCATTACTCAAACCACTGAGATATCCTTTCCTGTTCCGTTCTCTGATGTGTATCATCAACAGAACTGCCAGTTAAGTGCTAAATCCAGGATTTTTATAGCAAACATTGATGTAAGACACAAGCAGAATTCACTTTGGAATTTCAGGTCCGCGTAGCAGGAGTTAGAAAACTCAGATTTGCTTTAAAACGGAGAGAATTTGGCCTGGAAGTTGCAAAGGAAGGAATAAGTGCATCATTTTTACAAAGGGTCGTTATCCTGAACTGCTACACTAATAAGTGAAGTTAAACCTGCTGAAGTCAAATCCAGTCTCCTCGTGGATCCATCTTTTCTGTCCCTAGCTGATCCATCAAATTCTGAACAGTAACACAACAAACCAGGTGACAATCCCAAGTGTTCCACAATCATGAATCAAGCCTCCCAGAATCAAGATACTGGCTCAAAATGCATGAGATAATCACAACAAAACAAAAAATGAACAAAAATGTTGGGTTCTTTTTACTTGCTTTCCAGTGTCTGAGCCTTTAGGTCACACTCAAGTCACATTTTAAAGCTTTTCTCTGAAAACCACAAGGGCTAGAAACTCACTTTAAAAAAACAAAAAACAAACAAACAAAAATGTATACAAACCAACCAACTGAAAAACCCCCCCCACTCAAAACCAAAAAAAATTAAAAACAACCCTGAGATTCTCCCATAGTCACATGCCTCTGGGAGTTGGGGCTTTAAGAAAATTGCCAGATATGTTGGCAGCACTGTAATGTATTTCTGCTGTTCTTCTGTGGAGAATGCTTGTTAGACTTTGAGAGACAAGGTAGGTGAGCTAATATCTTTATTGGCCCAACTTCTATTGGTGAAAGAGACAAGCATTCAAGGTACACAAAGCTCTTTTTTAGGTCTCTGGAGGTTAGATTTTGAGTCCTTCCAGGTAGAGCCTGTCAGCAAATTGGCTCATTTAGACACAAGAGCCAGGTGCATGGAGGGTAAAGAGGAGTTTTGTTCAGGGAAAGCCCATGTATTGTAAACAGGATAAAAGGGGATGGAAAGAACCACTTATCACTGTCTAATACATCCCCAGGTCATTCCTGTGCTAGCTCCTAGTGGAGGAAAAGGATTTCATGTTAACAGGTCTTGTTAACTCCAAGGCCAAAGGTTGGGATTTTTTGATTGTTGAGCAACCAACAGCAAACCCTCCGTTAGCTCTGCACTGCTCCCTCCTCAGAGCTGTGGCTAAAGTCACAATGGCACCCAGAAGGAAATCCAACTTTTGGGAAAATCACCTTCATCTGGCTACTATTTCAGGATGTGACACCAATCCACAGTCAACAGAGCATGGCAGGGGCAGAACAGACTTGTTCATGCCCTGCCCTGCCTTGCCCCATAGGAATCTTTCTGAAGAGAAGACCTTGTCACTCTGTTAGGATCAGACCCCAGTAATAGGTCTGTTTTTCTAACCCCAGTCCCCAACACCCTGACAGCGAGACACGTAAATGCACACACCCACACAGGCACTCTCTTGCACTCTCACTGTTCCCAGGGTGTCTAGGAGATGAGCGTGCCTTCTTAATACTAATAACTGTGGAGCTTTGAAAGCAAGGAATGCCAAACCTCAGGGCATGCTGAAGGAACGAGAAATGTAGATGAGTGCTTGATAGAGACTCATCACTCAATCCAGCTCCAGGCTATGGGACCTACATGTCCGAACTTTGACAGGCTCTCTTTTACATAAGCCAGACCTCACAGAGCGCCTCACAGCACTTTGGGAGCATTGGGGAAGGGAGGGGGGTCAGAAAAAGAAAACATGACAAGAAAGTCAGAGGCTTATTCATCAAGATCCTTCAAATGCTGGGCAGCAGGCTGATCTCAAACCTGCCTGAGCAGTGACCTTTGTAAAGGTGCATGGCACCTCCTCCCTTTTTTGTGGGGGAGGGATAGCTCAGCGGTTTGAGCATGGGCCTCCTAAACCCAGGGTTGTGAGTTCAATCCTTGAGGGGGCTATTTAGGGATATGGGGCAAAAATAGGGACTGGTCCTGCTTTGAGCAGGGGGTTGGACTAGATGATCTTCTGAGGTCCCTTCCAATTCTGTGACATTCTCTGAATGAAGCACATTTCCCCAATAATGTGCCTGGGAGGTGGCAGTAAGAATGGCTGCCAGCTAGGACTGCAATGCCTACCAGTTTGTTGGCAGTTTACCATCATGCAAGAGACAGCATGAGATGGAAAACCCAAAAAGTGAATATTTTCGCAGCTACACTCTAAAATCTATGTGGAACTGGTCACTTAGGTCTTGACCCTGTAAGCCTTTGTGCATGGCACAGCAGGGACACTCCAGCACAAATGCAAGCAGAGACTGTTTGTGGGGGGAAGGAGGGTTAAGGGCTAGGCATATCTTCCACTCTGCAGGTGGTGAGTGGTGTGTCTACTCTGCAACCAGGAGGTGTGATTATAGCACTTGCAGATGTGTCTGACCTGGCTTTGATCTAGGAAAGGTCTGCACTGGAAATGGAAGGTCTAAATTTCAGCTTGGGTATACATCCTTGCACTAGCCCGGATTGAGGTAGTGGGCTCAAATGGAAGGTAGCCACAGCAGTGCAAGTGCATGACATGCTAGCCACCCCAGTACCTACTTAGGGTCCTGGACAGGATTATACTCAGTGCCGCTAGCCCCTCCCACCACTCTTCCTACTACACCTACACCCTATTTTTAGTATGGTAGCTCAATCAGAGCTAGCACAGGTATATCTTCTCAAGCTGGAAATAACACCCCCAGCTCTCGTGTAGACACACTCCAGCTAAATCAAAGGTAGCTTGAGTAAACAATAGCAGTGAAACTGGCAACATGGGCTAGCCCTGCTCTTTCAGGGCCCTGGATACATACTCAAGCATTCCCACGCATGCTACCAGCTAAGTCAAAGCTGATTTGAGTATGTCAACATGGGCAGCAATCACACCTCTTGACTTCAGTGTAGACATACCCAGGCTCAAGGCCCTCAGTCAGCTGTTTCTTCACTCACAAGTGTGCAGGGCAAAGGGGCAGGGCGTGGGTGGGGACTGGTATATCTAAGGAGACATAGGAT
Source organism: Dermatemys mawii (assembly GCA_007922305.1). Lineage (NCBI taxonomy): Eukaryota > Metazoa > Chordata > Testudines > Dermatemydidae > Dermatemys > Dermatemys mawii. Next base: position 3,834,381 of record ML677408.1, read on the forward strand.
CATGCACCATCCACCTTAGGCCAACAAAATGTTTAGCTACATGCTCCCCCCTTCAACTCTCCTGCCACTAGCCCAGAGTAGTATGGCAGCCATGCACCAGTGCTCAGTAATGCAGGATCAAGGTACCATGGGCCCAGGCTGTCCCACTAATCACCTCTCACCTGGCCCTTAGAAGCTGTGGTTAGTCACCTCAGTAGTCACCCCTGCCAGAGGAGGGGAGCTGTTAGGCAGTTCTGCTGCTCTCCTGAGCTGGAGATAGCAGGGCAAGCGACTTGAACCTTGCCTATCAGTGCAGCATTTTGCTCCCATTTGGGCAGGATCCAACCGTTCTTTTGAGCTCTTTTGACCTACCACTGTGAGATGGAATTCCGCTTCGAACCTTCCCCATGATGGTGGTGTTACTTAGCAGAGCTAGGAGTGGATCAAACAGACAAAAGGCATTTCAGGGGCTATGGAGATGCTTTGCAGTGCAGCCAGCATCAAACTTGGTTACTTTAGACTTGGTTTGCATCAAAGGCCAGAATTTTCAAGAGTGCTCTGCACCCACAATTGGAGCTAGATTTTGAAAACAGCTCAGCACCTGTTGTGGGGCAGGTACATGCCATCACAGCACCCTTGTAGGCAGTAGAAGAAGTGGTCAGATTCCCCAAAGGACAATCTGAGTAAAAGTGTCACAGTGGGAACTGCTGGAACCAAGGTTCCTGAAAATCTGTTCTCAGTTGTAGTGCTCAGCATTTGAAAATATGACCCCACATTTCCATTTACCTGACTAGCTCCTCTCATGAGCAGCCCAACCCTGCTCTACCAGCAGATTTGCGGATGTGTTCCTCAGGCAGAATTTTTGTCCCAATGACAATGTAACACTTACCTGGTGTCTTTCATCTGGGGACCTCAAAGCTGCTCTGCAAAGGTGTATACTATTATCGCCAGGATACAGAGGAGGAAAGTGATCAGAGAGAGGCAGAGCTGCCCATGATCACACAATAAAGCAATAACACGGCGAGCACTAGAAACCAGGGCCTCCTCCAACCCTGTCAGAACTGAGGAGTGTTTTGGGGGGGCTCAGTTGGAGATACCTTAAAGAGGCTGATTGTCAGAGGGAGGGTGCTCAGCACTTTCTGAAAGGCCCCCATAGGTTTCTAAAATTAGGAATCCAAACACTGAACCAGTCAAAATAAGGAGTGACTTGGAAATCATAGGCCCAGCTCTTCTCATTGATTCAGAGACTTTAAGATCAGAAGGGACCACTATGACCATCTAGTCTGACCTCCTGCACAACCCAGGCCCCAGAATTTTACCCACCCACTCCTGCAATATACCTCTCACCTATATCTGAGCTACTGAAGTCCTCAAATCTTGGTTTAAGGACTTCAAAGTACAGAGAATCCTCCAGTAAGTGACCCATGCCCCCTGCTGCAGAGGAAGGCGAAAAACCTCCAGGGCCTCTGCCAATTTGCCCTGGAGGAAAATTCCTTCCTGACACCAAATATGGCAATCAGCAGAACCTTGAGCATGTAGGCAAGACTCACCAGCCAAACACCCAGGAAAGAATTCTCTCTAGTATCTTAGATCCCATCCCCTCCAACTTTCCATCATATACCACCAGGCCCATCTATTACCATAGTCAAAGATCAGTTGCCAAAATTATGTTTTCCCATCACACCATCTCCTCCATAAACTTATCAAGCTTCATCTTGAAGCCAGACAGGTCTTTTGCCCCCACTGCTTCCTGCTCTTCTGGTCTCCCTTTCAGCTCACTAAACAAAGCTTTTTAGGACTAGTGTTGTCAAACTAATCCAGAGCACACCGGGCTGCTTTATTGCTTGATACAGGAACCAGATTTGAAAATCATGCAACAAGTGTAGCCTAGTGGACCAGCCTGCCTCTGTTATATTCACTGCTCTTCATTATATTCTGCTTTATTATATTCAACAGTAATGCAAGGAACCTACAGGCTTGTATCCTGTAAGACATTGGCTTCAGCAGCTAGCATGAGGCTTGAGGCCTACGAACTTAGGTATAAATAAACGTAGGTAATTCGTAAGTTTTTAGGAACTGGAAGCTGAGCGTAGGGGGGAATTTTGTCCATAATGACATCAGCCAACCACAGAACATGAACTGACACCAGCTTCTGGAAGGTTTTGGATGGAGCTTCCAACTGCAAGAGTGCCATGGCAACGAATTGACATATATGATAATGGGGTGAAATAATAAATACACCAACCTATAGAAAAATGACGCCTTAACATTCGTAAGGGGAGGAAATACAAATAAGGAAGAGGGCAAAAATCCTCTTGAATATGCATTAGACATGGTACCGTCAGCATAACATATTATAAAAGTGCCATCCCAGGGCAGTAGGAGAGAGATGCAGCCCTTGGGAGGGGCCAGGATGATGGCCACTGGTGAAGATGAGAAAGATAATGTCTAACATTTCAGGTTGTTCTGCAAGAGATGGTGGGACTACGGATGTTCAGATGTACTTTCTGTAGTACCTCGATCTACCTTACTGAGTTTGAGTGTGTGAGACATTAATAAATGTATTAATAAATTATTCATTTGTAAATCTTAGAGAGTTCCTAGAGTGTGAGTGTTGCACCTGTGCGCATTGGGGTTCCCAACTATATACTAATTTTAATAATACTGGGCCTGATCTTGGGAGAAGAATCTGTTAACCCTCAAAGTGATAACTGGGAATTTGTATTCATAATCTATGGATCAGGCTACACAGGGTATAATCCCTGTTCATTGGAAGGATTCAGATATAAGGCAAAACCATAGGAGAGATTAAAAGACATCTCCCTGTATCACACTAACCCAGTGGTTCTCAACCTGTTTACCACTGTGAGCCGTATATGCAGCTCTCTATGTGTTATTTTGGGCCACACAATATATACACTACCTGTATGGCCCTGAGGATGTCACATGGACCGCAGCTGTGTGCTAATTAGGCCACAAGTGGTCCACAGTCCGTGGGTTGAGAACCATTGCACTAACTTTTTGCTACTGTTTGCAGCCTTCAACTACCTGAAGGAAAGTTCCAGAGAAGATGGAGCTCAGCTGTTTTCAGTGGTAGCAGATGACAGAATAAGGAGCAGTGGCCTCAAGTTGGAGAGGAGGAGGTTTAGGTTGGATATTAGGAAAAACTATTTCACTAGGAGGGTGGTGAAGCACTGGAATGGGTTACCTAGGGCAGTGGTGGAATCTTCTTCCTTGGAAGTTTTTAAGGTCAGGCTTGACAAAGCTCTGGCTGGGATGATTTACTTGGGGATTTGTCCTGCTTTGAGTGGGGGGTTGGACTAGGTGACCTCCTGAGGTCCTTGCCAACCCTGATATTCTGTGATTCTATGACCACCATTCTTGAGGACATGAGTCTCTGCTGATGGTGAGTTCTGCCCAATAACAGCACAAAGCAGTGCAGACCCACGCATTTGCATTTTCATCATCTGAGTCAAATGCCACCAGCAGAAGGTTGATTTTCTCATTTGGTGGTTTTGATTCCGTAGTTTCTGCATTGTAATGCTTCTGAAAGCATGTTCCACACCTCAGATTTTGGAAGGCACTTCAGATTCTTAAACATTGGCTTCAGTACTGTATCTATCCTTAAAAATCTCACATTGATACCTTCTTTGCATTTTGTCAAATCTGTAGTGAAATTGTTCTTAAAACAAACAGCATATGCTGGGTAATCATCCAAGTCTGCTATAATGAAATATATGGCAGAATGCAGGTAGAACACAGAGCAGGAGACATATAATTTTCCCCCAAGGAGTTCAATCACAAATTTAATTAATGCATTAATTTTTTAACAAGCATCATCAGCATGGAAGCATGTCTTCTTTAATGGTTACTGAAGTATGAAGGGACATACAGATGTTTAATATATCTGGCACATAAATACCTTGCAAAGTAGTTACAAAAGTGGCATTTGAACATCTGTTCTCACTTTCAGGTGGCATTGTAAATAAGAAGCGGTCAGCATTATCTCCCATAAATGTAAACAAACTTGTTTGTGTTAGTGATTGGCTGAACAAGAGGTAAGACTGAGTGGACTTGTAGGCTCTAAAGTTTTACATTTTTTTGGTTTTGAGTGCATTTATGTAACAAAAGAAAAATCTAAGTTTGTAAATTGCATTTCCATGATAAAGAGATTCCACTACTGTACTTGTAAGAGATGAATTGAAAAATACTATTTTTTAATCACTTGTACAGTGCAAATATTTGTAATCAAAATAATAATACAAAGTGAGCACTGTACACTTTGTATTCTGTGTTGTAATTTAAATCAATATATTTGAAAATTAGAAAAAAACATCCAAAATATTTAATACATTGCAGTTGGTATTCTGTTATTGTTTAACAGTGCAATTAAAATTGTGATCAATTGTGATTAATTTTTTAAATCACGATTAATTTTTTTTAGTTAATCACGTGAGTTAAATGCAATTATTTGATAGCCCTAGTTAAAATCAATGGTTATAACCTATTTAGGAAGAATCAAATGGTCAAAAGGGGAGGGGAAGTGGCACTCTATTTCAAAAATGGTATTACCTGTTTCGGAGTCACTGACAACTTGAAAAAAACTCTTGAATGCTTATGGATCAAGTTCCTGCCAGGCAAAGAACAAGGTGGTGTTTTAGTCAATGTGTGCTTCAGACCACCAAATGATACTAGGAAACAGGATGACCATCTCCTTATACACCTATCTATAATGTGTAGGAACAAAGGTATAATCATGTGGAACTTCACTTTGAGTGACATGTGTGGAAGTGTCATACTGCCAGGACTAAAACATCCTTGCAATTTCTAAATATTATAGATGAACATTTCCTAACTGAAAAAACATTGCATTCAACTCAAGGGAATTCTATATTAGACCTTGACTTGACAGATAAAGAGGAAATGGTGACAAAACTAAAAATTAATGGCAGTTTAGTACAGGTGATCATGACTTGATCACATTTATAATGTACCAGCAGAATGAAGTCCAGACCAGTGATAAATACACTTGATGCTTTTAATGGGCCAATTTCATAAAGCTGAAACCAATTATGAGCCAGATCAGCTAGGAAGAAGACTTTAATCATAAAATGTGAATGATAAATGGGAATTGTTTAAGAACACTTCACTAGATCCCCCCCAAAGCCACAATCTAACAATCAAGGAAGCCAGACATATTGGTTAAAAACAAACTTGGCATAGAGACTGAAGGTAGCTATAAATATAATATATAACAAATGGAAGAAAGTGGAAGTTGATAGTAATGAATATAATCAGAGGTTATGAATTGTAGAAAATTGATAAAGGAAGCAAAGAAGCAAGCCATGGCCAGTAAAGTTAAGGACATTACAAAGGAGCATTTTAAAAAGTATATTAGGAACAAAAAGCAATGACAATGGTGGAATTAGTAATTATAATGCAGAAGTGTCCAATACATATTTCTGTTATGTGTTTGGGGAAAACAGATTAACTAGTTGGATCGGGTGATACACTTTTACTATTCCACTGGTATCTCAGGAGGATCTTAAACAGCAATTTGAGACAATTAGACAATTTTAAATTAGTGGGTATGGATAATTTGCATCCAGTAGTTTTAAAACATCTGGCTGAGGGGCTCACTGGACCATTAATGCTGATACGGGACTTGATTAATAAACATAAGAACATAAGAAAGGCTGTACTGGGTCAGACCAGTCCATCTAGCCCAGTATCCTGTTTACTGACAGTGGCCAATGCCAGGTGCCCCGGAGTGAGTGAACCTAACAGGTAAAGATCAAGTGATCTCTCTCCTGCCATCCATCACCCCACTGTGACAAACAGAGGCTAATAGCCATTAATGGACTTAACTTCCATGAATCTATCCAGTTCTCTTTTAAACCCTATTATAGTCCTAGCCTTCACAGCCTCCTCAGGCAGGGAGTTCCACAGGTTGACTGTGCACTATGTGAAGAAGAACTTCCTTTTATTTGTTTTAAACCTGCTGCCCACTAATTTCATTGGGTGGCCCCTAGTTCTTCTATTATGGGAACAAGTAAATAACTTCCTTATTCACTTTCTCCATACCACTCATAATTTTATATACCTCTATCATATCTCCCCTTAGTCTCCTCTTTTCCAAGCTAAAAAGTCCCAGCCTATTCAATCTCTCCTCATATGGGACCCGTTCCAAACCCCTAATCATTTTAGTTTCCATTCTCTGAACCTTTTCTAATGCCAGTATATCCTTTTTGAGATGAGGAGACCACATTTGTACACAGTATTCAAGGTGTGGGCGCACCATGGATTTGTATAAGGGCAATAAGATATTCTCCGTCTTATTCTCTATCCCTTTTTTAATGATTCCTAATGTGCTGTTTGCTTTTTTGACTGCCGCTGCACACTGCATGGACATCTTCAGAGAACTATCCATGATGATTCCAAGATCTTTTTCCTGATTAGTTGTAGCTAAATTAGCCCCCATCATATTGTATGTATAGTTGGGGTTATTTTTTCCAATGTGCATTACTTTACATTTATCCACATTAAATTTCATTTGCCATTTTGTTGCCCAATCATTTAGTTTCATGAGATCTTTTTGAAGTTCTTCACAGTCTGCTTGGGTCTTAACTATTTTGAGCAGTTTCGTATCATCTGCAAACTTAGCCACCTCACTGTTTACCCCTTCCTCCAAATCATTGATGAATAAGTTGAATAGGACTGGTCCTAGGACTGATCCTTGGGGAACACCACTAGTTACCCCTCTCCATTCTGAAAATTTACCATTTATTCCTACCCTTTGTTCCCTGTCTTTTAACCAGTTCTCAGTCCATGAAAGGATCTTCCCTCTTATCCCATGGCAACTTAATTTACATAAGAGCCTTTGGTGAGGGACCTTGTCAAAGGCTTTCTGGAAATCTAAGTACACTATGTCCACTGGATCTCCCTTGTCCACATGTTTGGTGACCCCTTCAAAGAACTCTAATAGATTAGTAAGACATGATTTCCCTTTACAGAAACCATGCTGACTTTTGCCCAACAATTTATGTTCTTCTATGTGCCTGACAATTTTATTCTTTACTATCATTTCAACTAAATTGCCCAGTACAGATGTTAGACTTACCGGTCTGTAGTTGCCGGGATCACCTCTAGAGCCCTTTTTAAATATTGGCGTTACATTAGCTATCTTCCAGTCATTGGGTAAAGAAGCCAATTTAAAGGACAAGTTACAAATCCTAATTAATAGTTCTGCAATATCACATTTGAGTTCTTTCAGAACTTTTGGGTGAATGCTGTCTGGTCCCGGTGACTTGTTACAGTTAAGTTTATCGATTAGTTCCAAAACCTCCTCTAGTGACACTTCAATCTGTGACAATTCCTCAGATTTGTCACCTACAAAAGATGGCTCAGGTTTGGGAATCCCCCTAATGTCCTCAGCTGTGAAGTCCGAAGCAAAGAATTCATTTAGTTTCTCTGCAATGACTTTATCATCTTTAAGTGCTCCTTTTGTATCTCTATCATCCAGGGGCCCCACTTGTTGTTTAGCAGGCTTCCTGCTTCTGACGTATTTAAAAAAACATTTTATTATTACCTTTTGAGTTTCTGGGTAGCTGTTCTTCAGCTCCATTTTGGCTTTTCTTATTACATTTTTACACTTAATTTGGCAGTGTTTATGCTCCTCTCTAGTTACCTCAGTAGGATTTGACTTCCACTTTTTAAAAGATGCCTTTTTATCTCTCACTGCTTCTTTTACGTGATTTTTAAGCCATGGTGGCTCTTTTTCAGTTCTTTGACTTTGTTTTTTAATTTGGGGTATACATTTAAGTTGGGCCTCTATTATGGTGTCTTTGAAAAGTGTCCATGCAGCTTGCAGGGATTTCACTTTAGTCACTTTACTTATTAATTTCCATTTAACTAACCCCCTCATTTTTGCATGAACTAAAGAACTTAAGGAGGGTAACATAATAAATGGCAATCAACATGGTTTATGGAAAAAAGATCCTGTTAGACTAATATATCTTTTTTTATGAGATTACCAGTTTGACATTTTGATAAAGATAATAATATTGATGTAATACACTTAGATTTAACTTGGTAGCACATGTTTTGATTACAAAACTCAAAAGATATAGAATAAGCATGGCATACATTAAATAGATTATATACTGGCAAACTGATAGGTCTCAACATGTCAGTGTAAACTGGGAATCATAATCAAACAGTATGTTTCTACTGGGGTCCCAAAGGATTCTTGGTCCTGGGATGTTTACATTTTTATTAATGATTTGGTGGTCTCAAAATGTAATATAAATAGGGAATTGTCATTGAACTGGTGTGTTACTAATGGGTTCCTGGAGAGACTGGTTCTTGCCCCTTTTCTATTTAACATTTTTTAATTACTTGAAAGAAAACATAAAAATCATTACTGATAAAATTTGAAGATGACACAAAAATCCGGGCAGTGGTAAATAATGAAGAAAACCTATAACTGATTCCAAGTGATCCAAGTGGTATTAAAACAGTAGATGTTTTAATATGGCTAAATGTAAATCTGTATGTCTAGGAACACACACAGATTGGGGGACTATATCCCAGGAAGCAGTGACTTTGAAAATGTTTTGGGGGTCATGGTGAATAATCAGCTGAACATGAGTTCCTAGGGTGACTCTGTGGCCAAAAGAGCTAATGTGATTCTGGGATGGATAAATAGGGGAATCCTGAGTAGAAGTGGAGATATTATTTTAACTCTGTATTTGGCCCTAATGTGACTATTGCTGGAATACCGTGTCCAATTCTGGTGCCCATAATTCAAAAGATGTTGATAAATAGGAAATTTTCAGAGACCTCCATGATTTCAGCTCACAGTGACTGGGAGATGCAGGGTCCCCTCACTGTGGCTGTTGGCTGGGAGCTGTGGTGCCCCAGGAGCTCCAAACCATTGCAGGTGGTGGGGGGACCCCACAGCTCCAAGCTGAAAGCAGTGGGGGTCTCTGGAGCTCCGAGTGGGCCCTGCAGCTTCCCAGCCACTGCAGGACATGTGGGGACCCTGTAGCTAAGCTCCCCATTTTGTCGTCGATATTTTTTGTAAAAATCACAGACTTTTTCCTTAAATTTTTCTTTATTGCCCATGACCAGACTGTGACTTTTACTGAAAATATCCATGACAAAATCGTAGCCTTAGTTATGAGACAGGGAGATCAGGAGCTCAAGATCACTACTTTTTGTATTTTTATCATGTCTCCTCTCCAAGGTAACAATCTCAATCTGTTCTCTCTTCATATGAGAACTTTTCCAGGCCCTTGATCTTTCTCATCAGCCTTCTATGAACCACTCAAGCCCTGTAATATTCTTTTTTCAGATGGGGTGACCAGTGCTCCACACAGCATCCAGACGAGACTGCCCCTTTGCTTTATATAAAGGCATTAGAATAATTTCTGTGTTAGACTCCATCCCATTGCTTACACATCCTATATCTTGTTAGCTGCTTTGACTGCTGCAGCACATTGAGTAGAGGTTTCACTGAGGTGAAACCTCTACTCAATGTGCTGCAGTCTCTCTCTCTGCAGCCTGTTTTTAGAATGGAGAGGAGGAGTGGAGAAATGAGAGATTAAACAAGACAGAATAGAAAGCTTTGAATTTTTCCCTTAGTACCCAGCCATTTAATGACTAGTTTGATGACAAGCATGAAATTAAATAGACAAAGGAAATTCTCAAGTGTCTGGGAAGCAGATAATCAGGCTTTGCCTGGGACAATATGAGATAGTATATTTTAAAGACTGAGTGAGGTTTTGCTTTGTCTGTGAGGTTGGTTTAATGCTGTGGCTGCCTGGGTTGTCCCTGTAATCTGGCTGCTGATTTCTGCTGGCCTGACTTTGTGTATACACCAGAGCTCTCTAATGTCGAAATCCTGAGGTCCTGGCTTAGATTTTACTTGGGCCTTAAAAAGGCAAAACTCCTAGTAAAGTTAGTGGAAACTGCAGTTGCTCAGCATCTTTGAAAATCAGGTTACTTAGGTGCCTAAGTATAGATTTGAGTGCTTAATTTTAGCCCCACAGGTTTGAACATTTTGGCCTTAGTAAAGAATGAGTTAGGGCCTAAGAAATGAGCCCAAACACTTAGGCCTAGATCCTCAAAGGCATTTAGGTGTCTAACTCCCACTGATTTCAGAGGCCGCTTAAGAAATCTACCGTGGGTGAGACATAATTAAATGAGAATGTCATAATAGAGTGGGAAAGGAACATGGGGAACACTGCTGGAGACTGGGGGTGCCATGGGACCTGGCCATTAGCTTTTGGACTCAGGGTTTTAAAGACCTGATCAAAATAGAGAGGAGACTAAAATGATGAAAAATAAAATAATGGAAGCTGGGACCATGCAATCTTCCAACATGACTGTAAGACACAACAAGGCAGGCAACGCATTCAGGTGTAAAACAACACACACCACATGAGTGGCAATGCAGGGAGAGCAGTGCCTAGCAGATCTCATGGAGCTGGGTTGGAAAAAATGTTGTTTTGTTGGGAAATGCTGATTCATGGAAACCAAACCTGTTTGTGGCAAAGGGTCAATTTCTACGACTTTCCTGAGTTTGAAATTTTTGGAAAAAAGCATCTGGAAATTGTTGAAATTTAACATTTTAAAAACAAACATTTCATTTTCACTTCAAAACAACTTCTTGTTTAAAAATTTCAGTGAATTTTTTTAAAAAATAAAAAAATGAAAGGGCAAAAGTGAAACAGAGCATTTCAAAATGATCAGAATGAAAAGTTTGGATGGACCCAGTCTGAATTTTTTTAGTCAGTGTATGAACATTTTTGAGATTTCCACTTTTTGCCCCAGTTCGTGACAGGATTTTTTTTTTTTTTTAATCTTGGCACTTCTCTCAGGTTGGGAAAACCTATTTCCCCTCTTGGTGTAATCCACATAAATGGGGGCAGGGGTAGCAGAGCCTGTCCATCTGCCTGTCAGTCACTGAGCCCCATCCTCTCTGCAGTGTTAGGGCCAGGGAGGAATGAAGGGCAGGCAGGGAGGAATAGTGATGCTCAGGGATGCTGCTCATGAGTCTCTAAAGGCCAGACTAGGGGCCCTTATGTTTGACAGTGTAATAGACTCAGAAATTCTTTGAGCCTTATGTGCAGCCTGAAGCTATTCCAGAACTCAAAACCCAAACATACACACACAAAGGGTTAGCTTTTAATGGATGTTAAATGTTTGTAGTGACCTTTAACCTGCATTAATGCTGCTGCTGACCAGCCAAGGGCTCAGTAATCAGTGACCACACATTAGGCTCAACTGCTCACTTCAGTGCTCAGGGCAGTGCTAAGACTCAGATGCACGGGCAGGGACTCAGTCAATGGTTTTAAGGGGATTTTACAGTGGCTGTCCTGCTTAAAAAAACTCTTCTGCATAGAACATCAGTGAGCTCTCCATCCTGTCCAATTAGCTACTCAGCAGATTTGAAGGGGGTTAAAGCAATTGTGCCTAGCATTTGGGGCTGATTTGTTCTACCCAGCAGACAAAATGAGCTGGAAAACCATGCTGGGAAGGAAAGATGTGCATTTAAAATGTCCCGGAATGGCAAGGGGAGGCAGGGGGAAATGGCTTCTTCTGAAATCTCAAAGCACTTAGTTCTAGCCCTGGTCTTGGTCAATAGCTGAACCTTCTCCAGATACATAAAGAGAAGGAACTGTATAACTAACTGTAGGGTCTTATTATTGCAGTTTTTTTCAGATTGGTAATCCATGGTCATCTTAGTAACCTGCTATACACACCAGATTGCACCAAGATAGATCCATTCTCATCCCAGTCCACTACCGTGTGTGCCTGCCTCAGAGCAGATTGTCATAGAATCATAGAAGATCAGGGTTGGAAGAGACCTCATGAGGTCATGTAGGCCAACCCCCTGCTTAAGGCAGGACCAACACCAACTAAATCATCCTAGCCAGGGCTTTGTCAAGCCTGGCCTTGAAAACCTCTAAGGAAGGAGATTCCACCACCTTCCTAGGTAACCCATTCCAAGGCTTCACCATCCTCCTAGATGGCAGAGTGGTGGTGTTTATGCTGGCTCTGCTGTGAGGATTGATGAATTCTCACTCTCCAGGGCTGTCAACCTGGCAACCAGCACAAAATTCATGTAAAAAACTTGTTTTAAAAAAGGAAGTGATGCATAGAGCAGATGTATGGAAAACGAGTAGTAATGGGAACAGCACACCTCCCTTAGTTTTGAGACAAAAGCAGAAATGGGGTAAAATTCTGACCTTTGTACCATCTGGGTATCCCCACTGAAATGAATGGGTTCCTCAGAAGCAGAATGTGGTCCATGGCTCTGCCCATGACCCTGGGCAAGGGTAAATTAGAAGGATTTGCATTGTGGGTGTCCTAGCGGCTGCCGTTCTGGGAGCTGCATAGGGGCTTGGAGAAGGTCTGTGCTTTAGAGCACAGAGGGGACCTCCAGCCGGAGTCCAGACATCTGTGGAGTCTGCAGAGAAGATAGCACATGTGCCCCTTTATGCATGCATGTTACATGGGGAAGCAGAGGTAGACCACCCTCATGCCTATCCTAACCTAAGTCCCCACAAGTCCTGCTCACACATTAGTGTGTCAGAGCAGACCCTGAGTCACTGAGTGCTGCACTGGCACCTCACCAGAACTGCAAAGGCTGGGCAAAGCCATGCTACGTATTCCAACCCTAGCATCTTCCTTGATCAATTAATAGAAATGGCCAATTGTTAACAATTCACCATCGATGATCACCTGCCATTGGTGAGCTTTCTTGCAACCCTGCAGTTACAGTCGCAGGTGTGTTTTAGGATCCTATGGACCGCACTAGAGGCAACCCTTTCATGTCCAGCTTTTCAAGAGAGGGTGGGAAACTTAAATTGTCTTCAGTAGTGTCACCACAACACTCAACACTTTAATGATATCTCAGCTCAGTGCAGTATCTGTGGGCCCTTCAGTGGTACATATGATGGCAGGACCAAAACATAAGAACGGCTATATTGGGTCAGACCAATAGTCTATCTAACCTAGTGTCCTGTCTACCGACAGTGGCCAATGCCAGGTGCTTCAGAGGGAATGAACAGAACAGTAATTATCAAGTGATCCATCCCCTGTCACCCCTTCCCAGCTTCTGGCAAACAGAGGTCAGGGACACTTCAGAGCATGGTTTTGCATCCCTGCATCTTGACTAACAACCTCTGATGGACCTATCCTCCATGAACTTATCTAGTTATTTTTTAACCTTATTATAACTATATTAAAATTCTCTGGCAAAGAGTTCCACAGGTCGACTGTCTGTTGTGTGAAGAAATACTTCCTTTTGTTTGTTTAAAACCTGCTGCCTATTAATTTCATTTAGTGACCCCTAGTTCTTGTGTTATGAGATGGAGTAAGTAGAGTTAGTAACACTTCCTTATTTACTTTCTCCACAGCAGTCATGATTTTATAGACCTCTCTCATATCCTTATTTAATCCTCTCTTTTCCAAGCTGACAAGCCCCAGTCTTATTAATCTCTCCTCATATGGCAGCCTTTCTATACCCCTAATCATTTTTGTTGACATTTTCTGTACCTTTTCCAATTCCGGTATACCTTTTTTGAGAAATGGGCAACCAGATCTGCCCACAGTATTCAAGATGTGGGTGTACCATGAATTTATATACAGGCAATGTGACATTTTCTGTTTTATTACCATGTCTACCCTTTCCTAATGATTCCCAACATTCTGTTTGCTTTTTTGATTGCTGCTGCACATTGAGAGGATGTTTTCAGAGAACTGTCCATAATGACTCCAAGATCTCTTTCTTGAGTGGTAACAGCTAATTTAGACCCCATCATTTTATATGTATAGTTGGGATTATGTTTTCCAATATGCACTACTCTGCATTTATCAACATTGAATTTCATCGCCATTTTGCTGCCCCGTCACCCAGTTTTGAGAGATCCTTTTGTAGTTCTTTGCCGTCTCCCTGAGACTTAACTATCTTGAGTAGTTTTGTATCATCTGCAAAATTTGCCACCTCACTGTTTACCCCCTTTCCGAGATCATTTATGAATATGTTGGATAGCACTGGTCTCAGTACAGACCCTTGGAGGACATCACTATTTACCTCTCTCCATTCTGAAACCTGATCTTTGTTCCTACCCTTTGTTTTGTATCTTTTTAACCAGTTACTGATCTATGAGAGGACCTTCTCTCTTATCCCAAGGCAGCTTACTTTGCTTACGAGCCTTTGGTGAGAGAGCTTGTTGAAGGCTTTCTGAAAATCCAAGTACACTGTATCCACTGGACCAGATCCTATGCTCCTTTCTAGGACTAAATCAGACATTGCCTCTTCCTTATGGCTTCTAGGACTACTAGCTGCTCCAAGAAGCAGTCATTTAAGGTGTCCAGAAACTATCTCTGCAGACCATCCTGAGATGACTTGTATCCGTTATTGAGTTTATTATTTTTATAGTCTCTTTAAATCTCCCTGAACCTTTCACAGTCATTATCACAATCTGGTCAGGTTGTTGGTAATTCATCCTTATAGCTATATGCTTATTATTCAACCACGGAATTTCTATCCAGAGAGATTCTGTGGTACAGTTTGGTTCATTTAAGTTTTTTACTTCATTTGACTCTTTGATTTCATTCACATAGTAACACTCCCCGACCAGCATGACTCACTCTCTCTCTCTCTCTCTCTCCCCTTCCCTCTATCTATGCATTTTCTCTGCACTTTTCACCCTGCTTCACAGGTCCCTGGCATTTAAGGCTTGGCCAGGAATTATGTCTCAGAGGTGTTTGTAAGTTCACTACCTGAAACACTGTCTGGCCCTTGTACATGAAGCAGGTGATGTGCTGTTCTCCTAAGGTCTGATTTCCTCTTCTTAGGAGACAAGGATGCAATGAACTCCAGGGATTAAGGAGAGAAGTGCTCAGTTGTTTCTGGTAGGATGCTAAAAGTAGCAGGGTAGCCACAGGGCAAAGGCAGCAACTTGGACTAGTTTCCCAAGTGCAACCTCATCTGAGATCCTAGGTACATCCTCAGATGGTTAATCCCAGCTACTGCCCATGCTACTGCAGCCACGCAGCTACCTTGAGCGGAGTTAGCACATGTACATATACCTAATATGGGTATTAAACCTCGCAGGGGTGGTGTAGCTGGCCCTAGAGCAGGGACTGGCAACCTTTCAGAAGTGGTGTGCCGAGTCTTCTTTTATTCACTCTAATTTAAGGTTTCACGTGCCAGTAATACATTTTAACATTTTAGAAGGTCTCTTTCTATAAGTCTATAATATATAACTAAACTATTATTGTATGTAAAGTAAATAAGGTTTTTAAAATGTATAAGAAGCTTCATTTAAAATTAAATTAAAATGCAGAGCCAAGCAGTGTGAGTGCCACTGAAAATCAGCTCGCGGTCATAGGTTGCCTACCCCTGACCCACAGACTCCTGAGTCTCCAACCACTCTTTTAAACACAGGTTCACTCTGTTCACAGAAGGTGAATAATATGCAATTGATAAGGCCTGTGGAAAAGTATTTAGTTCTCTAATAAGGGCTATGTATCTGATGTTAAAAGCTCATATTAAAGCAACTTAAAAGAGCAAATAATTTTGTTCGAAATTTCAAAAATGTCAAACAGTTTCATTCTGCTGTGTTTCAGAATAGGCTGACTTTCCATTTGTCAACATGTTCATCATTCTGGTTTCATTCCCTAAACCAGAACGTTCTCAAAAATGGTGCAAAATCTATTTTATTTTTGAAATGTTTCCATTGTATAAGGATCCCACTATGTGACGAAGCTGGCCATTCCAAATTAGGGACCAAGGAGAAGAGTGAAACTGGAATCAAGAGACAAGATTGAAAATAAATACAGGATAAAAAAAACAACCCAAAAACCAAAAACTGGGTTTGTGGAACATTTTTAGGAAATCAGTCAGTGCTGAAATGTGGCAACATTTTGTCCAAAAAATTGTTTTTAATAAAAGGTTTTGGCCCGCTCCTGGTCATAGTCAGAAATCCCATGGTAACTTTATTTTGTTTTATCTTATCTTACTGTTATTATTTTACATGTAATTTACAGATTTTCAGCATTTATGCTGAACAGACAGAGAACCTGTCACTTACTATGTTTGTCTGTCATGTAGCAGAGTGGACTCCTGAACTGCCTGAGACGCGAATGCTACTGCACTATAAATGTTAAATAACAACAAGAAGAGAAGCCACAGTTGCTTTTATTTTCCATGAATTTAGCTCTGATGGAAGTTCCCTGGTGTTTGAAGTCCTCTGTCAATACCACAGACAGCAGCAGTGCAAGTGTTCTAAACACAGTCACCCCCTGCCGTCATGCCTCATCCCAGATGAGGAGGGACCATCTCCAAGGGTACTTCAGATGCCATGGCTCAGCCTGTGTTTTGCCTCTCTAGGGACAGCCAGTTAAAGTGTCCATTCGGACCAGCGGTGGTGGCAGCTTTTGGAACTGAGTGGAGACCAGAGCTGGATTAGATGATTCTAAATCCTATTACCAACCCCCTGATTCTCTTACTGCAATGAGAACCCAGGAAATCTTTGCATGCAGTTGCTGTGCACCCCATAGCTCTGCATTATGCAATGCTCAGATCAGCTTTATCTCAAGCAGACCATTGACCACATCACAAAAACCATGAAGGTGGCAGCCTCTGCTCAAAAGAAACAGGCCTGGGAAAGAAGTGAGGATCAAGAACGAAGTGTATTAGAAGATCTACATAAAAGAAAACTCACACCAGCCTGCATTGTGCCTGGCACAGATAGTGTAGGACTAACTGTACGTTAGAGAGGGGTCCACAAGCAACATTCAAAAGCAAATGTTCATCCAAGATCCAGCAACTTCCAGGCTGTTTGGATCTGGAGTTCTGGTTCAGACTCCTTGCTAATGAAACCAGAGTGTATTTTTAAAAAGTAAAGAAACTCTGTATGTATTTCAGGATAAAATTATGAGACCCTCTTAAATTAACACTCAAGAATGGATCCAACCTAGTTAAAAGAATAAAGTGCCAGTGCAGCGAAGGGTGAAATGCAGTAGGAAACTGACCTGATAAAGGGATAATTCTGGTCAATGAATAACATTTTCCATGCACCAATGCAAACTACATAATGCATAGTTCATAAGGCAGCAGTCACAACCTCTGTAACAAATCTCTTCTATGGGAATGGTAGACTTGAGATAAAGTTGATCTAGGGTAAAATTTTTGGTAGCCCCTAATTGACTCAGGAATGTAAGTCCCATTTTCAAAAGTGACTCAATTACATCTGCAAATGGGATTTAGGTGCACGAGTCACTTAGGCGCTATTGAAAATGCCAGCAAGCAAACTATGCGGTCTAGTGGTCAGACCGGGTGAGACTGGGAGCTCAGACTCTGAGGTTCTGTTCATTGCTGTGAAATGGATTGTGTATAATGGCTGCCAAAGAAAACTGAAAGCCAAGCTTCTGGGTTCAACTTCTGACTGGGCCTCTGGCTCCATGTGTGACCTTAAGCAAGTCTCTTCCTCTCTCTGTGATTCCCTCTTCTTAGCTGCACAATGGACCCTACCGCTCAGAGTGGCCGCAAAGAGTTGTTCATGAATCAAATCCTTGAGCTCCCTGGATGGAAGGTGTCGCATAACAGGCCAAGCCCTAGGCCCATGGAAATCAATGGACATTTTACTATTGAGTCCAGCAAGGCCAGGCTTTAGGGTAATGGTGGGAAAGTGGGGCTGGGTCGGGGGAGTTCAGCCTAGGGTGACCAGATGTCTGATTTTATAGGAACAGTCTCGATTTTTGGGTCTTTTTTCTTATATATGCTCCTATTACCCCCCACCCCCTGTTCTGATGTTTCACACTTGCTGTCTGGTCACCCTCCTTCCTACTCAGGGACCCAGTGACGCAGCTGCCTTTGAAACCAGAGCAGAGAGAAGAGCTGAGCAGAGGTGAAGCCTTGAGTTCCTCTTGGTCAGCTCACTGGCCAGGCGGGTTCCAAAGCCCCTGCTGAATGGGGTGAATTCGGAGGGAGAGCGGGGGGAGGGGGGGAGAGGGGATTCATCCTGTGAGGTTTACACTTCTGAGTCCCTGCCTCTTAAGAGCCTCTCTTCTGGCAGCTCTCCTACTGCCGGAAGCAGCCGGATCATTTTTGAGGTCAGATAGTGGAATTTTAGCTGGAGGCGCTTTAAGTCTCAGGAGAGCCCCCGCTGGTTCATTCGGCTGAGCGATCTAAGGGGGGGCCGCTGCAGCAGAAATGGCTTGTTTGGGCCATGGACCGCCTGCCCTGGAACTGCTCCAGCACATTCACGCAGCCCCCCCACACCACCTTGTTTAATCTTTCATGCAGCTCCAATTGCCCTAGGCTGGACACTTCAGCCAGGCAGCTTGATAGAAGTGATGATTAGCTCCCCACCCCTCCGTGCTATGCTGGCGACTGGGAAATATACATCTAATGGCCAACCCTTCACCAATCCCCAGCCATGCCCCTGAGGGCAGCAGGGGTCATTAGCAGCAGCTCGCATTGGAGGGGCGTGCTGTTTGTCTCATTCTCCTGCTCAAAGGCACATGAAAGAGCTACAGGTGCAGCAGTTCTGACCTGCCCATTCCTGCTGGGTGCCTCCTCCCCAGTTTCCCCACCACTGGGACTCTGGTGTCCCTGTGAAAGCGCTTTTGAAAGCAGGAGATAGACCTGGGTGAAATGTGTCTGTCCCCTGCCTGCTCACACCTAGACCTCTCCTTCCTGCCCAGTCTGAAGGGTGGCATGGGGACCCAACCCTCCATGGATTCACCCTGGCTCCAAACTCCATACCATCCACCAAAATCTCCCCTAAATCCTCACAGGGACTGATCCCTGTTCTGTTACAAGCCCTTCCTACATCAGTCTGCCTGAGGCCCAAACATGTCTTACTCCCTATAGAGCCTCACAAAACTTAGGGGCTGTTCTGGTGATTGGCACCTTTTGAGCTAAAAACATGCTTAGGAACAAACAAGAGCTAACCACAGATGGACCCAATCCCCAGCCCACCTGTCTGCGTATCAACTTTACCAATGTTTGGGAGGCTTACAATCTATGGGAGGTGGGAATTGGGCCTCATCCCAGCCAGAGTTGGTTGACTGGGTAGTGAATGTAGATCATCTGTAGCTGGGATCTTTGCCTGGGAAAGGCCGCAGTTGGAGCAGCTCCTGGGAGAGGAGAACTGCTCTGCCCAGCATGCAGAGGAGCGGGGCCACATTGAAGCAAAGCCATCCCTCTGCCCAGAGTTTTGAAGAAGTCAGAGAACAAATGATGGATGTGTACAGACTCAAATCATGGAGGCTGAGCCACGGGAAAACCTAGCTCAAGAAGCCAGGGAATGCTAGAGGAAGCTTGTTAAAAGAGCGCGGATAGTCCCGATGGTCTGTATGTCCCATAGCCCACATGTAAACCTTGTGCCCAGCACTCACGAGACTTCCTTCTTGAGACTAAACAGGAAGTGGTTGTGAAACACAATATAGGTACTGTAGTGTTGGGTGTGGAAAAGCAATTTTGGGGAAGTTCATCCTTCCACAAGTGTATCCCAAATGCAGGGCCGGATTAAGACCTTTTGAGGCTCTAAGCACTGAAAAGATTGTGGTGCCCCCCATATGTAATTCAAAATAAAAACAATACTATACCGTAACATAAAATTTTATTTTTCAAAATGACACAAAAATTACATGTATGCCGAAATTAAAATAGCTTCTTTCTAGATTTTCTGATTGCAAAATTCTGGATAAGTTCATCGAAGCTGACTCGATGAAGCATGTCTGCTTCCATACACAATAGGGGTACGTCTTCACTACCCGCTGGATCGGCGGGTAGTGATCGATCTTTTGGCAATCGAGACGCGATAAATCAATTGCTAAAGGTGCTCCCGTTGACTCTGGAACTCCAGCTCGCCGAGAGGCGCAAGCTGGAGTTGACGGGGGAGCCTGTTGCCGACCGCTGCCGCCGTGAGGATGGCAGGTAAGTCAGCCGAAGATGCGCCAACTTCAGCTATGTTATTCATGTAGCTAAAGTTGCCTATCTTCGGTCGACCCCTCCCCCTAGTGTAGACCAGCCCTAGGGAAAGTGAATCAAGTCTGCCCTGACACATTGTTCTCTGAGGGTTTTTTATTCTTTTCAGTTGAGAAAAAGAGCATTCTGCAGAGCAGTTAGTAATCATCAATGTTAGAAAAATATGTAGTGCGATCTCTACATTTGGAAATACACATTGTATTCCGTCTTTCAATATTGTGTCATGAAGATCAATGTGACTGAATTTCATTTTTCTTGTTTCATTAAACTGCGCACATATAACAGTGGAACTGCCGTACTTCTCCACAGAGATTCATGTTCAAATCAACAGGGTATGAGTCAACTAGCTTTTGGGAGCCTTGTGAATGTTATTCTTCAGATAAGTCCATATCGTTTAGAAAAGAAAATCTACTTGATACTTCTTTGTACACTTCACCTCTCCTCTTCATATGAGCTTCAAGTGTATCAATTATAGCATAGTAAGTAGATACCCAAAATTTTTCTCTAGGATTCAATGCTGTTTCTGTTGCATTGCTATCATTTGCTTGTTTTTTCCTGATTCGCTTGTGGGAGTGGACTTCTTTGTAGTTAGTATCAGGCCAGATATCTTTTGATGTCTTCAAATCTTTCGAAATCATTCCTCAAAGTGTGTAAGTGGTCTTCTAATGATTGACAGAGGTCTGCACGTTTTCAAATCCAATTCTTTTTCTTGGAGAGCTTTACTTGTGTGGTAAAAGTGTTGTAAAATTTAATTCCACATGGTCGACATGAGTACAAACTCTAGTTCTTGAATCTTGTTTGCAGCCTCTCGTATAGTTTCTCCCTTTTGTGACTGGTCTTCAGCTATACTTTCTAATGCAACCACAGTCTTTGAGTAGGACTCCAGAACTGCACTTGTTGCCACTGCATGTGCCTCCCAGTAAGTATTAGAAAGAGATTTCAACACACGATCATTGCCCAAATATGTTTTAAGAACTGCTCATCAGTGCGTTGAGGCAGAGAAAAATGTATAAAGTAATTGGACTGTTGAGAAAAAAACTTACTGCCACCAGACAACAATCAACAGCACTGCGGCCAACAAGATTGAGAGAGTGTGCAGTACATGGTATGAATATGGCATATTTGTTCTGTTCTAAAAGCTTCTTCTGCATTCCTTGCAATGCCCTGACATGTTGGCAGCATTGTCATAAGATTGACCTTTGCACTTTGAGAAATCTATTTTGCAAACCTGGCACAGATAATGTAGTACTTGATTTGCCATTTCTTCACCAGTGTGCTTTTCAAACTGAGGAATGTTATAAATTGTTCAACTGGTTTCCATCTGTGGGAGACACATATCTTAGTACTCAATTGATCAATATGTGGAAGATCAGGTGTAGAGTTGACAAATAAACTGAAGTACCCAGCAGTACTTATTTCATCCACAATAGCTGAACGAACTTTGTCACTCATTAGACCAATGAGTTCATCACATATTGTCTTGGATAAGTATGATGGGTTACCTTTGCCAGCATTCCCATATTTTGAGATATGGCCTGCTAAAAATGGGTCAAAATGAGCCACAAGCTCCAACAATCCCAAAAAATTACCATTCTGCAATGATCCAGATGTATCATTTGATCCCCAGAAAGGCAGACCATGTTCAGCTAATGTTTGAATAACAGCTATAACACGCTGCAAGGCATTAAAAATTATACCAGAGGGGCAAGTGCAAAAGTCCCCACCACAATAACATGATTCTGGGCCATGAGAGCCTCTGGGCACAATGGACGGGGGCTGTGCTAGGAACTGAGACCTGGCATCCTGGATATGCTGAGACCAGGGCAAGGGGCTGGAATCAGGCATGTGTGGGGCATGACACAGGTACACAACGACACAGGCGCACAATGCTAAAATCAGGAGAAGTTAGCTGAATTCACACTTCTCAGGGCTGTTGTTTCAGGCTTTGCTCATCATGGGATGTTCTCATTCAGCCCAGCACATTGCATTGAGACGAATGGGACACTTTCTTAGATTTGTAGACTTCAAGGCCAGAGGGACCATTGTGATCATCTAGTCTGACCTCCTGTATAATATAGGCCAGAGAACTGCCCCCAAAATAATCTCTAGAGCAGAGCTGTTAGAAAAACATCCAATCTGGATTTAAAAATTGTCCGTGGTGGAGAATCCACCACAAACCTTGGTAAATCGTTCAAATGATTAATTACACTTATCCTTAGAACATAAGAACTGCTATGTTAGGTCATAACAAAGGTCCATCTAGCCCAGTATCCTGTCTTCTGATAGTGGCCAAGGCCAGGTTCCCCGCCCCCCCTGACTCCCTGGGGCATTCCCTCTAATGAACAGAACAGATAATCATCAAGTGATCCATCTCCTGTCACCCATTCCCAGCTTCTGGCAAACAGAAATCCTGTCTCTTCACAGCTATGTGAGAATCTGCCTTTGTCCACGCCATTGCTTTGGCTGGCGTGACTTAGCTGTTACCCGGTCCAGAACTTCACTTTTCTAAAGGTTAGTAACCTTCGTCTTCTGTCTCCCCAGTATTTATCTCTTTGATTTATTTATGGAGATCATTCATCTAATACAGAGGGCTTCTTCCAAAACTCTGGGCAGAGGGATGGCTTTGCTTCAACCTGGCCCCACTCCTCTGCATGCTGGGCAGGGCAGTTCTCATCTGCCAGGAACTGCTTCAACTGTGGCCTTTCCCAGTCTTCTTTTGGTTTGGATAAACAAGCCAAAGTCTTTAAGTCTTGTCTCATAACATAAGTTTCCCATTCGTCAGATCATCCTGGTAGCCCTTCTCTGCACCTGTTCCAGTCTGAATTAATCTTTTTTAAACATGGGAGACTAGAACTGCACACAGTGTTCCAATGAGATCTTACCAGTGCCTTGTATAATGGTACTAACACTTCCTTCTCTTTCCTAGATATACCTCGCCTGATGCGTCCTAGAATCACATTAACCTTTTTTCATGGCCACATTACGTTGGCAGCTCATAGTCATCCTGCGATCCACCAATACACCCAGGTCTTTCTCGTCCTAGGTTACTTCTGGCTGATAAGTGCCCCGCCTACAGGAAAAATTGTTGTTGTTAATCCCTAAATCCATGATCTTGTGTTATTAAATTTCATCCCATTTATATTAGTCCAGTTTTCAGGGTCATCCAGATCTTCTTATTCTGGTCCTCTTCTGTATTGGCAATACCTCCCAACTTTGGATCAGCCACAAAATTTATTAGCACATTCCCAGCTTTTGGCTGGGAATGTGCTAATAAAAATTAGACTGTCAAGTGATTAAAAAATTAATCACGATTAAAAAAAGTGCATGATTAATTGCACTGTCAAACAATAATAGTATATCAGTGTCACCTGAAAGTGAGAACAGGCGTTCTTGTGGAACTGTTGTAGCCAGCATTACAAGATATTTATGTGCCAGATGTGCTAAAGAGTCATATGTCCCTTCATGTTTCAACCACCATTCCAGAGGACATGCATCCATGCTGATGATGATTCTGCTTGATAATGATCCAAAGCGCTTCAGATTGATGCATGTTCATTTTCATCATCTGAGTCAGATGCCACCAGCAGAAGGTTGGTTTGGGTTCTGTAGTTTCTGCATCGGAGTGCTACTCTTTTAAGACTTCTGAGAGCATGCTCCACACCCTGTCCCTCTCAGATTTTGGAAGGCACTATGGATTCTTAAACCTTGGGTTGAGCACTGTATCTATCTTTAGAAATCTCACATTGGTACCTTCTATGCATTTTGTCATTTCTGCAGTGAATGCTGTGTCGTCACCCGAGACTGCTATAGCATGAAATATATGGCAGAATGCATGTAAAACACAGAGCAGGAGACATACAGTTCTCCCCTAAATAGTTCAGTTACAAATTTAATTAACACATTTTTTTAATGAATGTCATCAGCATGCAAACGTCCTCTAGAATGGTGGCCAAAGCATGAAGGGGCATACGAATGTCTAGCACAGGAGCCAGCAACCTTTCAGAAGTGGTGTGCCGAGTCTTCATTCATTCACTTGAATTTAAGGTTTTGCGTGCCAGTAATCCATTTTAACTTTTTAGAAGGTCTCTTTCTATGTCTTTAATATATAAATTAAGTATTGTTGTTTGTAAAGTAAATAAGGTTTTAAAAATGTTTAAGAAGCTTCATTTAAAAGTAAATTACAATGCAGAGCCCCTCAGACCGGTGGCCAGGACCTGGGCAGCATGAGTGCCACTGAAAATCAGCTCACGTGCCGCCTTTGGCACCCATGCCATAGGTTGCCTACCCCTGGTCTAACATATCTGGCACATAAATACCTGGCAATGCCAGCTGCAAAAGTGCCATGCGAATTCCTGTTCTCACTTTCAGGTGACATTGTAAATAAGGAGAAGGCAGTATTATCTCCCATAAATGTGAACAAACTTGTTTCTCTTAGTGAGTGGTTGAACAAGAAGTAGGACTGAGTGGACTAGGAGGTGCTAAAGTTTTACATTGTTTTGTTTGTCAGTTAAGTTATGTAACAAAAAAAAATCTACATTTGTAAGTTGTGCTTTCACAATAAAGAGATTGGATTACAGTATTTGTATGAGGTGAATTGAAAAATACTATTTCTTTTATCATTTTTACAGCGCAAATGTTTGTAATAAAAATAATATAAAGTGAATACTGTGCACTTTGTATTCTGTGTGTAATTGAAATCAGTATATTTGAAAATGAAGAAAAACATCCAAAATATTTAATAAATTTAAATCAGTATTCTGTTGTTTAACAGTGCGATTAAAACTGTGATTAATTTTTAATTGCAGTTAATTTTTTGAGTTAATTGTGTGAATTAAGTGCAATTAATTGACAGCCATAATAAAAATGTTAAATAAGATTGGTCCCATGATCCCTGAGGAACTTCACTAGTAACCTCCTTCCAGCCTGAGAGTTCACCTTTCAGTATGACCCATTGTAGTCTCCCTTTTAACCAGTTCCTTATCCACCTTTCAGTTCCCATATTAATCCCCATCTTCACCAATTTAAGTAATAATTTCTCTTGTGGAATTATATAAAATGCCTTATTGAAATGAAGATAGGTTAGATCTACTGCATTTCCTTTCTCTAAATGAATCAATTATCTTCTCAAAGAAAGCGATCAGGCAGTTCTCACTTTTCCCTGCATTTTCTGACCTCCAAGAAAGGTTTCCTTGTTGATCCTTCCTATCTTCCATTCCATGTAGGTTTTCTGTTTTCTCTTAATCCTCTGTGTGAGATGCTCGTTCATCTAGCTTGGTCTGCAACCTTCCCTGTGAGCTTTTCCCCCCTTGCTTGGGATGCAGGCTTCAGACAGTTTCTGCAACTTTGACTTAATAATTAAAAGCCTCCTCCACATTCAAATCCTTGAGTTCTTTGGTCCAGTCCACTAATTCCCTTAATTTTTTAAAGTTTCCCCTTTTTGCAGAGCTCTTTTTGTTTATCCTTCCATTTAATTTAAACTGAATTAGCTCATGATCACCGGAACGTCTTGCATAACTTGGATTTTGTGTAAGTCAGAAACGTATCTCCGACCATTACGTGGGAAAAAAACCCCTCCTATTTATAGCTTACAGAGCTTTTTCTGTAAGCTCGAAATTGCGTAAATCAGATTTGCATAAATTGGGGAGTGTCTGTATTGTCATTTTTTGGCAGGATTACAGATCTGATTTATAAAGATCATTGTATTGATATAGCTTACTTGGATTTCTCCAAGGCATTTGCCTTAATCTGACCATTTTGGTTAAAAAATCTGGTGTTATATGGAATGAACAGGACCTCCAGGAGATGGAGTTTGTGTTTTAGGGAAGTTGCAGAGTTTCTGTAGCTTAGAGTTCCAGATATTTCTCTTTACAGACTGGACCTCTGTCTCAGCCTGAACTCAACCATGCCTTTCCCTCCAGGTGTTTTTAGCAGTCTTCCTTCCTGGGCAGGCAATGTGGGAGAGCCAAGATTAACCTCCTTCCCAGCCTTAAAAAGGATTAACCTAAGGCAGGAATCCTTTGTTTGATCCCTCCCTCCCCCCACAGTGAAAAAGTACCAGCAAGTTAAGACATTCATAGAATCATAGAATCTCAGGTTGGAAGGGACTTCAGGAGGTATCTAGTCCAACACCCTACTCAAAGCAGGACCAATCCCCAACTAAATCAGTACATTGTCCAGTACCAGGTGACATGGTCACCTGACCCTGCAGTGTCAATGCAGCATCCCAGGAAACTTCTCAGGAAGGAGAGAGAGTAACATTTTCAAAGTTCTGCTGTTCTCCTTAATGGCTCATCCAGGCTCTTTGCATACTGTCTGGTGGTGTTTCCCAGGTGAAAACACAGTTGTAATTGTTACATAGTTAATATTCCTAACTCCAAATACAGAAATGATACATGCTTACAAATTGGATAAACAATTTCAGCAAATCATAATGATATGCTTTCTAGTGATATCTCACATGACCCAGCTTGCATAGAACATATCTTAGTTATGCCATATTCATATCATAACAATATTTCTATGAAGAATAGAGAGTGTAATGTCACGCTGTCATTCATGATATATAGCAATTTTATCTCTGCATCCTGTCCTGAGGTGACACGTACGCACTCAATATGGGGATAGTTGAAATCCCCCATTATTAGTGAGTTTTTTATTTTTGTAGCTTCTATAATCTTCCTGAGCATTTCACATTTCTGATCAGGTGGCTGGTGTTATATCCCTATTTCTGTATGCTTATTATTCAAACATGGACTTTCTATCTATAGATATTAATTTGATTCATTTAAGATTTTTACTGTATTTCACTCTGTGCATTCTTTCACATATGGTGACACTCCCCCACCAGCACAACCTACTAAATCATTCCTCTATATTTTGCATCATGGTGTTACTGTGTCCCATGCATCATCATTCCACAAAGTTTCTATGAGGCCTATTATATCAATATTCTTATTTAATAATCAGGCACTCAAGTTCACCCATTGTAGTATTCAGATTTCTAGCATTTTTATACAAGCACTTATAAAATCTGTCAATATTAGTTGTCTGCCTTTATGTGATTGAATGAACCTCTTTTTCATTTGACTGTTTCTCCTCAAAACCTGTACTTATCAACTTCTATCCTCTCTTCTTTAATAAGCTAGTAAAGTGAATTTCCTCTAATAAATACTACCATAAGGGATGTCTCTGTCTGAGCCATGCGTTCCTATCGGCTTTCCCCCAGCCCTTAGTTTAAACCTTTTTAATTATAGAGGCCTGTGATTTGGTTCCATTTTGGTTTAGGTGGAGCCCGTCCTTCCTGTATAGGCACCTCCTTTCCCAAATTGATCCCCAGTTCCTAATAAACCTAAATCCCACCTCCAAACAACATCATTTCATCCACACATTGAGATTCTGCAGTTCTCCGTGTCTAACTGGCACTGAGCATGGAACCAGGAGCATTTCAGAGAATGCTACTATGGAGTCCTGGACTTTAATATTCTACTTAGCAGCCTATATATGGCCTCCAGGATCTCTCTCCTACCATTCCCTTTGTCATTGGTAAATCCTTGTACCACAACCACTAGCTCGTCCTAAGCACTACACATACATCTATCTAGGTGTCTCAAGAGATCCACAACCTTTGCACCCAGCAGGCAATTCACCAAACAGTTTTCCCAGTCTTCACAAATCCGGCTATCTATGTTTCTAATAATCAAATCCCCCTTTATTATTACTTCTCTCTTCCTAATAATTGGGAATTCCTCCCCTAGAGGGATATCCTCAGTGCAAGAGGATACCACGATGTCATTTGGAAGGAGGGTCCCAATGATGGGATCATTTCCCTCCACTCCAGCTTGATGTTCTCTGCACTTTCAACAGCATAGATACTGTCAGACTGGGGTTGGGACCTCTCTACCGTATCCCAGAAAGTCTTGTCTATGTACCTCTCTGTGTCCCATAGCTCCTCCAGTGCAGCCATTCTGATATGGGCCCCTCAGTACTAAGGGCCGTGAGATCCCTTCCACCTCAGTAAAGCCCTAAAATGTTGCCTTTATCTTTTATTAACAATTGATCCTATCACAAACACCCTTTTTAGATGCAAAGATGGTTTCTGCAGTGCTGCTGTAGCTGTGTTGGTCTCAGGGTATTGAGAGACAAGTTGGATGAGGTAGTAGCTTGTACTGGACCAACTTGTATTCAGACATGAAGAACAGCTCTGTGTAGCTTAAAAGTTTCTCTCTCTAATCAGCAGAAGTTGGTCCAATAAAAGATATTATCCCACCCACCTTGTGTCTCTAAGATGGTTTCTGGCAGGAAACAGTAGATGAAGAAAGCAGCTCTTTGACGACCCTCTGGACTCCATTTGGCAGATATAGACATTGGTAGGTATAGACAGCTGTGAATGCCATTTTGATGACAGAGAACTGCAGAGAATCACTGTGCAATGCTAGAGGCACTCCAAGGGTTGATGTTATTGCAGATGCATCTCAGAGTTTGGTTGTGGAGACTCCTATGGAGAGGCTAATGTTGATCATGATCATAACCTGATAGTCCTGCTCAATAGAGCATATCACATGAGACTCAAACTGAATGGAAAATAAAGGAGACTGCATCTGTTAGATGTGCGATGTATTGGACACCTTTTAACAGCAAAGGGCTTAAAACAGGACCCCGATCAGATAGGTGGTATCTGCAGATACAGAAGTTTACTCAAACAGAAGCTTCCCTTCAAGCATTCAGAACAGTCATTACATCACCATAACCAGGCAGGAAGAAGAGTATCCACATATAAAGAAGAACCAACAGTACAAAATGGTTTCTGTCTAAAACCAGCAGCGTTATAAGCCCTAAGGACAAGCATCCTGAACTACTTATTCATATTGACTTGAGCCATATTTGTGCTCTAGTGATTCTACACAAGATAAATAAATACATAAGAACAGCCATACTGGGTCAGACCAATAGTCCATTTAGCCCAGTAGCCTGTCTCCTGTCAGTGGCCAATGCCGGATGATTCAGAGGGAGTAAACAGAACACGGCCATTTGTTAGGCCACTCCAAGCTTCTAGCAGTCATAGAATCATAGACTATCAGGGTTGGAAGGGACCTCAAGAAGTCATCTAATCCAACCCTCCGCTCAAAGCAGGACCAATCCCCAACTAAGTCATCCCAGCCAGGGCTTTGTCAAGCCTGACCTTAAAAACCTCTAAGGAAGGAGATTCCACCACCTTCCTAGGTAACCCATTCCAGTGCTTCACCACCCTCCTAGTGAAAAAGTTTTTCCTAATATCCAACCTAAACCTCCCCCACTGCAACTTCAGACCTGTCATCTGCTACCACTGAGAACAGTCTAGATCCATCCTCTTTGGAACCCCATTTCAGGTAGTTGAAAGCAGCTATCAAATCCCCCCTCATTCTTCTCTTCTGCAGACTAAACAATCCCAGTTCCCTCAGCCTCTCCTCATAAGTTATGTGCCCCAGCTCCCTAATAATTTGTGTTGCTCTCCACTGGAATCTTTCCAATTTTTCCACATTCTTCTTGTAGTGTGGGACCCAAAACTGGACACAATACTCCAGATGAGGCCTCCCCAGTGCTGAATAGAGGGGACTGATCACGTCCCTCGATCTGCAGGCAGTGCCCCTATTTATACAACCCAAAATGTCGTTAGCCTTCTTGGCAACAAGGGCACACTGTTGACTCATAAAGTCAGAGGTTTAGGGAAACCAGAGCATGGGGTTATGTCTCTGACCTTCTTGGTTAATAGCCATTGAGGGACCAGTCCTCCAGGAATATAGTTAATTCATTTTTGAACCCAGTTATACCATTGGCCTTCACAACATCACCTGGCTGCAAGTTCCCCAGGCTGACAGTGTGTTGTGTGAAGAACTTCTTTATGTTTGTTTTAAATATCCAAGATGTACTCTATAGGCCCAAAGGGGAAGAGTGAGGTCAAAAAACTCCATAAGCTAATGAAGCATCTGTAACAAATTCCAGTATCCTTTGTGATGTTAATTGGTATTTAGATTGTTGGGAAATAGATATCATAGAGACAGCAAAAGCAGTCTCTCTCACTGAATACTGTTATGCTCAGTTTTCTGGCATGGAACACCGGACGCTGTTATTACTTCTGTTTGGCTGTCAGCAATTTGCCTAGTTTTCAGCTGCAACAGAATTTGAGCACATATAGCATTGCTCTCCCCCGCCCCATCATGGCCAGTCTGATGGCAAAGCAGGAGCATGTCAAGATTGCCAAGAAACATTTTTAAAAAGCCATAGTGGGACCCATGGACAGCATTACTGGCCTGGTGGAATACATCACCCGAGGGCATGGGCAGTAGGTCACAGTGCACACACTCCACTGCCTACAGCAAATACACTTTTGCAGACAGTAGTAGTGGAACAAATTAAACCACAGTGACAGTGAGTCAAATACTACTGTGAGAAAGCACCTGAAAAACTCCCTGAATTCCAACTAGGACAGCCAGTAAGTGTGCAGCCAGCACCTAATAACACAGACAAGATCTGGAGGGCAGGGACATGTGTGTGAGGGGGGAGCACTAAGGCCCTACCTACATGGTAGCATCGAAGATCCCAAGGCCAGATGGGACTGTTGTGATTCTTTAGTCTGATCTCCTGGATAACATAAGCCACAGAACTGCCCCCAAATAATTCATTTTGAACTAGAGCAAATCTGTTAGAAAAACATCCTATCTTGATTTAAAAATTGTCAGTGATGGAGAATCCACCACAACCCTTGATAAGTTGTTCCAATGGTTAATTACCCTCACTGTTAAACATTTACGGCTTATTTCCAGTCTGAATTTGTCAAGCTTCCCATCTCCTCCCTCCCCACGTCCCTGCCCTTTGATAATCCGTGAGGAATCCAAAAAAGACTCCTGCAGGAATTCACAGCAATGCATTCCTTCTCCCCGCATCATCCTCACTCTGGGCAAAACTCTCCTCTTATGTAACTCTTCTGACAGAATCTGAAACCACAAGTATTTTAAGCTGAGATGAAGCAAGTAGTGGTCTGTAATCCAAACTGACAGCAACATTATTAAGCAGTGAGGAGAGAACGCTGCAGAGAGCAGATTGTTCCCAGAGCCAAGAACCAGCCCAGTGTTGGGAGAAGGAACTGCTTGGTTCGAGGTGGTGGGGACGGGATACGGAGCCTCTCACCTTGATATCACCCAGTCAATGCCCATCGAAAGTTGTTAGCAGAAAGAGGGTCAGATAGACCACATGGTTCTGAAAGATGCACTTGTTCTCAAACCCTGGGGACATTCAGAGCCTGGTCTAATCCATGGGGAAAGCACATTTTCCAATGGGCTCAGGGCCAGGTTTTTGGGTGCTTAGCATTCACACCTGAGGCCAGATTTTCACAAGAACTCAGCCCAGAACATGCACCCAATCAGGTTGGAAATTCTGGCCTTATTGAACATTTGGGGGCCTACGTGACACAAGCTGGACTCGTCTCAGACCAGTTTATATTCCCCATCACAGAACTCACTGCCTAGTGTTCAAGCACGCAAAGATATCGAGCCAACTCAGTGCAGCAGTGAGGCTTTATTCCCTCCTGCACATGTGCTGTCCTCTTCCGTCAAGCACGTCCTGAAAGACGTGTTCTGTGACTTCCTAGACAAAATCATGGTATGTCACCCCCTGTTGGGGAGCTATTTATTGTAATATCCCTTCTGTCACATTTATTTGAGATAGTAAAATTAAACATGAATTCTACAACTTACATAACTTTCTATTATACCCTCTACAGCATTTAGACCAGAACGCTAGCTTCGAAAAAGATATTAACTAACTCTTAACTTGTGTGTGAACCTCAGTATGTTTTGCTGGATTTGGGAGGGATGTGCTTTGACACCTTTGTGTTGCACAGAGTCTTATGCATCCTTTGCAGACAGTTTGATGTTGGAGTGAGTGTTAATTCCTGGTGACAACAGCGAACGGCATTTTGGGTTGTATAAGTAGGGGCATTTCCAGCAGATCGAGGGATGAGATTATTCCCCTCTACTGGGCATTGGTGTGGCCTCATCTGGAGTTACACTGTTTCCTCAGGACAAATCATGTATGTGGAAGCAAGAAATGCCCCTACTTATACAACCCAAAATGCCGTTTGCTTTTTTGGCAACAAGGGCACACTGTTGACTCATATCCAGCTTCTCATCCACTGTAACCCCTGTGTCCTTTTCTTCAGGACTTGGTTATCCCACCAAGTCTCTGTTATTCCAATCACATCATAATTCCTTGACTGTGTCAGGACTTCCAGTTCTCCCTGTTTCCCAGGCTTCTTACATTTGTGTATAGGCACTTAAGATAACTCACTGATTGTCCTGCTTTCTCAGTATGAGACAGGAGTCCTCCCCTCTTGCGTTCTCTTGCTCATGCTTCCTCCTGGTATCCCGCTTCCCCACTTACCTCAGGGCTTTGGTCTCCTTCCCCCAATGAACTAGTTTAAAGCCCTCCTCACTAGGTTAGCCAGCCTGCTTGCAAAGATGCTCTTCCCTCTCTTTGTTAGGAGGAGCCCGTCTCTGCCTAGCACTCCTGCTTCTTGGAACACCATCCCATAGTCAAAGAATCCAAAGCCTTCTCTCCAACACCATCTGAGTAGCCATTCGTTGACTTCCATGATTTGACAGTCTCTACCTGGGCCTTTTCCTTCCACCGGGAGGATGGATGAGAACACCTTTGCGCCTCAAACTCCTTTATCCTTCTTTCCAGAGCCACATAGTCTGCAGTGATACGCTCAAGGTCATTCTTGGCAGATCATTGGTCCCCCCGTGGAGAAGCAGGAAGGGGTAGCGATCCGAGGGCTTGATGAGTCTCAGCAGACTCTCCGTCCGATCGTGAATCCTAGCTCCTGACAAGCAGAACACGTCTTGGTTTTCCTGACTGGAATGCAGATGAATGACTCAGTTCTCCTTAATAGGGAGTCCCCAACAACTATCACCTTCTCTTGGGAGTGGTGGTCATAGAACCTCAACCCTAGGATAGTGCATCTCATGCCTTTCAATCGGTGGAGTCTTCTTCTGCTCCCTTTCCTCAGATGTATCATCTAGTCCACTCTCCACATTAGTACCTGTGAAGAAAAAAATGAATCTGCATTGCTGGTACATATATGCTCCTCTTTCTTATTCTGGAGGTCACATGCTGCCAATTTTCTTCACTGTCTTCCTGTCCCTGCTGCGCAGCCTGCTCTGGTTCTTCAGAATGTTGTGCCCGACAAAGCATATGCTGACGTCTGTCCAGGAAATCTTCACTTTTTTCTTATGCAATGCAGGGTTGATACTTGTTTCTCCAGACCTTGAACCTTCTCTTCCAGTATGGAGACCAGCTTGCACTTTGTACAGACAAAGTCCCTTCTGCTTGCGGAAGAAAGACAAACATGGCACATCCTGTGCAGGTCACAACAGCTGATTGTCCACCATCCATAGTATCTTCCTTTTAAGAGCTTCCTTAGCTGTTGCAGGAGCTACTCAGAAAAGCCTCCAAGATGAAAGTGGATTCTTCCCAGGTGAACTCCCAGTCAAACTCCCTCTGTTAGCCTCTCCGCTGTTCGCCATTCAGCTGGTATACAACTGGCTGCTTTTTTATAAATAATCTCTCTAAATAACCTCTTTATTTTTTATAAATAACCTCTCTAAATAACCTTTTTATAAATACCCTCTCTAAACCCACTCGAGAGTTCCCTGTTTATGCATACAAGGATCGCATCAGTCCCTTTGGTCATAGTGTCGCACAGGAAGCTCATGTTCAGCTGATTATCCAGCATGACCGCCAAACCTTTTTAAGAATCATGACTTCCCAGAATACAGCCCCGCATTGTGCAAATATGGTGGAAATTCTTTGTTCCTAAATATTTATATTTTGCCATATCAAAATACCTTTTGTTTGCTTGCACCCAGCATAGCAAACAATCCGGATTGCTTTGTACCAGTGATTTGTTCTCTTCATTACTTACCACTCTCACAATTGTTGTGTAATCTGAAAATGTTATAAATGATGATTTTATGTTTTATTCCAGGTCAGTGACAAAAATGTAAATAGCGTGGGATCAAGACCCAAGCCCTACAGAACCCCAGTAGAAATACATCTGTTCTATGAGGATTTCCCCATTTATAATTACATTTTGAGATCTATCAATTAGCCAGCTTTTAATCCATGTAATGTGTGCCATGTAAATTTTATATCATTCTATTTTTTAATCAAAATTTCACGTGGTACCAAGTGAAATGCCTTACAGATGTCTAAGTAGATTACATCAACATTATTACAATTTTTTCACTAAGCTATATAATCTCATCAAAAAGATATCAAGTTAGTTTAATAGGATCTATTTTATAACCCATGTTGATTTGCATTAATTATATTAACCTCCTTTATTAATCAAGTGCCATATAAGGCAATCCATTATCTTTCCCAGGATCGATATCAAACTGACAGGCGTAAATTATCTGGGTCATCCCATTTACCCTTTTAAAATATCGGCACATTAGTTTTCTTTACATCTTCTGGAACTTCCCCAGTGTTCCAAGACTTATTGAAAATCAATACTGACAGTCCAATAAGCTCCTTAGCCAGCTCTTTTAAAATTCTTGCATGCAAGTTATTTGGACCTGATGATTTTAAAATGTCTGACTTTAGTAGCTACTGTTTAACACCCTCCTGAGATACAAGTAGAATGGAAAGAGTGCTATCATATGACATGACTACATCATAAATTTTTTTCCCCAAGTATAGAGCAGAAAATTATAATATCCTGTTAGTACATCTTGCTGGCAGTGTTGATAGTCTTCCACAAAAGGTTTGATCCTAATTGTCATTCTTAGCCATCTGTATCTATCTCCTGGATCTAGAATGTGATTAAGCAGCTGCTCTTTTTATCCAGCAGCAACTGGCAATATCCACCTTTGGCATCAAGTACTGAGAATATTTTTGCTTTTGCCAGATCAGATAATATTTCTTCAGTTGTAGGTATTTGGTAGTGAGTGCTTTTTAGTGCTGTGTTTAAATTACAAATGCACAGTTTCTCTGTGGCTTCCATGATGCTTATCCTACTTGTGGGCTTTGTGACTTTAGCAATGATATCTTCTTTTGCCAGGTGCTTTATTGTCCTCATATTTTTTCTCTTAATGCAATGGGGACTGTTGTATTAATTTAGATGGAATAAAAGGGCCAAAGGTATTAACATAACCTAGTCACTGTCCCACATTAACCTGTGGTAAATAAGGTCCAGGGTTTGGTATATAGAGACCTCAGCTTCCCTAGTGTCATAGCAAACACCACATTAAAAATCCTTTTAACCTTCTGTTAAAGATACACAAAAGATAAAACACAGTTAAAGCCTTTGAAATGTCAAGTATTATGTGAAAGTGACAAAGAGTCCTGTGGCACCTTAAAGACTAACTAAAGTATTGAAGCATAAGCTTTTGTGGGCTAATACCCACTTCATCGGATGCAACTTTAGTTAGTCTTTAAGGTGCCACAGGACTCTGTCACTTCTGCAATTCCAGACTAACACAGCTACCTCTCTGATTCTAAGTATTATGTGAGGCTGTTATTATAACAACATCCCTTGTTCCCTTTCCTTTTAACTGCAGAGAGTTGTAGAAGGAAAAGCCCCTTGTCTGACAGTCTCTTGGATGCTATCAGAAAGTGATAACTAACGTGGGAGGTGGGGGAGAAGAGAAGTTAGTTCAGAGGTGCTGGAACTGTTGCTGCTATTAAAGTCCAATCCTGTTTCATCCCAGGTAGTGTCTGGGATTCAGCCGGAGCTGGTCAGGGTGGCGATGTCACCTGGGTCCCTCTCTCTCTGGCCTGGTCAGACCAGGACATCTCTCAGGATCAGAATGATGGAGGCCAAGGATTCCAGGAGATGGTAGGGGTGGCCTCCATGAGGATGAAGCTCACTCCAGTAGCCTCTGCCTGTTTTTCCACATCCTCACTCCTCCCCTCCCCGCCAAGTCTCTTTGAGTGGTCGGTGGAATAGCCCCTTCCCTCACTATCTGTCCACCAATTAGGCCTAATATCTGACACAAAAATTTTGGTTCATTAATTTTCGGTTCCACATCTTCTGTTTTTACCAAGCATGATTTTAACATAGTCCTTGAACCTTATCAATAGGCTCTTTTATTTAGACTAATTTAGTCTGTCTTATTTTTATCCCTTTTCCCATAAGCATTTGCTGTTCTAAGTTATTGTGACATCTTATGAATTTTCACGTACCTTTGACATTTGAGCTCACAAGTGGCGTAAATTTGTAGGCCAATTATCACACCAGTACACTATGAGGCAGGTCCTGTCCTGGCTAAATCATTTAATCTATTTCCAGGTGTAACATGACATCCTGCCCGTTCAAAACCACCATGGTAATCTTTGAACAGCTTTGCTGCTGGGTTGCCACAATGTATTGACTGCTCTGGCTATGTTTCTTGTTTTGCTTGTGTGTCTATTGTATGAATCATTTGTCCCAGGATTAGTGTCATTAGGTTCATAAATTCACTTGTTTTATCTGAAAGAAATGGCTTCTGTGTTGTTTGTATTAACTGACGTTTCACCTGTGTATTTTTCCTGGGTATTCTGCTTATAATTTACATTGGCCTAATAGTATTATGATTGTGCCATTGTATAATTTTAATTTGGCTTTATTAGATTGCCATTTCTTTTTCTTCTCTTGCGTAATGCTGAGAAAGTCTTTGTAGTCCAGCACAATCACTGATACTCCACTGTCTATTAGGCATCCAGTGGCTGTTTGTGTGCTGCAGCCTTGTCTTTGCATCTGGTGGTAGTATGAGTTTTACAAAGTGTGTGTTTTTGCTGTTTTGCACTACATTAATGTCATATATACTGCAGAGTTCATCCTATGCATTACTGCTTGCTTCCTTGATATGGTGCATTTTTTCTTTGTTTTTCTTGTCGACAAGCTTTGCATATTTATTGCATATGATCCCATATGCAAGGTATTTTAAATGCTCAAGTTTCTCTCCACAGAACCCAGAGGTCTTCCTTTGCATTTTATTTGCTCTGCTTTTATTAGTGTATTAGAGTCTGCATACATTGTTGAAACATTTTTCCTTGTATTTTCATGCTTTCCCAGTCCTATTTAGTGCATTGTGACTTTAAAGACTTGATGGTGTCAGTTCTGAAACAAAAAAATCTTCCAAAACAGACTCCAACGAGAAACTGAGGAGCTGGAATTAATTTTCAAATTGGACACAATAAACCAAGGACTAAATAGAACTTGCAAATGGTTCGCTCATTACACTAATTGACTGCATTTCCCTAGTTAATTTACCTTCAATAGTTGTTATCTCCTGATATCCATTTCAAAAGGTACTTTTTTCTCCTGCTGATAATGGCCCATCCAAATTAAACAGCCTCTTAGAATTGGTATGCTAATGTACAAACTTTTTTTTGCTTTCTGTGTGTATAAAGGCATCTTACTTCTGTTCCATTCTATGCATCCGATGAAGTGGGCTATCGCCCACGAAAGCTTATGCTGAAATAAACTGGTTAGTCTCTAAGGTGCTACAAAGTCTTCCTTGTCTTATTTTACAGATACAGTCTAACACGGCTGCTAATCTTAAACCTGTTTCAATTCCGCTAGGTGAGCCTGATCCAAAAAGCTTGGATCTACATAATGGAAAACAAAGCAATCATATTCTTAAAAGAAAGATTTGAATTAAAGGAAAAAGAAACAATCTTTATAGGAATCAGTGGAAAAAACACTTTGCAATCACAAAAAGAATCAAAGAAAAACCCACACCACAGAGGAATTCTTTCCTCTGCAGAGTTTAAAGTACAGAGAAAACACAGGGATATTTGCCAGAAACCTGAGAAATTAACGAGTGAAAAAACTAACATAAACTTAAGCCGCCTTGCCTGGCTAAATTGCTTACTGTTGCTGTTTAGAAAGATTATAGATAGATGGAGAGAAGAAATGTGTCTGATTCCCCTGAAAGCCCAGAGCAAATGAAAAAAAGAAAAAACAGACAAAGCACTTTCCCTCCCCCCAGATTTGAAAGCATCTTTGGTCCCCATGGGTTCTTTTGGTCAGGTCCACCCAGGTTTCTTTTAGCTTCTTAACCCCTTACAGGTAAGCAGGAATTCTAGGCTACTTTATGCTTATGCATGTTGGCAATGTGACGATCGATTGTGTCTCCAGAT
The DNA here is from genome assembly GCA_007922305.1 of Dermatemys mawii. NCBI lineage: Eukaryota > Metazoa > Chordata > Testudines > Dermatemydidae > Dermatemys > Dermatemys mawii. The sequence continues at coordinate 3,872,536 of ML677408.1, forward strand.
TCTTGGTGACAACTACTGAAAAGATATCTTTTGTGTATGGCATTTTTTGTGGGTTGGAAATACTTTTTATAGTGCTTCCAGTATTGTACATGGGTCTTCTCAGTCTGCTGACGATGTATCCAGATGCAGCCTTCATCCAATTCAGCTAATAGGGTGACTCGGTCTTATTTTGTTTCTTTTTCATCTAACCCTGTTGCAATTTCATAGTTTTCATATCGTGAGCTAAAGAATGTTCAGTTGCTAAACACATCACTTTTTATATCCCTCTGCTCAGGGAATCTGGTGGTGCCTTGGTTGTTTTCTTTTCTCCCCAGTCATCTTAGTTTCTGATTTCACATACCTGTAGGAGCTGTCAAACTACTGACACCATGCTATTTGTTCAAGCATGACAAGAGAGAGCCAAGACAGTGCAACATTCAGGCTTTATTCCTTCCTCCACCTGTACTGTCCTCTCTCATCAAGCACTTTCTGAATGCAGAGTTATCTACATTCCTAGACATTACCCTATACATAAGCCTGCAATCACGCCCCTTAATCAGAAGCTCATCAGATTTCTTTTGGCCCAATCCACTAATTTGTCTAGGTTCCTCTGTATCCTATCCCTACCCTCCTCTGTAGATTTCCTGGACACACATCAGGATATGCTTCTATGGGCTCAACATTCTGAAGAATCAGAGCAGACTGCGCAGCGGGGACAGAAGGCTGGTGAAGAAATTGGGCAGGAGGTGACCTCCAGAAGAAGAAAGAGGAGCGTCCATGTACCAGCAATGCAGATATAGGTGAGCAACTGTTTTCATGTTCTCTCCACAGGTACTAATGCGGACAGTGGACTAGATGATACATGTGAGGGAAGGGAGCAGAAGGAGACTCCACCATCACATTTGGCACTGCAGTTGGCAGCAGGATTGACTGGACCATGGAGCCTAGTCTTCCTTCTCACCCCTACAGGGGGTATCCTTGCAGATCTGGGCCCATCCTCATTCATTAGGTAGTACCCTTTCTCTGTATGTGCTATACACAGAAGTTTCTAGGGCTCTCAGTCCAGCAATAAATTAATTTAGCAGGTGGCATCATGTGAAGCTTTTCTGTCCAAAGGAGATGCCATGAATGTTTGACACACCTGGTATTCCCGGAGAGGCTTTTTAAACACATTCGTCCCCTTGCTGCCTGAAATAATCCAAATTCCAGGGAAGCAGAAGGAAAACATATACAGTATAAGCTCTATGGCAGGGGTGGGCAAACTACGGCCTGCGGGACACATGTAGCCCGCTGGCCGTTTTCATCTGGCCCGCGAGCAAGGGCTGGGGGTGTGGGGCCAGAAGCCCCGCCCTCCCGGCCCACGGCCACTTGGCATGCCGTGGGTCCCTGGCCGGGCCCGCCCTGCGCCCCCTGGCCGGGGGTAGGCTGGGCTAGGACAGCGTACCCCAGGTCCTCGTGCTCCCGGCCGGGTCTGCCCTGCGCTCCCTAGCCAGGGGCCAGGTGGAGCGCGGGGAGCCGCGGGCCCGGCGGAGCACGAAAGCCTCTGGGCCCCACGCTCCCTGGCCAAGGGCCCCATGGAGCGTGGGGAGCTGGCTTCCCATGCTCCTGGGCCGGAGGGCCCGACCCAGCAGGGGAAGCCGCTGGGCCCCTCCCTCCCGACCCAATGGCTGGGCCGGCGTGCCACGGCTCCCCGGCCGGGGCCTCCCTGCGCCCTCTGGCCCCGGGCCAGGCCAGGCCGGCATACCGCAGGTCCCGCGCTCCCGGCCAGGCCCTCCCTGCGCTCCCTGGCTGGGGGCCCAGCCAAGCACTGGAAGCTGCTGGGCCCCGCGCTCCCTGGCCCAGGGCCTGGTGGAATGTGGGTCCGGGTTGAGGAGCACCTGGCTGAGTAAGGTAAGGTGGCGGGGTTAGGTGGTGGTGTCCTGGGGGGGGTGGTTAGGGTGGAGGGACCTCGGGAGGGGGTTGTCAGGGAACAAAGCAGGGGGGCTTAGATGGGGGGTAGGGCCCCCGGGGGGTGGTGTTTAGGGTGGGGGGAATCTCGGGAGGGGGCAGTCATGGAACAAAGCAAGGGGGTTAAATGGGGGTTAGAGTTCCAGGGGGTGGTGGTTAGGGTGGGGGGAACTCAGGAGGGTGCAGTCAGGGAACAAAGAACAGGGGGGCTTAGATAGAGGGTGGATTTCTGGGGCAACACTTAGAGTTGGGGGGTCTCCAGAGGGGGCGATCAGGGGACAAGGAGTGGGGGAGTGGTTGAATGGGTCACCGGTTCTGAGGGGGGCAATCAGGGGGCAGGAAATGGGTGGGGTTTGGATAAGGGGTGAGGTCAGGCTGTTTGGGGAGGCACAGCCTTCCCTACCCAGCCCTCCGCATAATTTTTAACCCCAATGTGGCCTTAGGGCCAAAAAGTTTGCCCACCCCTGCTCTAAGGTAAAGAGCCCTCTGCCCCCATATGTTGGTAAACAGGGGGACTCACAGCTATAGAAACAGACTAATTTGCATATGATTTATATCCAAAATTCCCTCTGTGACACTTTGGGAGCCACTGTAACTGAACACAAATTCATAATTGGTTGGGTAGTGGCCCTGAAAAGAGAAAGGGAAGAATACTTTTCTTCTATAGTAGGGAGTGTATTTATTATTATGTGTGCTTTGTTCAGATGTTTTCTGTGCTTCTGGGTTTACTTATCTGAGGATTCTGACTTGTTAATAGAACTCTATGCTGAAAGATAATACAGTCTTTAAACTGTCTTGTTACAGCTGTTGTAAGAGGCTTTATGAGGTGAGTGAACTTCATTGATGTTCCCCCCTACTTGGCCCCTGCATAAAGCTGAAATTGCTATATCTAAGTGGAGCAATGGCATTTTAGGACAGAACTAGGCAGCACTCCTCAAGAGGCTGGAGACAGCCTGTCCAAGTTACCTCCAGACTCTGCACTAAACAGCCATTGATTCCAAACTGTGAAATGGGGATGGGGTGTGTTAAAGGAAGATTGGCTAGTGGATGTTCTCCCCAGTGGGTGGGGAACTGAGGGAACAAAGTACTGCCAACGTTACTGTGGGGCAGAGGTTTACTTTGGCCAGGCCAACACTAGCAAATTAGGTCAGTATAATTACATTGCTCAGGGTGTGTTGTGTTTCCCCACCCCTAATAGTTTTCCTTATTTCATTTATAGTCTCATGCTTGCAAGTGGGGCAGAATTGCCTATAAAAGCACCCAGGAAACATATTTAGTGATCCCAGGAATTCTGGGCAGGGGCAGGAAGTGAATGGGTGAACTTTTGCTTATGGTGTGTGTTAGTTTTCAGCGGGACCTATAGCCACTTGAACCTGGTCCTCATGGCTGCTGACGGCATCTGGCAGAAGAGTTACAACCATCTCGCTAAGTCTCACACCTGTCCCAACCATCCAGCTCAGATGATAAACAGGGTCCTGGGTAGGGATATTATGCAAGACCGAAGCAGCGTTCCCTTTTGCTCCACCTGGAATTGTTGTTATTATTTGTATTCCAAAACACCTAGAAGGCCCAGTGAAATCAGGTGCTAGGAGCTGAACAGTCACATGGTAAGAGACAGTTCCTGCCTTTGGCCAGATAGTCAAACTGTCTGAGGCAAAACAGAGATGAGACCTGACTTGGCCGTGGTCACATAGCAGGTCATTGACAGAGCCAGGAATAGACCCTAGCTCCCACTTGAGTGCTCCAGCCACTAGACAACACTGCCTCTCTTGGAGCTGGTCCTCACTAGGGCGGGGAATCGACTGTAGATACGCAACTTCAGCTACGTTAATAACTTAGCTGAAGTTGGTATCTCTATAGCCGACTTACCTCCCGTCCTCACGGTGGCGGTGGTTGGCGGCGCGCTCCCCCGTCGACTCCGGCTTACTCCTCGCGGCGAGCTGGAGTTCCAGAGTCGGCTGCAGCGCCACTGGCGATCGATTTATCGCGTCTTGACAAGACGCGATAAATTGACCGCCAAAAGACCGATTTCTGCCGCGCCAAGTGAGGACAAGCCCTTTGTTAAAGTCCCTCTTGAATCGACCAGTATCACCAGCTCATATAAAACATTGTAATTTCCACATTCTTTGCCTCTTCCATATGATGGCTGACCTCCACGCATGGGAAGACGCCTTTCTTCTCCTTAACAGAAGTGCAGGAACCTCAGTTTCAGACCTTTTGACTGCACCATTCTAACAATGAGGTGGTGGGGGAAAGGAGGGGGCAGTGGCGGTATGGGAGTCAGTCTGGGACCTAGACCAGCAAAGCTAACCACATGCCCTACCTGTGTTGAGCAGCCCCTACAAAGAATCTCCCTTTATGTTCATTAGAGCTAAGATTAGAACAAGGAATATTATGGCTTTAAGCACCATGACCTTCACAGTGGTTAAATTCAGGTGTCAGCCAACTTCCATCTTACTCCTTAGGTTGGATTTGGTAGCATCATGTAGGTGTGACGCTTTCCTAGAGGAATGAATTGTATATTCATAGATGTTAAGGGCAGAAGGGATAATTATGATCATCTAGCCTGACCTTCTGCACAGCACAGGCCATAAAACTTTGCCCAGGAATTCCTGCCTTAACCCCACAACTTCTAGCTGTGTAAGAGCGTGTTTTTAAAAAGACAGCCTATCTTAACTTAGAGGCTTCATGTGATGGAGACTCTGCCACTTCCATGCCAGGGAAGTTTTTTCATTTACCTTTCCTGTTAAAATATTGTGCATTATTTCCAATCTGAAAGTGTCTAGCTTTAGCTTCAAGACACTGGCTCTTGTTACACCCTTTCCTGCTAGTTTAAAGAAGAATCAAAAATCATCTTCGCATGTAGGTACTTGTTGGCCAGGATCAAGTATCCTCATAACCTTCTAATTGTTAAGAAAAATAGTTTGAGCTTCTTAACTATAAGGCAGGTTTCCCAGTCCTCAGATAACGCTATAGTTTTTTTCCTGAATCCTTTGCCAACCTCCTTTTTGAAATATGGACACCGGAACTGGACACAATACCTAGGAATGGTCTCATCAATGTCATTGTGACCAAGCCCTCCTCACGAGGTTAGCCATCCTGCTTGCAAAGATGCTCTTCCCTCTTTTCATTAGGTGGAGCCCGTCTCTGCCTCCTTCTCAGAATACCATCCCATACTCAAAGAATCCAAAGCCTTCTCTCCGATACCACCTGCATAGCTATTCGTTGACTTCTAAGATTCAATGGTCCCTACCTGGGCCTTTTCCTTCCACAGGGAGGATGGACGAGAACACCACTTGCGCCTCAAACTCCTTTATCCTTCTTCCTAGAGTCATGTAGTCTACAATGATCTGCTCAAGATCATTCTTGGCAGTATCATTGGTGCCCACATGGAGAAGCTGGATCGCCGGGCTCAGTGGGGAGTGATCAATGGCTCCATGTCTCGTTGGCAGCCAGTATAAAGACGAGTACCCCAAGGGTCAGTCCTGGGGCCAGTTTAATTCAATATCTTTATCCATGATCTGGAGGATGGTGTGGACTGCACTCTCAGCAAGTTTGCAGATGACGCTAAACTGGGAGGAGTGGTAGATACACTGGAGGGTAGGGACAGGATACAGAGGAACCTAGACAAATTAGAGGATTTGGCCAAAAGAAACTTGATGTGGTTCAACAAGGACCAAGTGCAGAGTCCTGCACTTAGGACAGAAGAATCCCATGCACTGCTACAGACTAGGGACTGAATGGCTGGGCAGCAGTTCTGCAGAAAAGGACCTAGGGGTTACAGTGGACGAGAAACTGGACATAAGTCAACAGTGTGTCCTTGTTGACAAGAAGACTAACGGCATTTTGGGCTGTATAAGTAGGGGCATTGCCAGCAGATCGAGGGACGTGATTGTTCCCCTCTACTCGACACTGGTGAGAACTCATCTGGAGTACTGTATCCAGTTCTGGGGCCCACACTACAAGAAGGATGTGGAAAAATTGGAAAGAGTCCAGAGAAGGGCAACAAAAATGATTAGGGGCCTGGAGCACATGACTTATGAGGAGAGGCTGAGGGAATTGGGATTGTTTAGTCTACAGAAGAGAAAACTGAGGGGAAATTTGATAGCTGCTTTTAACTATCTGAAAGGGGGTTCTAAAGAGGATGGATCTAGTGTTCTCGGTGGTACCAGATGACAGAACAAGGAGCAGTGGTCTCAAGCTGCAGTGGGGAAGGTTTAGGTTGGATATTAGGAAAAACATTTTCACTAGGAGGGTGGTGAAGCATTGGAATGGGTTACCTAGGGAGGTGGTAGAATCTCCTTCCTTAGCGGTTTTTAAGGTCAGGCTTGACCAAGCCCTGGCAGAGATGATTTATTTGGGGTTGGTCCTGCTTTGAGCAAGGGGTTGAACTAGATACCTCCTGAGGTCCCTTCCAACCCTGATATTCTATGAAGATCGCCACCAATTGTTGTCTTTTGGTTGGCCATGGTCTTTCTCCTCATGTTTTCCAGTCATGGCATGATGACAACACAAATTATTGGAAGTGAATACCTTTGTTCAGTCCTTTTGTCTGTGTGGAATACAGGGTTCAGAAACTCTACATTTCCTTCAGCATGTGTCCTTAGCACAGTGGTTCTCAAACTTTTGTACTGAGAACAAGTGCAGAGTCCTTGTGCATAGCAAGCCTCAGAGTGCAACCCTCTCTTATAAATTAAAAACACCTTAAAATATATTTAACACCATTATAAATGCTGGAGGCAAAGCGAGGTTTGGGGTGGAGGCTGACAGCTCACAATCCCCATGTAATAACCTTGTGACCCCCTGAGGGGTCCTGACCCCCAGTTTGAGAACCCCTTCCCTAGCAGGTCATGGGGACCCCTTGAGCACATATGCATGAAATCACCTGGACAACAGCAAACTTTACCAAAAAAAATTATTAAAAACAGAAAATGGAGGCAAACAAAAGAATCCGTTTGCTTCACATCTCTAGCATCATAATTCTCTGAAAGTAAAGCAGATGCAACATTCTCAGCTGAGTTACAGAGGAAAGAAAGCCGACTTTCCTGAACCGCTGTAAGCTCTCTAGTGTAGACATGGCCTCTGCCCACAGCACATGCTATCTAGAGAGAGGTCTGGCTCCTTCCCTGACCTTTCTATTAAAACTCCACCAATCCAAACCAACTGCACCCAGTGTCCAAACCACTGTACTCCATCTCTGTACATGCACATGGTATAGGATTTGGGAACACCCTGAATTCTCTCTAAGACATGGACCATCAAGGTTACATGGACTCATATGGTAAATCTTTAATGAAGATTAAAACCAGTTTTTTAAAAAGGTTTTTACTAAACAGCAATGGCTTTCCACAGGCCACCTTGTCTGGTTTTAGTCAGAATTACAGAGTCATACAGTATCAGTGTTGGAAAGGACCTCAGGAGGTATCTAGTCCAACCCCCTGCTCAAAGCAGAAACAATCCCCAACTAAATCATCCCAGCCAGGGCTTTGTCAAGCCTGACTTTAAAACCCTCTAAGAAAGGAGATTCTACCACCTCCCTAGGTAACCCATTCCAGTGCTCAGACCTCTTGTTAAACTCTCTGTGCCTTTTTGATCTTGTCTATGAATTCTGGACAGTGGGACAGACCGTCTGTCACAGCAGTATACCAAGGTAATATCACCTCCCTATTCCTACCTGGTGTTTCTTTGCTTATACATGCAACAATAGCTTTGGCCTTTCTAGCTACTGCATTGCATTGGGATCTCATAGTCAGCTGTTTATCTGCCATCCCCACAGTCCTCCCCTTCAGAGCTGCTGCTTTCCATGAGCCAATCCCTGCATCCTGTAAGGGCGACTTACCTTGTTTGTGGCTAGATGTATGACTTTGCATTTGGCTGTAACAAAAAAGACATGTTCAAAAGACCCCTATTAGTGAACAATCCAGGTCACTCTGGCCTTAAAAGTATTTACAGTTCCACCAATTTTTGAGTCATCTGCAAATTTAACTGCAATGATTTCATATTTCCTGCCAGATCATTGCTAAAGATATTGAATAGTATTGTGCCAAGAACCGATCCCTGTGGGACCCCACTAGAAACAACCCCTCCTCAATGAAGATTCCCATTTTCAAATACTTTTTGTAGCTACAAATAGGCAGCTTTTAATCAGTTTAAAATGGGCTGCACTGATTTTACCAAGGAATTCAGCTACATAGTCAGTGATCATGTGGGTACCAAGAACATCAGTGGTGCTATAAGATCTCCCGCAATGGACACAGACTGAATACACAACCTTAAGGACCTAGCTAGAGATGCAAAGGCGACAGAGTCCTATGGCACCTTATAGACTAATAGACATACTGGAGCATAAGCTTTCGTGTGTGAATACTCACTTTGTCAGATGCATGCAGTGGAAATTTCCAGCGGCAGGTATAAATATTTATATTTATGTATCTAATTGATTTGTATAATTTATATATTTTATAATTTATATATATTTATTTATACCTGCCTCTGGAAATTTCCACTGCATGCATCTGACGAAGTGGGTATTCACCCATGAAAGCTTATGCTCCAATACAGGACTTTTTGTCACTTTTGCAGATCCAGACTAACAGGGCTACCCCTCTGAAACTAGCTAGAGATGGATCTGGATGAAATGTGACCTGCAAAGTGGCTGCATTCTGCTGGGATTTGCTGTCATGATGATGATGTTGAGCTTGAATAATGCAAATTTTTAGTCAGAATGTTTTGCAGTACTAAGTCCAATAGTTAATTTGAGGGCCAGAAAACAGGTCTTATAGTGAGAAACTAAAGCAGCTTGATTGATTTATTTTACCCAAGAGAAGGTTAAAAGATAACTATCAAGTCTAAAAGTACCTGCTTTATTGTGGCAGACAGGTCTTTAATCTAACAGAAAAAGAAATAATGTGAGCCAATGCCTGGAAACTGAAGCTAGAAAACTTCAGACTAGAAATAAGATGCAAATTTGTAAGTGAGCATGGTGAATTATTAGCACAGCTTATTTGGTGGTGAGGTGGATTCTCCATCACTTCCAGTCTTTAACTCAAGATTGGATGTTTCTTTCTCAGAGATCTGTTACACATCAGCCAGACATTCTGATCAAGCAATTAGTGTCTGATGTTCTCTGGCATGTCTTACATAGGAGTCAGACTAGATTTTGAAAATGGTTGCTTCTGGCCTTAATCTATGAAACTACTAAAAGACTTACAAAAGGCTAAGTGTACCAACACAGTTACCATTTTCAGTCAAGCCTGTAAACCACATCGGTAAAGGACATCAGGTTTGTTTGCAAGAGCTATTTTCCAGAAATTCATGTTAACTAACACATTAAATGACATTAATTATGCTGCTGTCGTTTAATTCTTTATTGCTTGCATCTCATATCAGCTTTTCCATGATTTCGCTTGGGATCAGTGTCACACTAACAGGCCTACAGCTCAACAGTAGCTTTTTTACCCAGCCCTTCGGGATTTTCCCTTTTATCCAAGACTTACTAAATTGTAACATCTATGACTTGATGCTCCTCAGCCAATTCCTTTAAAACTCTTGGGTGGAAGTGACACAGCCCTGCGGTTTTAAAAATAATTAATTTTAATAGTTACTATTTAATATGCTGCCTCATCATTGTTGGACTAGGAAGCAGTTCATTATCACCTTAAGATATGAATATATAATCTGTTTTTTCCCAATACACAGCAGAAATAATTACTGAAAATGTCTGACTTTTCTACATCATTGTTGACAATTTTGTCATCCCCATCTAGTGACATACCTATGACAGTGCTAGGATTGCTTTTGTTAATTAAGACTCAAAATCCCCTGTGTGAGTGAGTCATTGTCATCATCCCCTTATTAAGCATGGGGAAACTGAGGCACAGATACATTAAGTGAATGGCCAAAGGTCACACAGCTAATCAGCGAGAGAGAGAGAGAGGGCTGGGCATAGACTTCAAAGAGTCTAACCCCCTGTCCTAGGCTGTAGGTGCTGAGCCATTCTTCTTCTCAACATGTTTTAAACTTCAGGCAAAAAATTCCTCTCTGGGGTCAGCGATATGACAAGAGGTATGAATTTGGCCCATTTTATCAACGAATGTTTGGCAGGTTGAGGTAGACTGGATATACTCAAGGAGCAGTCTGCAGAATCTATATATGGCCCTGACCATACCGCGCTGAGTGACCTGCCAGGCAGGCCTGAGCCCTGCCACATTATGACAAGGCAGCGCTCAGCAGTGTGCTGGTGTCATAGAGACGAGAGCCCCAGCTTCCATCAAGAATAGGCTGCTTCTTGGGCCCTGAGCTGAGCGGTATTTCTGGCAGGCACTCCAAGAATAAGGGAGGGATAATTCCAACTCACGTGGACGTACAGACACAAGTTCTGATCAAGCTACTGCATTAAAAATAGAATTGTGGGAATAGCTGCAGTGGCGGGAGGCGTGGGATGGGCTAGCCGTCCCGAGTACAAAGGCAGGGTCCCAGCTGGGACTGTATTTGGGCTGGCTAGCCCCTCCCATGGCTTGCACTGCTGTGGCTAGCTCAGTCAAAGCTACCCTGTCCAGTGAAGGTGTAGCATACTCTGGCTAAAGGCAGTCTAGTGGTTAGCGCTCTCCAGAGGGTGTTTGGAGGCCTGGGTTCTATTCTGCTATTGCCTGCTCCATGATCTTAGATATGTCACTTACCCTCCCTGTCGCCTCTGTTTCCCCTCCCAGCCTATGGCTGGTCTACTTAGATTGTGAGCGTTGGGGGCAGGGCCTGTTATTCACTACATGTCTGTCCAGCACAGTCACACCTCACTGCTGTCATAATCCTATTAATAATGAATCCTAGCCTGTGGGAGAAGCGGGCTGATGTTAAGAGACAAGGTCTTGACCTAGAGCCAAACGCTGCTGCTCTGTGAGACAGTTGGGGTGGGACTTTGGAGGGCACTGGCCTAATTTGCTCCAGTTGAAGAGGCTGGTAAAACCCAGTAAGAGCTCGACTTAGCCAATAATGAGTGTATCTGAATGCAGCAGCTTGGAGCCAGCCCTAGCAGGAGGTTCTTAGCGGGGGCTACTGAATGGGAATTCTGCACAAACTTATGCTCCCCATTTCCAGCCTTGGATGGGGCCAGAGCATCTTCTGACACTGAGATTTTCAAAACCACCCAAGGGATTTGGCTGCCCAATCCCTATGAAAATGAATAAGATTATTGGTATCACAATAATGTATGGAGGCCTCTGCTGCAATTGGGCCCCGTCGTGCTGTGTGCTGCACATACACAGCAAGAGACAGGCCCTGCTCCAAAGCGCTCACAGTCTAGATGAGATCGACAAAAGGGGGAACGGAAGCGTCTGGCCCAGAATCACATAATAGGGCCATGGCAGAGGCAAGTGATGAACTCAAGTCTCCTGAATCCCACCTCCATGCCCTGTCCACAAGATTACACTGCCCCAGAGAGGCAGGTGGCCAAATCCCCTGTGAAAACCTCACCCGGCAAGCTTGGAGAGCGGAAGGCTTCACTGTAAGAACACGCTGACACGATGTGCCACCGTCTCTCTTGAAGGATTCTCAGCCAGCACCGAGACAAAGCCTCATGTTCAAACCTGACCCAGCTTCCCCAGCCTGAGCAGGAGGAAATGTGAGAACTAGAGCTGGCAGCTCTGGCTGCTAAGATGTCACCCTCCCCCTTCAGCAATTCCTGGAGCCTCTCCTCTCTGCAGTGAGGGTGGGAGAGGCTCACTCTGTCCCCTGCAACACCTGCGCCAGCTGCTGACTTCGGTGCCTCTGGCAAAGCGAGGCTGGAAACCGCACGGCCCAGAGGAGGTGAGAAAGAGTTTAAGGAAAGAATTGAAATTAAAATGTTACTTTCAGGTGACCCTGGGGATTTTCTTATTCTCACTCCAAGATCAGAGCAAGGTTGAGCCCCAGGAAACTGGAGTGAAGCAAGCTCCTAATATGAACTATCCAACCCCAGTGCCACTGGGCCTGGCCAGGCAAACAGGTAGGAATTTGCTGGCAAATGACATCCAGGGGAACATTATTTCTCTGCCCATCCCCCTGCTTTCTGGCTTCCCAAATCCCTGACTCTGTCGGAAATGCTCTTTATGTTCTTCAGGGAGCGAGCAAAATCCATTCCCCCCTCTCCCCACTGTAACTCTGCCAGCTTCAATGAGTCTGCAAGAGACATGAGGGAAGAAATGAGCTCCCACCGAAGAAAGCAGGTGAGGGAGAACAAATGGCCTGGCCACGGCACACCCCAGAGCCTGGGCCATTTCTGTGCCTCCTGGATGCCGAGGCTGTTAGACGCTAGTTCAGTCCCCAGCGTAAATTGCAGCACTCTGTAAGAGAGCACCCATCCCTGCCCACCTCTGATGCAGCTTCCAAACCCCCCCACCCCCCGCCCAGACTTGCCTTCAGTGTGCCCCTGCTAGAGGAGTGGCACAGGGCTTTGCACCAAAGCATCCCCCTTTCAGGGGAAAGCTGTGGTTGTATGAGCTGGCTGATTTCTAGGCCAGAGCAGCACAAAGGGGCCAGGCTGAAACCCAGAGCATGGGCCAGAGAGGAGAGATCGGGGGATAGAAGGGAGTGGGTGTGAGTTAGGGGAAGGGGAAGAGCTGAAGGAGAGAAAGCAAGGTGACAATTCTCAGGGACTAGAATGTGGAGGCTATCGCAACCCACGAGCTCACGGCTCCGTGACCTACAGCAGAGGGAGCCAGACTGCCAGTGTAACCCACACACACCTCCTGGGTGTGGGGTTCTGTCCCATCTAGTGGCACCAAGATTACTTAGAGAGAGAGATTAATGAGTCTACTCTACAGCCTTCATTAACAGGCAGTTGGCTTTTATCTCATGCGATAGAGGCTCATGCACTAAGGTCCCAGGTTTGATCCTGCCCGCTGATGACTGCCATTACACCGGTGCCTCTTGGGAACACCCAATGTTTCTGGGCAATGCAAAATGTGTTGAATAGATGAGAATTTAATCCACAAAGGGTCAGCTTCGTAGCACACAGCATGGGCAGCGTCACCATCCCATCAACACATAGTGTTAAAATTGCCTCCCCCTTCTAGAGCTAAGAGAGGCGTCCCGGGAAATTCCCAAGGCCACACACCTGTAAGAGTGCAAGTGCTGGGAGGCGCAGAGTCCTGAGCCAGGTAATTACGAGCAGGGTGGAATGCAGCAGCTTTGTTAGGTAATGCTTTGGAAAGAGCTCAGGCAGCTGCACTAGAGCCATGTAGCCAGGGGTCTATTAGGGTGGGACGGTACTGAAACATGAGAACAGAGTGAAGCACACGTACCTCTATGGCTGCACCTGGGACTAACCAAAATGTGTTCTAGCAAGAGACATGCTGAGCTGGACCTAGGATCTGCTAGCAGGCTATCACAAAGACTTTTGTGGGGCGTTACCAGCAGAGAGCATAGAATATCAGGATTGGAAGAGACCTCAGGAGGTATCTAAGCCAACCCCCTGCTCAGAGCGGGTCCAACCCCAACTAAATCATCCCAGCCAGGGCTTTGTCAAGCCTGACCTTAAAAACCTCTAAGGAAGGAGATTCCACCACCTCCCTAGGTAACCCATTCCAGTGCTTCACCACCCTCCTAGTGAAAATGTTTTTCCTAATATCCAACCTAAACCTCCCCCACTGCAACTTCAGACCATTGCTCCTTGTTCTGTCATCTGCAACCACTGAGAACAGTCTAGATCCATCCTCTTTAGAACCCCCTTTCAGGTAGCTGAAAACATCTATCAAATCTCCCGTCAGTCTTCTCTTCTGTAGACTAAACAATCCCAGTTCTCTCAGCCTCTCCTCATAAGTTATGTGCCCCAGCTCCCGAATGATTTTTGTTGTCCTCTGCTGGACTCTCTCCAATTTATCCACATCCTTCTTGTAGTGTGGGACCCAAAATGGGACACAGTATTCAGATGAGGCCTTACCAATGCTGAATAGAGGGGAATGATCATGTCCCTTAATCTGCAGGCAATGCCCCTACTTATATAACCCAAAATGCCATTAGCCTTCTTGGCAGCAAGGGCACACTGTTGACTCATAAAGTCAGAGGTTTAGGGAAACCAGAGCATGGGGTTATGTCTCTGACCTTCTTGGTTAATAGCCAGTGAGGGACCAGTCCTCCAGGAATATAGTTAATTCATTTTTGAACCCAGTCATACTTTTGGCCTTCACAACATCCCCTAGCTGCAAGTTCCCCAGGCTGACAGTGTGTTGTGTGAAGAACTTCTTTATGTTTGTTTTAAATATCCTAGGAAGGTGGTGGAATCTCCTTCCTTAGAGGTTTTTTAGGTCAGGGTTGAGAAATCATCCTGGCTGGGATGATTTAGTTGGGGTTGGTCCTGCTTTGAGCAGGGAGTTGGACTAGATACCTCCTGAGGTCCCTTCCAACCCTGATATTCTATGATTCTATGATTCCTGGCCAATGGGAGCTGCTGGAGTGGTGCTGGGGGTAGGGGCGACATACAGAGTGGAGCCCCCTGGCTGCCCCTATGCATAGGAGCTGTAGGTGGGACATGCTGGCTGCTTCCCGGGAGCCACGCAGTGTGGAGGCTAGCAGAGAGCCTGCCAGCCCCATTGCACAGTCTCCCCAACTAGGCAGTCAATGGTGCTGACTAGAACCATCAGCATCACTTTCTGACCAGGTGTTCAGTCAAAAACAGGACACCTGGTCACCCTAGCTGGCTCCCCAGAGCCTCTGACCAGGGAGAGGCCTTGCTTCAGTGAGTCAGCAGACCCCCATCTACCCTTCCCCATAGGATCTGCACCTGGGCCTGGAGTGTGTTAGGGAAATGCTGCCAGGATGCTTTGGCCCTAGCTCCAACCCAGCCTGGTTCTCTGGGTGTGGGGACTCAGGATAGAGCTGCCAACTGTCCAGGCTTGTCCTGGAATGAGGCCATGTGATCAAACCTGCAGGAATAGGTTCAACCCCAACTCATAGATTCATATGTCAAAAGGGACCATTATGATCATCTAGTCTGACCCCCTACACAATGTAGACCACAATTTTACCCACAGATTTCTGCCCCAGATCCCTGAATGGCCCCCTCAAGGATTGAGCTCACAACTGTGGGTTTAGCAAGCCAACACTCAAACCACTGAGCTATCCCTCCCCCCAGATCCCATAAGAGAGAACCTAAGGCAGAACATTGCCTCCTGCTCTGTACGATGTGTGCTTTGGCCCTGCTCTAGGGCTAGGCAGATGTGGCAAGGTGGGGTAGGCGGAGAGTCAGTTCTCTAGTTTGTCAAGACTGGCTTTTGGGCAGCGGTGGGGCAGGCGTTGCCTCAGCCCTTTCAGAGCTGCCTGAGGCCAAACACCCGTTTAGCGGCTGTTTTCTCAGTCAGCTGCCTCATGCACTCAGGGTCTGTGAGGTATTTAGGGGATGGGGTGGGGTGGGCTCCAAGCAGGGGACAAGGTCCATTGTGAGAGTGAGCAGGGCTGCACCCAGATGAGAGAGCACGAGAGCGAGCAAAGTAGCAGCCGGATATAACCCATGAGCCCAGAAGGAAGAGCAAAGGGGGGCGGGAGGGGAGCAAAGAGGGTGGGCCCGCGGAGGGTGGGGTGGGGAGAACCACTGCCAGTTGTGAGCCAAGCTGACTGTCCAACAGCCCATGTAAGTTTTTAGCTCAAGAATCTGCCCAGAAGAAGAGCAAACCAAGCTCTTTGTGGGCCTCCTGTTTTCAGTTAAACCCTGTGTCCCTGCTTGCCTTGGCTGGGGCGCTCTCTTCCCCCAGCTGGGGAACCTGCTCGCTCACTTGAAGGAAATGCACCTGGGGGGGGGGGAGGGCTGCGCTGACCCTCCCTTGTGCTGCCTGAGCCCGGTGCAGCAGGATTAACATGTCATGGGAAATGGCTTCTGGCAAATGAGGCGCGCGGGATGCCTGCTTATCTGGGCAGCCATGCTGAAAATCCCCCTCCCTGCGTGGACAGAGCGAGGCTTGGCGGGGCTCAGGGCCCACTCAGAGACTGAACGATCGCTCTCTGTCCTAGCTGCCCACCAGGCCGCCTCTTGCCTCACGCGTCTTTTCTCCCCTTAGTTAGGCAGCAGGGTCCACGCCGAGCAGCCTGCGAAACGTGGGCACCAATTCCCAGTGCCTGGAGCCACTGAATTCTGCTCTTCTGCCACCTTTAGCAGCATGAAATCTGCTCATGATTATTTGCAGCCCAGTTGCACCTAGAGCCTCAGTTGCCATCTGGGCCTCTGGTCCAGGGTGCTGCACAGACTTTGAGAGGCTGCCCCAAAGAGCTCACCACCTCCATAGACAAAGGGCAGAAAGGAAAATTGAGGCACAGAAAAGGAAAGTGATTTGCTGTTGGAGGTCAGTAGCAGAGCTGAACAGCACCCAAGTCTTCTGTGTCCTAGTCCAATCCACCTCCGTCCCTGGAGCTTGCTAACAACATGGATGGGCCAGATCTCATGGTCTACAGCACTCAAGCACTTTCATGCCATTAAGAGGCATCCTGCTTCATACACCAATCCCATCCTAAACAAACCTGTTAGCTGGGTCAGCTGTAAGGAATGTATCCTGCCCAGCAGAAGCTGGTACTTCAGAGGCTCGCTCCCGCACTCCCAATTGCAAAATGCTCTTTAGGGGCAAAAACTCCTTTCTGCTTCCTTCAACGATCAGACTAATGCACACACACACACACACACACACACACACACACACACACACACACACAC
>ML677408.1:3889142-4002271 GCA_007922305.1 Dermatemys mawii
CACACACACACACACACACACACACACACACACACACACACACACACCCCCCAGAGGAGAAGCGAGCAGGCAGAGGCTGCTCCAGCTGAGCAGGCAGGGGAGGGGCCGACAGCAGCACCTCGCACATGGGAGCAGCTCAGCTGAGGTGTGCAGAGGGGTGAGTGCCCCCCAGGAGCCAGTGTCCCCCAAAAGGGGAGCCAACTTAGGGGATAGTCGCTGCTGCAGCCGAGCAGGCACGGACCCCTGCCGCAGAGTAAAAATACAAGCCAGATGCTTAATTACATCTCCAATAAACTGGAGTAAAGAAGATGGAAATAAAATTTAAAAATGATGTTTAATGTATTGAGAAATATTTTGTGTGATTTCACAGGACCTGCATTGATTATACAGCTACTTTTATACCTGATTTCGAATTTAATGTAACATTGACACAGTAGAGTAGTGTTGGGTTTTTTATGATTTGTATATATTTTGCATATATTTAATGTTTTTCACAGTCGCTTCGGTCCGCGAAGCCCTTTCAAAAAATCTAATATGGCCCTCGTCTCAGGAAGTTTGGAGACCCCTGCCCTAAAGCATGTGAGCAGAGCCCTATTAGCATGGCCTCCAGAGCCACCCGCAGAATGACTGTTCTTAAGCCTCTTAAACTGTATTTGCTGTGACAACGTGATATTTTAACGACTATACCCTCCTCTGGTGACCCAGTGGTCCAAATACATCGGCTTGCTGCTTGAGACCAGACAACTGCTTGCAGTCCGTCTCCCCCACCCCCTTCCCCGTTTGCCCGAATGAACTGGCACACAGCAGCCTTGCAGGACAATAGAGACTGGGACCAGCCAAGGGCTGTGTTAAAAGTGCTGCTTTGGAGGGCGTGCAGTGGGGATGGGGAAGCTGCTTTGTGTGCATGTGCTGGGAATGTCAGCGGTGCAGGAGAAAGGGAAACTGAGCTGTGTGCGCATGTGCAAAAGAGGAAGGGGAAGTCTCCGTGTGTTTTAGAAAGAGGGATGCAAAAGGGAGGGAAAACGGGTGTGTATGTGTGCGTGTGGAGGATAGAAGGGAGGGAGAATTTGGGTTGTGTGTGCAGCGCTCCTCAAAGTTTTGTTTTGCTCCAGGGGGTATAAAATCTGGCCATAGACATTAATGTTAAACATTTATTCAGGTCAATATTTTATATCAGTGATATACTGACGTCAATGGTTCAGGAGCCAAATTAACGATCAACATTCCCCAAAAGAGCCACAGTCGTGTGAAAAACTTTGTTCCATTTACTATAGTGCTATCCAGTCGCATTTAAACAGTATGGCAGGGGAAATATTGAGTTCTATATATACATAATTTCACAGCCAATGACTGACCAAGTATTATTTTATCAACTACAGTTGGTTAATAACAGTAAAAACCTCCCAACTGGTTAATAATTCTATCACGCCGTGTTTTAATATCATGTGCTGCAAAGAGACACACTAAAGAGCCATTTGCAGCTTGCGAGACTCAGACTGTCTCACTGCTTTGTATCTGCCAGGCATTAAACGATCACGTGGTTACATTCTCATTTCGGTTCCTGTACATCGTGTGACGTTTTTAAGTTCACAGCAATTTTCAGACAAGGACAGAATTTTCAAAAGCATTTAAGTCAAGCCTTAGGTGCTTGGCCCTAAGCAAGGTTTGCAAAAGGGACTTCAGTGAGGGACTCAGCCTGCTGGCTTTTGTGGATCCCATGCTTAGGGGCATAGCTCTCCCCTGGCATTACATAGGGAATCCAGGTGGCGAACTCAGGGCTGTGGATTCCACTAGGGGGCAGGGTGTTCAGCAGTGCAGAATCTAAGTGGGAGGCCACCTAGGCTAGCCAACAGGACACGCCAGGGAGAGCGGTGTGGCCTAACCCCCACCCCTCAAAAGGAGTTAGTCACTTAATTCCAGGCCGATGGGAGGCGCCTCCCTGTGTTTTGGATTCACAGTTGTGAACCCTTCCTTGGAACTTAGTGGTTTTTCACAAAGAAAGGAGGTGGTGGTGATGCCACCCTATAACCTGTGGCCCAGTGGCACGTGCCTAGGGGTCGGGAGAGCCACGTTCACGTCCCTGCTCCACATCCGGCAGAGGGGGAGGCTGCAGACTAAATCAGCCCAGTTTCCTCAGCCTCTCCTCGCAAGTCATATGTCCCAGCCCCCTGATCATTGTCGTTGCCCTCTGCTGGACTGTCTCCAATTTATCCACATCCTTTCTGTAGTGGGGGGCCCAAAACTGGATGCAATAGTCCAGGTGTGGCTTGGAGAGCTGGCCCTCCCTCATTGCAGGGACACTCACTTAATCTGTCAATTCCCCACCTGTGAAACAAGGCTAATAATCATCCACCTGCCGTGTTGATTTAGATGGCAACCCCCTAGGGCAGGGCCTGGCTCGCTCTCTGTGGACAGGTGCAGCACCAGCACAACAGAGTCACAGTTGCTGTTGGGGTTCCCGGTGCTATGCAACACAAATCACAATGGGACGTATTGACTTGGGCTTGGGCCAATGTCTCTCTCCCTATCCCTGGCCGGCCCAAAGTGCTGGGGAGGGAGTTGTGGGGAGAACTCACTGCCACCAAAGCAATGGGGCTGCTTTGGGCTATTCTGGGATGGTCTATTGTCTGAGGTCTGGACAGGTGCTGGAATGGGTGGGTGAGTGCAGGTGGCGAGAAACACTGGGATAACAACATGGAGACCCACCCCCAGAGGAGAGACTGGGTCTGTGCTATAGAAGGACACAGGCCAGCTGTTTGCCCAGGAGAACATCGTGGTTTGGTTAGAGGAATAGGTGCCCAGTGCCCCCCTCCCACATTGTTTAGAGCTGCTGTGCACCTGAACATCAGCTTCACTCTGCTCATCGAGTGCGAATGAGTGCCACTTCAGTGCCACTGGAACAGAATCCACCTGCCCTGCTCTACACTCCTTCCCCCCTGTAATCAAAAGGTAGCTTTTTCCCTTGCCCTAGACCTCCTCTAGCTGGGTAGCAGATTTCTCCCTTCTCCCAAAGCAGGTAAAGAGCCCCCCCTCCTCCATCATGAATCACCCAGGATAACACACATCCCTGCCATGGGTAGTCTAGTGCCTGAGGAAGGGGGACTGAACCCAGCCTCATCCACACCGGTGCAGGGAGTTTTCCCACTTCCCAGGATAGCTCCGCCAGAAGCCATGGTGGCGCATTGAAGGCAGCTTGGTCTGGTGCCATGACTCTGGGTGCTTTCTTAGAACACATGCCCTGGCACCCTTGACATTACTGATCATTGCCTGGAAGCTGGCTTTGTCACCACATGCAGGGGTGAAGTTCCCAAACTTCTCCCTCCCTCCATACTAGCCCCTGGGGTGACCCACTCCTGCCTCTGCAGTAAGAGGGGGCTCTGTCTACACTGCGAGCTAGAAGTAGAATTCTTCTGCTCAGATACACACACTTGCCTGGCGCTCAGGGAGCCAGCAGGATTAGTGGTGGCAGCGGAGCTGTAGGAGGGGCAGTGGAGGCACCTGAAACCCGTGGGTATCTAGGGGGCTGGGCTCCATTGTTATTTCTAGCCACTAGCTCCATGAGAATAGCGGGAGCACATGTACAGCCGCTGGGAATCAAACCCCCCTAGCTCCAATGTAGATGCAGCCTTAGCACTGCAGCGGGGAGCATGTGGCTCAGTGCAGGTAGATGGACCTAAGCGAGCTCTGCATGAGCTTGCACCCGAAAACTAGGGGTGTGGCCAGGGTGGCCTCTTGGGCTAGCTGCCCCAGTCACATCAGGGGTCAGGCATGATTATATGCAGCAGCCACACTGCAAGGGTTAGCACAATAGCTCAAGCGGAGCTTACCAGCCCGGGGGAAGCCTGATCCCAGCTACCGTGCAGACAGAGTCTGGCCAACCCGGGCAGCTGTAGCAATGCTCATCAGCTTCTGAATGTCCAAATAGCTGCAACTTCCCTTTGACCGTGGGTGGCTGGGGGTGGGGGGAAGGGAAATAGTTGGATGTGATATTGGTGAAGTTTCTGTCACAGAACTGGAGAAAAATATTTGAAACTTTGAAAATGATATTCAATAAAAGGCAGAAAGATGTGTGTGTTTTTAGAAAGAACGGATATTTATGGACAACCAAAGCAGATTGGACATTAGTGCAACACTTCTCAGAAACCAACAGCCATACAAAAGACATAAATTAAACTTATGAGAGAGACTTACGTACAATTTAGGAAAATGTACAAGGACTGGACTGCAATTTAAAAAACACACAGGCTTATTTCTTTCAGGGAGATGAACAAAGAATATAAATAAGAAATCTCTCGTTGCCCTAAATGCTGTCCATTTTGAGGTAGAGAACTACTTTATGTCCCTTAGAGCACTAAACTATTGCAGCAAAGCAATGTTTGGTTTTGCACCTTTAGTTCCTTACACAAATAGTTCCAAACTCATCCCCTCTGCTTGTGACATGAATTAGAGCTCAGGTGATTACTCAGAATGAGGTTGCCACTTATTACCCTTCTCATAAGTCTCCCCCTCACCCTGTGCTGGCCTCGTCACTTGTCTAATGGAATGTAAGGGGCCACTAGGGCAGAACCATCTTTTCATTGTGCGCACACATTGCACACACTAGTCCAATGGGACACTGATTCCACACTGGAGCATCTAGGAGCTACTGCAGTACAAAGAACAGAACAGGTTTTCAACAGTAGTTCCTTGGGTTGGCCAATTACACAATCTCTTCCTGAGTGATCTGAACCTCGGCTACGGGCAGACGCTAAGGAAACAGCCAATGGCGCATATGCCTCCGGTTCTTGTTTCCATGAGATGTTGAGCAGATAACCAGATTAGGCCTCGTTCGGCATGACTCCATGGCAGGGCACCTGAGACTCTGTTGGAAAATGGGATTCTCAAGGAAAACGTCAACTTTGTGGCAAAAGTCAACGCCCCAGATCTTCCGATTCAGAAATGCAACCATGGCTCCTCACTGTCCTCTAAGGGCTGGACTCCCCAGCCGGACCTCTTCTCTCACGATAACCAGAAGGGAGAGTGTCCTTGTGACGCAGCAGGGAGCAGGGTGGATGTGATCTCAGAGTTCCACTGGAGATGGGAGGTTTCTCAGAAGGGAAAATACCTGGGAGCTGTAATCTGATATGAGAAGGGGGTGGGGGAGCTGATACCTAGAGCCCAGGGGAAGCAGAACAAAGAAGGAGGGAGATGGCTACAGGAGTTTGGAGTGGAGAGTTGGCTGGGTAAAAGGAGAGAGCCTAAGCTTGGGGTTTAACCTCCCTGCCTGCCGACAGGGGTCCTGTTTGTACCTACGAGCTCTGGTTTGGACTGGGTTCCTGTCATCCCTAATAAACCTTCTAATCTATTGGCTGGCTGAGAGTCACTGTGAATCCAAGGAAGTGGGGATGCAGGGCCCTGACTCCCCCACACTCCGTGACAGTCCTGCCACTGGGAAGCGTGATCTAATCAGGAAACCTGGCCTGGAGAGAAGAATGGGAGCATGAGGCACGACAGCAGCATTTCACAAGAGACACTGGGGTTGGCAAAAATGAAACAAAATGAAAATCTCTGCAGGTTTCAGGCTCTCAGTTTTTCTATGAAAAATATTGAAGCCTTCTGTGGAAAGCAGCCATGTCTGTGGAAAGATTTCATGTGGTCAAAAATCCCATTTTCCTTCAAAAAAACAGTTCCAAGGAAAGATTTCCGAACAGCCCTGGTGCTCTCTGCCTTAGTCTGGAGGACTGAGCAGAGACCCAATGGATCTATCCTACGTGCTCAATTGCCTGAGACTGCAAGTAGGAGAGCTTCCAGCACTTGATACATCACTCTTCCTTCCACCGCCTGGTTCTACAAAGAGCACACATCTGAAGACCAGCCCACTCCATATCCCTCAGACAATCTGAGCATGGTAAATGCACGAGAACAGCACGGAACAGCCAGGAAGTCACTTTCACTAACCCAACATAGCATCACCGCACGCCAGCCAGGCCCCAAGTGAGGACATGACACTGGGCCTTGTTGAATCTCATCAGATGCACTAGGACGCTGAAAAGGGCCCAGATCAGCAGTGCAGTGAATGTGGAAAGAGGAAAGGGCAAGTCATTTCTTTACTCATGTAACAATTTCCACAACCTCCATTTAGATGGATTTACATTGTGTCTTAAAGGCCAGACAAGAAAATCTGCAGTCTCAGATGAGGGACAGTCCCTCCTAGAAAGGGAATAATATTGATATATAGTCAAACTGCTATATTTTGCAGTTTCTTTTATTCATAGAATCTCAGGGTTGGAAAGGACCTCAGGAGGTATCTAGTCCAACCCCCTGCTCAAAGCAGGATCAACCCCAACTAAATTAGTTTAGTTATGAGTAAGGCTGCTTGTGTGATGGTGGTCACAGAAGTCACGGATTCCACGACTTTCTGTGACCTCTGTGACTTCTGCAGCAGCCGGTGCGGTTGGCTCCTTTCGGGCAGTCTCTGGGCTTGCAGCACTGGCCGCTGCTGGGGCAGTTTTGGTGTGGAAGGGGGCTCAGGTCTGGGACAGGGGGTTGGGGTAGGGAGTGGTGCTTACCTCAAGTGGGGGCTCCCTAGAAGTGGCTAGCATGTCCTTGCAGCTCCTAGGCAGAGGGGGTGGGGGCCTACGCTTGCAGGTGCCACCCCCACAGCTCCCATTGGCTGTGGTTCCTGGCCAATGGGAGCTGCAGTTCATGGCGGGGGCAGTGGAGGGAGCTCCCCTGGCCTTCTCTGCCCCTAGGACCTGCAGGGACACACGGAGCTGGGTAGAGAGCCTGTCAGCCCCGCCAACTCTCCCCTCCCCTCCGCTCCTGAGCGCCAGCAGGGGTCCAGGGCCTTGGGCCGCCATCCCCCACTAGCACCAGCCACTCCCAGCATCTATAGTGCCTCCGGACCACTCCCCAGAGCACCCCCAGTCTTCCAGCCCAAGTTTGAGTCAAGGGTATATAATACAAGTCATGGACATGAATTTTTCTTTACTGCTCATGACCTGTCCGTGACTTACTAGAAATACCGGTGACTAAAATGTAACCTTAGTTATGAGCTAAAAACTTCAGTGGCTGGAGGAGCTCTGAAACCCCTGCCCACTGTGCAGTGGCCAACACTTTCAAGAGGGACTAGGGATGTTGGGGGCCTCACTCAAAGGCACCCGATGTTCAGAGGCCGGGTGCTTGGCCCTTCCTCAAAGTGTATCAAATTGGGCCCCCAAATAGTGAGGCTCCAAAACTGCTAATGGTTTCTGAGAATTGGGACCAAAATGACCAGCATTGGCCAGGCTACCTGGAAAGGGAAACTAAACCCAAGTTACTGCCTTTCCCACAGTGCAGGGGTGGTCAACCCGTGGATCCCAAACCGCGCATGGCTCTTCAGAAGTTAATGTGCGGCTCCTTGGATAGGCACCGACTCTGGGGCTGGAGCTACAGGCACCAACTTTCCAATGTGCCGGGAGGTGCTTATTGTTCTACCCCTGGCTCTGCCACAGGCCGCTTGGGTGGCCCTCTAGATGTAAGAGGGAGAGCCAGATCTTGGCATGGCACTAGTAGCAGAGTTGTCACACTCTCTCTGTGGTCTAGGTGTGGGGTACCAGAGCCACAGTATGTTGCTGTGGGTTACAGAACCAAGTTTTCCTTCAGGAAAGCTTTATTTCTGTTAGAAACTGGGGTCTGTGCCCAGCTCTGCCTGCAGTGATGCTGATCTGTGAAATGGGTGAATACTATTACAAGCCAAGGTCTCCTACCTTGTGGGTAGCTAAGGGTCATGAAGGACACAGAAATATTAGACAGCAGGCTGTGGAAGAGCTGAGACTAGAGCTCATGGACACTCTGTTTCCTGCACCTTCTACTAGGGGGAACTTCACAACCACGCCCCTGTGCCAGGCCCCACACCCATCCCTGGTGATTTTAGCCCTTCATGGAAAACTGCTACTGTTGCTTCCCCCCTTTTACATCCAGGCTGAGGAACTTAGAAGGCTCACACGCTTGGCGGATTCGCAGTAACACGTAAATAATGATCTGTTTGTTATTAATTCCTAAGATATTTAGGGTGGTAAAAAATTAAGGCAGATTATCCCCATGGGCAGTAATGTGCAGGTCTTAAGTCCTTCGGCAGAACTTTCCCGGTTCTGGCTAATGCTGACTTAGTGTAAGGGATAAAGCCACTGCTAGCCAAAGGAACATTTTAGTGGCCTCCAACTATCAATTAAGAAATAGCTAGATTTGCTCTGAGCCAGCCAACGTCAGCTCCTTTCAAGAAGCACCACCTCGGTTTTGTTTAAACTAAATGGTCACACAAGATCAAATATGAATAGACACACGGGCATTCATTTACAACCTCAAAGCCATTTTTAATACTGCGTGGAAGTGAGCTAATGAACCTGTGTCTGAGACTATAATGGCAGAAGGGACCCTTACTGCTCCCCCTGGGAGGCTGCTCCCGAACTTCACTCCTCTGATAGGTAGAAACCTTCACCTACTTTCAAGCCTAAACTTGTTGATGGCCAGTTTATAGCCATTTGTTCTTGTGTGCACATTGGCACTTAACTTAAATAACTCCTCTCCCTGCCTGGTATTTGTCCCTCTGATGTGTTTACAGCGAGCAACCAGATCTCCCCTCACCTTCCTTCGGTTAGGCTAAACAAGCCAAGCTCTTTGAGTCTCCTCACATGTCACAGCATGAATATTACAACTTGGACGCACACCAAGGCTAGAAACTAGACGGTTGGGCTCGAGGTCTGTCCCTAGCTAGCAGGCCCATTTAACAGCACCAGGATGTTGCCAACCTCTTGGGAGAATTCAGCTGCACCCAAACTCTGTCCAGGTCAGCTCACCCCCAGCCCACTTTCTTTCTCCCCCCACCCTCCAAATTCTCAGGGACTGGGATTGGAGGCTGCAGTTTTGACTCTCCTCAAGTGTAATATTTAAACACCTGCAGCCTGGGGAGGCCCCCCACCCCCGAGCAGCAACTTGCTAACACCTTCAAAATCACCAAGCAGAACTGAGGGGTAGGAGCGAAGAGACCATGTTCTATTCTCAGCTCTGCCCAGGGAGCAAGTCCCTTCCCTTCTCTGTTCCCACCCCTCCTTGGCCTGCCTAGTCACATTAGCACGTCAGGGCAGGGATGCTACGTCGTGCTGTGGGTAAATTTGCTTAGACACTTTAGAAAGTTTGACCCAGTCCGTCCTCAGGGCCCAGCATAACGGAACCCCAATCTCAGCTGGAGCCTTTAGCTGACGGTTACAATACAACAACAGGGTACAAATAGATGGATTATAAATTTGGTTTTTACAAATCAAAGGCAATAATAGTACTATTGGGAAAGGTTTCCACTATTACTCACTTACAATGAAATAATTTCTAGTGAGCTGATAGGTGGATTCTCTTCTATTACAGAGAATAACTCCACAGACTTCAGTAGAATCACGCCCAGGAAAAGGGGCAGAGAATGGAAAGTTGCCTGTGTAGAGCCATGCACCGTGCCTTGTGAATCTTTAAAGCAAATCTTTTGGATCTGGGACACAATAGACAAGTGATTGCATTTATTCTGTGGGACAACATTTCTGGGACCACTGGATTTGCTCCTGCAAAGGTGCCGGGCATAGGTGTGCGCACGGGTTGTGCCCGGCCCCTCCTAATGGAGGGCAGAGCTCTGGGGGGCCTGGGCTGTGTGCTCCCACGGGGCAGTGTGCTTGGCTTTGCGTGGAGACACGCTCCCTCCTTCCCCCGGAGCTACGCCACCGCAAGGGCAGTGCTTTGTGGGGTCGGGGCTGCGCGCTCTCACAGGGCAGCATGTCTGGTTCTGCGCTGAGCCAAACACTGCTAGGAGCCTCGTGGTAAGGGGGCCAGCACTGAGGGGTTGGGTAAGGAGTAGAGGCAGTCAGGGGACAGGGAGCAGGGGAGTTGGGTAGCGGATGAGGTCCTGGAGGGTGGTTAGGGGTCTCTGGAAGGGTCAGTCAGGGGACAAGGAGCGGGAGGGGGGTTGGAGGTTTTGAGAGGGGCAGTCAGGGGGTGGGAAGTGAGAGGGAGTGGATGGGGGCGGGGCTAGGGCGGGGCTCCCGGGTGCACGCCCTAATGAAATGTGCTGTGCACGCCTATGGTGCCGTGGGAGGCAGGGATGGTTTGTCCATTATTCTTGTTCACCTTGTACCTTTCAGTTCACTAGTAGCATGTGCGTTGGTACTGAGAGTAGTTGGCTGCTACTCAAAGTTAACTCATTGCACCAGCTTTTATAAAAAAAAAATAAAAAAAATTATCAGTAAGAAGCTACGTATCTGTGTTCACCTAGAATCCAGAACAAAGAGTTGGTTCCTAGGGAACAGCACTTCAAAAGCCTTGTTCTCCCTTACCAGAGTCATTCTGGCTCAGTGTAGCAAGAGCTGTGTTCCCATCATATAAGGCCCAGGCTAGCTTATCTTGCTCTCTAGCTTCATTATCCTTTTCTCACCTTCCCTTTGGAATCTGGGACAAAGTCCCTCAGGGTTTGTGTCCCCTTCTTACCACATTGTTCTGCCACTGGTTGTTTTTACTCTCATCAAGAACAAGAAAGAAGCTCCTATTGCACTAGTGTTTCTGCCATCTTCCTCTCTCCCCAATTTCTCTCTACCCTTTGTTTGTGATCTGTCCCTGACCCAGTGTAGATTCCAAAGCCAGAAGGGACCACTGAGATAGTCTAGTCTGATGCCCTGTAGAGCAGAGGCCAGAGACTTGCCTCAAAATAATTCTTAGAGCAGGTTTTAGAGAAACATCGTGTCTGGATTTAAAAATTGCCAGTGATAGAGACTCCACCACCACCCTTGGTAAATTGTTCCACTAGTTAATTACTCTCACTGTTAATAAAGCCTACATTTTTTTCAGTCTGAATTTGGCTAGCTTCAGCTTCCAGCCATTGGGGCGTGTTACATCTTTCTCTGCAGGACTGAAAAGCCCATTATTAAATATTTATTCTCCATACAGGTAGTGACATTCTGATCAAGTCCCCCCTTAACCTTCTCGGTTAAGTTAAGAAGATTGATCTCCTTGAGTCTCTCATGTTTTCAAACCCTTGAATCATTTTTGTGGCTCCTCGCTGAACCCACTCCAATCTATCAACACCTTTCTTGAACGGCTGATCCCAGGAGTGAGCACATGATTGCAGCAGGGGGCACACAAGTGCCAAATACAGAGGAAAAAAATCAACTGTTCCTACTCAGGATTCCCCGATTGATCCCAGACTCACGTGAGCTCTTTTGGCCACAGAATCACTTTGGGAGCTCATGTTCAGATGATTATCCACCATGACGCCCGACTCTTTTTCAGAGTCACAGGTCGCAGTCTGTAGATAGGGCCTATATTCTTTGTTCCTAGCTGTAGACATTTAGCACATTAAAATGCACATTGCTCGCAGCCCTGGTTTACGGCATACCCTGTGCCATGGCCCCTCCGCCTGCAGAGGGAGGAGGAGCGAAGCGGGCTGAGTGCCCTGCAGCCAGTAGTGCCTGCCTCTGCCCCACCCCGCTGGAGCCCTTTGCATGGATTCCTTTCCTTACACTCACCCTACTGCTTGCAGCTGTAGATTACCTCCTCCTGCCTGCACTGCTGGCACTCCACATAGCAGCACCACTGCACCTGGCAGTGGCAAGAGAAAGTGACCAGCCGGCTCTGGGTGTTGTAGCCACGCCCACAGCACAGACTGTCACAGCTGGCCTCCCGGGAGCACATCCTCCCGGCCGTGCCTAGTGAGAATTTGCTGGGCCGGCAGAAGCTGGGGGAGTCCTCCACGTACACCAGATCTGTGGGGCGTGGAGTCGCTGGGCTTTTGGGGGAGTGGCCGTGCCTGTGTGTGCCCACAAGCTCAGAGTGCCCCACGGCATCATTTGTGGCACTGAAGATCTTGACGGCATCGTCATAGCGCAGCTTGAGGACCTTGCCAATCTCATGGAAAGGGGAGAGCTGCTTCCAGCAGGTCCTGACCGCGCAGGAGCCTGAGACACCATGGCACTTGCATGTGGTTTTGAGACCATTCTTCACGGCCTGAGAAGGAAGAAACTCCAGTTAGTATTTGCCAGGACCAGGGGCCTAGCTCTCGGTATAGAGAACACTGCACCTCCAGAGAATATCTCCCAGCACTTCCACGCGGGATGCCATACCCGTGCTACAGATAGGGAAACTGAGGCACACCAAGAGGCGACGTCACAAAAATGGTGCGAAGGTTGGAAAAATGCCTTACAGTGAGAAATGGACAGAGTCCAAGCAAAGGAGAGGGGGAGGTGACTCGATTCAGCAGCTAGGGGTCTTCACCGGGAGAAAATCCATGGTATTAAAGGACACTTGAATCTAGCAGAGGAAAGTAGGACAAGAACCAGTGGTTGGAAGCTGAAGCCAGACAAATCTAAATGAGACATTAGGCCCAAACTGAATAGGGAGGGTGATTAACACTGGAATGAGCTACCCAGGGGAGTGGTGGATTTAGATAGACCCCAAAATCAGGGCTATCCCTATAAAATTGGGATAGCCCTGATTTTGGGGTCTTTTTCTTAGATAGGCTCCTTTTACCCCCCATCCTCATCCTGATTTTTCACATTTGCTGTCTGGTCACCCTGGGTGGATTCTTCATCTCAATGTCTCCAGATCAAGCCTGGAGGCCTTTCTGGAAGATGCTTTAGTCAAACGAGTTACTGGGCTCGCACAGGGGTGACGTTTAATGAACTGCGATGGCTGGATGATCGAATGGTCCCATCTGGCCTTGAACGATGAATCTGTGACAAGTCTGGCCCAAGATCCCATCCAGGCAGCAGCAGAGCTGCTGCTGAAACAGAGGCGGATTTACCATGAAACAAAACAGGGCGGCGGGATGGGACTCCCACTGATGGGGGCCCCCAAAATGCTGGGCAAATCTCAGACAACCTGCCCCTGGGTCCCTGCTGGGTGCGCGGCCAGGCTCAGGCAGGCTGCCTGCATTCTGCGGCCGGTGGCCCCGTGCCCCTCCCGGAAGCAGCCGACTGCTGGCACGTCACTGCATGTCCCTGGTGGAAGGGAGGTGGATCCGTGCGCTGCCGCCATCCCAGGGAGCGCACAGAGATCTGCTGCCCCCTTCACCCCCAAGGGGCATGCAGAGACGTGCCAACAGCAATGCAGCAGGGCTCCCTGCCCACGCTGCCTCCCTCCCTTCACACCACACTGCTCCCGGAAGTGGCCGGTATGTCCCTTTGGCCCTGTGTGTGCACGCGCACACGTGTATGTGTGTGTGTGAGCGCTCGGGACAGAGTCAACACGTGGAGGCCCCCTGTACCCCTCCAGAAGCCACTGCCAGAGGGGTGTGCCAGTCACTTTGGGAGCTGCCCATGGTAAGCACCACCACAGCCCAACTCCATGCCCCAGGCTAAAGCCTGCACCCCACACCCAAACTCCCTCCCAGAGCCCAAACCCCTTACACACTCCAACCCCCTGTTCCAGCCCAGAGCCTGCATCCAAACTCCCTCCCAGAGCCTGACCTCAAACCCCCTCTCATACTCCCAACCTCCTGACCAAGCCCTTAGCCTGTACCCAGCACCCAAACTCCATCCCAGAGCCCGACCCCCAGACCTCCTCCTGCACCTCAACCCCCTGCCCCAATCAACATACCTCATTTTATTTTCATTTACTTCCTATTATTTAGAATATAGGAGGAGGAAGAAGAAAAAAAATGAAAAACCAGGGAGGAGATGAGAGAATGTTCTTTTTGTGGGCTGGGTCCCCAGGGTGTGAGGGTCCCGAAAATGAAGCTGCTCACAGAGCCCCACTAACTCTAAATCCACCACTGGGTTGAAGCCAGGAGCCAGTTTCACAGCAGTGGGCATTTAGAAATCACTCTTCTCTAGAAGCCCAGTTCCTGCCACCCGAGCAAAAGGAGAATATTTGGTTAACTCTCAGCAGCACGAGGCCTATGCCACAGGTAAGCAGTTCTGACTAGTCTCTCCCTCACGGCACCAGTTCCCCTGTAGAAGGCGTGATGGCAGAACATAGGTCAAGATGTTGGCCTCTGATCCCTGAACCCTCTGGGCCCAGTGCCCTGCCCCCTCACCTTGATGCCCATGTTGGTGTTATGGATATCCACCTTGGCCCGCAGGTCTTTGCTGATCTTCTTCTGGCCCAGGAAGTTTTTAAGGAACTTGGTGCTGTATTTGAGGTTGTCTCCACACACTCCCCATTGCCAGGCCTTACGATTCTCCAGGTCTGGAGAGTCATCGCAGGTGCAGCGTTCCATTCGCCCAGCACTGCACGCCCGGGCCAGGGAGTGGGTAAGAGCTGCAGAGGACACGGCATACAGGAAGGCGGTTTCCTTAAAACCTACATAAGATAGAAAGGTTCAGAGAGGCCGGGAATGAAGAACAGGCATTCACCCCCATAACGGGGCTCTCTGCTGTATCCACACAAAGAAATACTGGGCCCTATTCCACAGGGAGAAGGGACGGTACAGTGTGGATGGCCTACATCTCAATCTTCTGGGTGACAGACCAGCGTCCACAGACTCCTGACAGGTCTAGTGCAATGAGCAACTGGAAGGGAGGCTGCTAATGGTGTAAACACACAATTGCAACTCTGACACTGGGCATCACGAATGTCAAGAACCCAGGTGTCAAGGGACAGAAAAGAAAAAGGTCCCTCAAATGCCCATACACCAATTCTAGAAGCCTGGGGGATAAGAGAAATCATAGGTACCCATTTGTAAAACAGAAGTTAGGCATCACTGGTATTCCTGAAATCGAGTGAAATGTTAGTCACTGAACACGCTGGGTTAGAAGATGCATAGAATCCAAGGCCAGAAGGGACCACTGCCATCATCTAGTCTGACCCCCTGTATAATCCAAAAGAATCCCCAGAGCAGATTGTATGATTTTCCTAACTATCTTGATTTATAAAAGGTCAGTGATGGAAAATCCACTGTGACCCTCGGTAAATTACTCTATTAAAAATTTACTCTATTTCCCATTGGAATTTGACTAGCTTCAACTTCCAGCTATTGGATCAGGACAGACCTTCCTTTGCAAGACTGAGCAGCCTATTATTAAAGAATTGTTCCTTATGTAGGTACTGACTGTAATTTAGTCACCCTTTAACCTTCTTTATTAAGCTCAATAGATTGAGCTCTTCAAGTCTATCATTAGAAGGCAGGTTTTCTAATCCTCTAATCGTTCTTGTGGCTCTTCTCTGAACCCTCTCTAATGTATCAAATTCCTTCTTTAATTGTGGACACCAGAACTGCACACAATATACTGGCTGCAGCTGCATTAGAGCAAGATACAGAGATAACATCTATTCCCTACTCAAGATTCCCGTGTTTCCTCAGCCAGTACAGAACCAGGTTGCTGGTGTGTCCAATTTAAAAGGTCATAGAGGAGTTTTTACACTAAAGGGCTTGGAGAAAGCCAGCAGGTGCTGAGGAACACAGACATATCCATTAGTAGAGGATTTATTAAAGGGGAAATGCTATAGTCAAGTAGGGAGGATAGTATAAAAATTGATAAAGTACAAGTAGGAACTGAAGAGAAACATTCAAACAAACAAAAAGAATCAAATTCAATGACATCACATGAAGGCAGACAACTAAATATTGACAAATTTTATAAATACTTCTATACATATATTAAGATGGGTGAACTTGAGTACCTGGTTATTAAATGGGAATAAGGATATAATAGGCTTCATAGAAAGTTGGTGAAATGATGAGGAGTGGGACATGGTAATACCAGGGTGCAAAATATATAGGAATGATTTAGTAGGTTGTGCTGGTGTATGTGAAAGAACGCAGAGTGAAATACTGTAAAAATCTTAAATGAATCAAACTGTACCATAGAATCTCTAAGGCCAGAAATTCCATGCTTGAATAATAAGAGTACAGCAATAGAAATATACTACCGACCACCTGACCAGGTGAGTCTGAAGTGTTCAGGGAGATTACAAAAGCAAAAACCAAATAATGGGAGATTTCAGCTATCCTAATACTGCCTGGGTATGTCTCACCTCTGGACAGAATGCAGACATAAAATTTCTACCCTAAGCAGCTAGTCCTAGAGTCCAGAAGGGGAGAGGGAATTCCTGATTTAGTTCTAGGCACACGCAGGATCTGGTCCAAGAGGTGAATGTAGTTGAACTGCTCAGTAATAGTGACCTTAATGCAATTAAATTTAATATCCTTGTAGGGGGTAAAATACCAAAGAAATCCACCACAGTAGCCTTGAACTTCAAAACAGGGAACTACACAAAAATGAGATTAGTTAAACAGAAACAGTCACAAGAGTGAAATGCCTGCAAGCTGCATGGAAACTTTTAAAACCCTCCATAACAGAAGATAATATATTACTATACTTTACTATTAATATACTAAATGTATATCCCAAGTGTAAAAAACAAACAAAATAAACGAACAAGAAACAGGACCCCCACCCCAAAATAAAATGCTACCTGGCTAAACAGAGTAAACAAGGAAGTTAGAGGCAAAAAGGAATCCTTTAAAAATTAGAAGCCAAATCCTAGTGAGAAAAATAGACAGGACCATAAACTTTGGCTAGCCAAGTTTAAAAGTATAATTAGGCAAGACCAACCAGAATATGAAAAGCCAATGGCAAAAGACACAAAAACAAAGCAGCAAAAAAAAAAAAGTATAATCAAAAGTGGGAAGTTTGTCAATCAATGGGGCCACTGGACAATCAAGGTGCTAAAAGAGCTTTGACGGCAGACAAGGCCTTAAAGAAATTAAATTAGTTATTTGCATCTGTATTCACTTCAGAGGATATGAGGGATGTTCTGATCCCTGAGCCATTCCTTTTAGGTGACAAATCTGAGGAACTGTCCCAGATTGAGGTGTTAGAGGAGGTTTTTGAATAAACTGATAAATTAAATAGTAATAAATCACCAGGACCAGATGACAATCACCCAAGAGTTCTGAAAGAACTCAAATATAAAACTGCAGAACTATTAACTGTGGGATGATGTAACCAGCTCCTGTACCAGATGAGTGGAGGACAGCTAATGCAACTTTTTTTAAAAAAATAAAAAGGCTACCGGTTGGTAGGCCTAACTTCAGTGCCAGGCAAACTGGTTGAAACTACAGTAAAAGAACAGAATTATCAGACACACAAGTGAACACGATTTATTGGGAAAAAGGTCAACTTGGCTTTTTGTAAAGAAAAATCATGCCTTGGCAATCTATTAGAATTACGGCAGGGGGTCAACAAGAATGTGAACACTAGTGATTCAACTGATATAAGTGCCTTTGGATTTTCAGAAAGCCTTTGACAAGATCCCACACCAAAGTTTTTAAGCAAGGTAAGCTGTCATGGGTTAAGAGGGAAGGTCTTATGGATTAGTAACCGGTTAAAAGATAAGAAACAAAAGGGTAGGAATAAATGGTCAGTTTTCACAGTGGAGAGAGCTAAATACCAGGGTGCCCCAAGGATCTGTACTGGAACCTATCCTTTTCAACATATTCATAAATGATCTGGAAAACAGGGTGACCAGTGAGGTGGCAAACCCTGCAGACAATATAAAATTACTCAAGATAAATTCCAAGCAAACTGCAAAGTGTTACAAAGGAAACTCTCAAAACTGGGTGACCAAGCAACAAAAAATGGCAGATAAAATTCAGTGTTGATAAGTGCAAAGTAATGCACATTGGACAACATAATCCAAGTTATACATACAAAATTATAGGTTTAAATTAGCTGCTACCACTCAAGAATTGTCTTTGGGTCATCAGAGAAGTCTCTGAAAACATCTATTTCATGCAAAGCAGTGGTTAAAAAAGCTAATAGAATATTAGGAACCATTAGCAAAGGGATAGATTGTAAGACAGAAAACAAAACCACAATATACACTAACTCAGAAAGTGCACTCTATTTGTGATTAGGGAGATGGTTATATATCCTTCACTGCCCTCTCTCCCACCCCCATTTTCTATCATTTTCTACACATTTTAGGCACCGATTTCTTTGTTTTGAAGTAGCCAATACTGTTCAAAGGTTGTTTCTATCTAAATACATATGAAACAAGCAGAACTTAATATAAATCAATACAGGTGACTTTAAATATGTAGAATCTGTTTGACTCACACAAGGTTGTGCTTAGATTTGTGTGGCCCTACTGTGTAATAAGGCTGAGTAACACTGTCCTAGCAAATAAAGGGGAACTGATCACTGAACTAAAAATTAATGGTAGCTTAGGTACAAGTGATCATGGCTTGATCACATTTATAATGTGCAAGCAGAATAAATCCCAGACCACAGGATAAATACACTTGGTGCTTTAATAGGGCCAATTTCACAGAGTTGAAAACAATTATGAGCCAAATTAGCTGGAATGAACAATTTAAGAACAATGGCTGGCTGGATCGTTGGGCTCAACGGGTTGTGATCAATGGCTCCATGTCTAGTTGGCACTTGGTATCAAGCGGAGTGCCCCAAGGGTCAGTCCTGGGGCTGGCTTTATTCAATATCTTTATCAATGATCTGGAGGATGGCATTGACTGCAACCTCAGCAAGTTTGCAGATGACACTAAACTGGAAGGAGTGGTAGATACGCTGGAGGGTAGGGACAGGATACAGAGGGACCTAGACAAATTAGAGGATTGGGCCAAAAGAAATTTGATGGAGGTTGAACAAGGACAAGTGCAGAATCCTGCACTTAGGATGGAAGAATCCCATACACTGCTACAGACTAGGGACCGAGTGGCTAGGCAGCAGTTCTGCAGAAAAGGACCTAGGGGTTACAGTGGATGGAAGCTGGATATGAGTCAACAGTGTGCCCTTATTGCCAAGAAGGCTAACGGCATTTTGGGCTGTATAAGTAGGGGCATTGCCAGCAGATCGAGGGATCTGATCCTTCCCCTCTATTCAACATTGATGAGGCCTCATCTGGAGTACTGTGTCCAGTTTTGGAGCCCACACTATAAGAAGGATGTGGAAAAACTGGAAAGAATCCAGAGAAGGGCAACAAAAATGGGCTGGAGCAGATCTTTCTGAAAGAGGCCTCCAATCTCGATTTAAAGACGCCAAGTGACAGAATCCACCACATCTCCAGGTACGCAAACCCAATAGTTCATTTCTCTCCCTGTAACAACTGCCACTGTGTGCTAGTCTCAATTTATCCAGCTTTAGCTTTCAGACACTGGATTTTGTTCTGCCCTTTTCTGCTAGATGAAAGAACCCTTGGCTGTCAGGAATCTTCTTGGGCAAGTACCTGTGGTGTGTGATCAAGTCACCATTTGGCTAGGCAGTGAACATGTGCACATCTGTACACACACACACACACACACATACACACCCCCCTACACCTCCTTAAGATAAAGATTCAGGGCCTGATCTTAGAGCTTAAGGGATCCTTCACCCCTCAGTGACTGATTCAAAGCCAGCCAGGGGAAGAGCCACTCTTGATGGCTACTCTCAGGTGCCCTATTCAGTTGCCTGCATGAAAGGAATCTAATCTCAGGCCTGCTCCCAGGGATCGGAAAGTCACGTTATAAGCGCTGTCCTCAGCGGATGTGCCAAGAATGGAACGGGCCTAGAGAGTGGGCTGAAACAGTGGTGAGGGCAGAGCATCTGCCTGGTCACTGCCTGTTCTGTGGGCAAAGAGCATCCATCCTGCCCTTTCACCAGCTCGACATGCCCAGGACAGACTCACGTTCTCCAAACTAAAGCCTGTTTCCCTGTTCTGGTGAAGATCATCTACTGCCCCAAATGGGGCTCTGTACCCCAGGCCAGCAACGGCTGCGTACCTCGCTTCAAGAGACTGCTCCGTCCATCCAGGCTGCAGTTCCAGCGCTCATTGCGGAACTGGTACTGACACTCCATGACGCTGAGCCGGACAGCATCCCGCAGGGTCTCCGCCAGCCCCGGCTCCCGCTGGCAGAGCCTTTTCTGCTTACGGGACAGCTTGAGCAAGTCACACTGCTTCAGGTGTGCCTTCCCTGGGCTAGGGTTCGCAGAGGGGCCCAGTGAGGGGAGATGGGTCAGACCTTCCTTCCCGGTCAGGCTGAGAGGGGAGAAAGCAGGGAGAGAGGTGAGTCCAGAGAGATCGCGGCTGAAGGGAGCTTCAGAAAGGTGTCCGCGAGAACATGGGCTGGTTACCAGCTCCGAGAATTGGCCAGTGGAGCTGGTGAAGAACTGTAAGAATCGGAACTGATTTTTTTATTTTTGGCAGTTCTAAAAAGAAAAAATAATAATTAAAAAGAATTGGTTTGGGTATTTTGTTCAACCAGAAATTAACAGTTTCATTTGATTTCTGGGCACTTATTCACATAAAAGCAAAGGGCTAGAATCACAAAACAGCCAGAGGAGGAAGTGACATCACCAACCACTTTATAATCTTTAGCCCAATGGTTCGAGCTCTCACCTGGACATGGAAGATCCAGGTTCAATTCCCCCATATCTGCTGTGGAGAAGGAATGGGGACTTGGGTCTCACATGTTGCACAAAAATGCCCTTTCTACTGGGTGAAGAGGTACACTGGTGTGCTTCTCACGCCCTCCCATTGAAGCAGTTCCATGGCAGATAAATAACGCAAGTGTCATTGGAGCCGGGATATGAACATGGGTCTCCCCACTCCCAGGAATGGGCCCTGGCCGAAGAGTCAGCTCCATTCTCGCTCTCTCTGGCCCAATGACCAGTCAAGTATTTTATACAGCTTCAGCAGAAGAGACAGAGAACCTGCCCCAGAGTAGCCAACAGCCCAGGGCCTTGGGCACTTTCCTGCAATGTGGGAAACAAGATCAGATGCCATCTCGGCATCAGACAGGAGGCGAATTGAATCTGGGTCTTTTCTGCCCCGGGTGAGTGCCCCAGCACAAGGGTAATTGCTGTAGGTTAGGTGACAGCCCCTCATTTCCTGCTCCAGTTTGGAATGGTGCCCACGTCCCTGACATGTTTAACCAATGCTTCTGGGCAAACTCGTGTCAGATTCACCAGTTGTTTCAAGTCCCCTGAAAGTGCAATAAACGATTCACTCAGCTCCACAGGCCATGGCAGCTCCAGCCACTGGCCCATCAGATCTGGTCTGCCATTGCCAGCATTGACTAAGAGCAGGTACAAGGCTGGATGGACCAATGGTCTGATGCTGCAGAGTAAACAGAAGATACCCACCCCCATAACACACCCACCCATTGGCAGATTTAGAGTTAGTGTGGTTTGTGCACAGCTTCATTTTCAGGCCCTGCTCTTGGGACCCAGCCAAGAACAAGAACGTTCTCTTCATCTCCCCCCAAAACCCCTGTTTTTCATTCTCTTCTTCTTCGTCCTCCTCCTATTTTATAGTAACAGGAAGTAAATGACAACAAAGTGAGATATGTTGTTTGGGGCAGGGGGTCGGGTACAGGAGGGGGTCCGGGGGTCAGGGTCTGGGAGGGAGTGTGTGCGCTGGGTGCAGGCCCTGGGCTGGGGCAGGAGGTTGAATGTGGGAAGGGTATAGGAGGAAGTTTGGATGCAGGCTGTGGGTTGGGATGCAGGAGTGGGCAGGGGGACGGCACAGCTCCCAAAGTGAATGGCATACCCCTCTGGCAGCAGCTTTTAGGTGTGAGGGGGAGAAGGGGGGGGAGGGGGGTCTCTGCACACTGCTGCCTGCAGGCGCCAGCCCCGCAGCTTCCATTGGCTGCGGTTCCCAGCCAATGGGAGCTGGGGAGTCAGCAGCACATGGAGACAGCCCCTCCCACCCAGGGGCTGCAGGGACATGCCAGCCGCTTCCCAGGAGCGGCACGGCACAGAGGGAGGGAGGCAGTGCAGTCAAGGAGCCTCCTTAGTCCAGCTCTGCCAAACCAATATCCTTTTTGCTTAATCTCTCCCAACCTGTAACACATGTGGGAGGTGGTCACTCACCATGAAGTGGGCAATTCTAAGTCAGATTTTTATGCATAAAGAGTTTGAAATGAGCAATTAAGGGTAGCTGGAAGTGTGGTGTTTTACAAATGGCTGGAAAGAGCCATAAAACCCTCTGTCCCTGTTAAGTCCATGGCTTTTGCTGTTGAGGGACAGGTCTACGCTTAAAATGTTGCAGCAGCACAGCTGTAGCACTTCTCAGAAGATGCTACCTATGCTGGCAGGAGGGCTTCTCCCATCACACAGGTACTCCACCTCCAAGAGGTGGTAGCTATATCCATGCAAGAAGCCTTCCCATCGCCAAAGCATTGTCTACTCCAGTGATCATCAAACTGGGGTGCACCCACCCCTAGGGGTGCATGGGCCCACCCCAGGGGGTGCGTGAGACCCTGGCACTGCCGCCGAGCCCGCCCGGGAGACCCCCCCCCCCCAACGGGCTAATTTTGGTCCCGCCGAAATGCCGCCGCAGAAAGCAGAAGCTTCCGCTTTCTGCTGTGGCATTTCGGCGGACATACCCTCCAGGGGCTGCCAGACTTTTCCCTCCGCAGAAAGGGGCCGCCGGGGGACAAGTTTGAAGACCCCTGGTCTACTCCACGTGTTAGGTTGGTTTAGCTGCATCACTCAGAGGGGTGGACTTTTCACACCCCTGAGCGACACTTATACCAACCTGATTTCTTAGTGTTGACCTGGCCTAGCAGAGTTATGAATTTAAGTTCCCAGGCTCACTTTTTGAAGGCGTTACGCAGGTTTCCCTGGAGGACAAATATTGAAAGATCGTATATGGAGCAATTGCTTTGAGAAGTGCTTGCCCACAGGTAATATGAAGTTTTTGCATTATTTTTCTGTGCAAGTTCATTTGAAAGCATGGGGATTGTTTGGTTTCACCCACATAGTTATGAGGGCATTTAGTGCACTGGATGAGGTACACCATATGTGATAGGCATGTGTAGAACCATGAAACTTGAAGAGTATTGTGGGAGGTGTTGGTCATCGTAGCAGTGGAGACATATCTGCAGGTTTTGCACAGGTTGTTCTGGCAGGACCTGGTGCCACTGAGTTAGTGGGTCCTGGTATAAGGGGAGCTTGACTCCTGATGATGAGCTTAGGTAGT
Source organism: Dermatemys mawii (assembly GCA_007922305.1). NCBI lineage: Eukaryota > Metazoa > Chordata > Testudines > Dermatemydidae > Dermatemys > Dermatemys mawii. Next base: position 3,912,057 of record ML677408.1, read on the forward strand.
GAGGTTGGGTCGGGTTGTTTGAAGAGCGGACAAGGGGGTTCAGGAAGGATTTCTTTCAGGATGTGGTCCCCATCCAATGTGGGTTGTAAATTTTTGGACGATACTCTATATGGGGTCCAGTTCAGGCTGACAAGTGACAACAGGTGGTGTGTGGTCACTGGGTTTCTTTTTCCTGTATTGAAGCAGGTTCTCCTGGGATAGCTGGGTAGCCCTTTCCATGATGTGATCTACTTCTCTGGTGGAGTGTCCTTGTTTGGTGCAGATGGTTTTAAGTGTGTTAAGATGTGTGTCCTGGCTTTATCTTTGGAGCAAGTTTGTAATATTTGAGTGCCTGACTCTAGATAACTTTTTGGGGGTTTTTTTTTGGGGGGGGGGAGGTGTCTGGGGTACTTGCTGGATCTGTGGAGGTAAGTGTGGTGATCAGTGGGTTTCCAGTATATAACTGTCTGTAAGGTTCCATTCGTGTAGCTGATGCTGGTAAGAGTGTTCAACAACCACCACACGTTCATGGAACTCTAGAAGTTGTGGAAATCTGAAGGAGTCTAGATCTTCTGGCCACACCAATACAGCTACACCATCACTACCAACATTTTGATTTTTCAGGCTCAACTGACAAGGGGATTTAGGCACTATTCACAGAAGAGGATGGTGTGCCCCTCCTTACAGCCTTTAGAGTAGTGGTTTAAGCACTTACCTGAAAAGGAGGGACCTGGGTTCGAGTCCCTACTCCACAGCATGTTCCTTGGAGCAGGGACTGGAAATTAGGTGGCCTCTGCCTCCCAAGCAAGAGCTCTATGCCCAGGCTATAGCATCAAATCACCCATTTTCTCTGTGGCCTAACAACCACTGAAGTGTTCTACACAGGGAGTGAGAGTGGGGGCTGGACACACTTATTCTTTAAACTTAAAGAAAAAAAAAACAGCCCCTCATAAAAAACAACAACAACAAAGGAATAAGCTTCAGGAGTAAAAAGATAATGTAGGCAGAAGTCCAGCAACAGAATGGAGACTATCCAGGTAATTACACCCAATGTGGCACTTATGATTACCTGCCCTATGGGTGGGTGGCGCATGTGTGCATTCAGTGCAAGGAGCTCCTGGCTCTCAGGGACCATATATGGGCTTTGGAGACCAGAGTGGCTTAACTGGAGGAGCTAAAGGAGACAGATACATAGATGAGACTTTCCACGACACAGTAGAACAGCCCCACCCTCAGTCTGGTAGCCTCTGTGCTCTTGAGGAGGATGAAAGCCTCAGGGAAGGAGAACATCCAACTGAAGCAGAGGGAAATTATCCCATAGTTGGGACCCTCTAGGTGACATTGTGGTGTCCTCTCTCACTGAGGATACCTCTCCAGGGAGGGAACTCCAGATATTTAGAAGAGACAGGTATTGGTAATGGGCAATTCGATTAGAAATCAAGATAGCTGGGTTTGCAATGACAGGGAGAACTGCATGGTGACTTGTCTGCCAGTGTGAAGGTTGTGGATCTCTTGAGACATCTAGATAGACTTATGTGTAGTGCTGGTGAGGAGTCGGTGGTTCTGGTACATATAGGTACCAATGACATAGGGAAAGGTAGGAGGGAGATCCTGGAGGCCAAATGCTCCCAGTTCCAGTTAGATAGGCAGAACTGCAGGGTCTCAATGTGTGGATGAGACAATGGTTTAGGGAGGAGGGGCTTCGATTTATTAGGAACTGGGAAACTTTTGGGATAGGAATCAGAGAGGTAGCAGTGTTAGTCTGGATTTGCAGAAGCGACAGAGTCCTGTGGCACCTTCAAGACTAACTAAAGTATTGAAGCATAAGCTTTTGTGGGCTAATACCCACTTCGTCGGATGCATGCATCCAATGAAGTGGCTATTAGACCACGAAAGCTTATGCTTCAATACTTCTGTTAGTCTTGAAGGTGCCACAGGACTCTGTTGCTTTTAGGATAGGGGGAGCCTATATGGGAAGAATGGGCTCCACCTAAACCAAAATGGAACCAGATTGCTGGCACTTAACATGAAAAAGATCGTAGAGCAGTTTTTAAACTAAGGGATGGAGGAAAGCCAACAGGTGAGGTGAAGCCAACATGATTCGGACAGAGACATCCCTTAGAGGAGGATCTATTCAATGGAGGATGGAAGATGATAAAATACAGGGAAGTTCTGAGGAGAAACAGTCAAAAGAAAAGTCTCATTCAATTGCATCATGTAATGGCGGACAGCTAAAAAGTGACAAGTTTGTAAAGTGCTTATATAGCAATGCTAGAAGTCTAAATAATAAGATAGGTGAACTAGGGTGCCCCATTTTAAATGAGGCTATTGATACATTAGGCACCACAGAAACTGGTGGAATGAGGATAAATCAATGGGACACAGTAATACCAATGTACAAAATATATCAGAAGGACAGAACAGGCTGTGTTGGGAGCGGGGCGGGGGGGCGGCCCACTATATATGAAAGAAAGTAGAATCAAATGAAGTAAAAATCTTAAATGAACCAAACAATATCATGGAATCTCTATGAATAGTAATTCCAGGTTTTAATAAGAAGAACATAGCAGTAGAGATGTATTACTGAGGACCTGAACAGGATGGTGATAGGGACTGTTAAATGCTCAGAGATTAAAATAAAATCTCAGTATGGATTGGGGAATTTCAACTATCTCCATATTGACTGGGTACAGGTCACTTCAGGAAGGGATGCAGAGAATTTTTCATGACACCTTAAATGACTGCTTCTTGGAGCAGCTAGTCCTGGAACCGACAAGAGAGGCAATTCTTGATTTAGTCCTAAGTGGACCAGGATCTGGTCCAAGAGGTGACTGCTGGACTGCTTGTTAATAGTGACCATAATATAATTAAATGTAACATCCCAGTGATGGGGAAAACACCACAGCAGCCCAACATGGTAGTATTTAATTTCAGAAAGGGGAACTACACAAAAGTGAGGAAGTTAGTTAAACAGATACCAAAGGGTACTGGGCCAAAAATAAAATCCCTGCAAGCTGCATGGAAACTTTTTAAAGACACCATAATAGAGGCTCATCTTCAAATATATCCCCCAAATTAAAAAACATAGTAAGGGAACCAAAACCATGATGCCCTGGGCTTAAAAAACAAAGTAATAGTCAGCAGTGAGACAAAAAGGCATCCTTTAAAAAGTGGAAGTTAGATCCTAGGGAGGAAAATAGAAAGGAGCATAAACTCTGGCCACTGAAGTGTAAAAATATAATTAGGAAGGCCAAAAGAGAATTTGAAGAAGAGCTAATAAAAAGTAGTAGCAAAATTTATTTTATGTACCTCAGAAACAGGAAGCCTGCTAAACAACCAGTGGGGCCACAGGATGATCGAGATGCTAAAGGAGCACTTAAGGATAAGGCCATTGCGAAGAAACTAAATGAATTTTTGCATCAGTCTTCACAGCTGAGGACAAGAAGGAGATTCCCAAACCTGAGCCATTCTTTTTAGGTGATAAATCTGAGGAACCGTCCCAGGTTGAGGTGTCATTAGAGGAAGTTTTGGAGCAAGTTGATAAACTAAACAGTAAAAAGTCACCAAGATCAGATGGTATCACCCAAGAGTTCTGAGGAAGTCAAATCTGAAATTACAGATCTGCTAACTAGTCTGTGCCCTGTCACTTAAATCAGCTTCTGTACCAAATGACTGGAGGATAGCTAAAGTGACGCCAATTTTTAAGAAGGGTCCCAGGCGTGATGCTGGCAATTACAGGCTGGTAAGCCTGACTTCAGTACTGGGCAAACTGGTTGGAACTATAGTATAGAACAAAATTGTCAGGCACACAGATGAGCCTAATTTGTTGGGGAAGAGTCAGTTTTTTCAAAGGGAAATCTTGCCTCACCAATCCAGTGGATGTAGTATACTTAGATTTTCAGAAAGCCTTTGACAAGGTCCCTCATCAAAGGCTCTTACACAAAGTAAGCAATCGTGGGATAAGAGGGAAGGTGCTCTCATGGATCGGTAACTGGTTAAAAGATAGGAAACAATGGCTAGGAATAAATGGCCAGTTTACAGAATGGTGAGAGGTAAATAGTGATGTTCCCGCTGGGTCGGTACTGGGCTACTCAAGATAGTTAAGTCCCAAGCAGACTGCGAAGAACTACAAAAGGGTCTCACAAAACTGGCAACAAAATGGCAGATGAAATTCAATGTTGATAAATACAAAGTAAGGTGCATTGGAAAAACAATCTCAACTCTGCATATAGAATGATGGGATCTTAATTAGCTGTTACTACACAAGAAAAATTTTGGAGTCATTGTGGATTATTCACTGAAAACATCCACTCAGTGTGAAGGGGCAGTCAAAAAAGCAAACAGAATGTTGGGAATAAATAAGAAAAGGATGGATAATACAGAAAATACATTGCCTCTATATAAACTCATTGTATGCTGACATCTTGAATACTACCTGCAGATGTGGTCACCCCATCTCAAAAAAGATATACTGGAACTTGAAAAGGTTCAGAAAAGGGTACCTAAAATGATTAGGGATATGGAATGGCTGCCATACGAGGAGAGATTAATAAAACTGGGATTTTTCAGCTTGGAAGAGAGATGACTAAGGGCGGAATATGACAGAAGTCTATAAAATCATGACTAGTGTGAGAAAGTAAATAAGGAAGTGTTATTTACTCCTTCCCATAACACAAGAATTAGGGGTCACCAAATAAAATTAATAGGCAGCAGATTTAAAAACAAACAAAAAGGAAGTATTTTTTCCACATAACTCAGAGTCAGCTTGTGGTACTCCTTGCCAGAGGAGGTTGTGAAGGCCAAGACTATAACATGATTCAAGAAAGAACTAGAGAACTTCATGGAGGATAGGTCCATCAACAGCTATTATCCAGGATGGGCAGGGGTGGTGTCCCTAGCCTCTGTTTGCCAGAAGCTGGGAATGGAGCACTTAGTGATTACCTGTTCTGTTCATTCCCTCTGGGGTACCTGGCCTTGGCCACTGTTGGCCAACAGAACACTGGGCTAGATGGACCTTTGGTCTGACCCAGTGTGGCTCTTCTTATGTTCTTTTAAGATGAGAAATGAGACCTGCCTACAGGAGAGCCAGGATCCCAGTGGTTGGGGCACTCACCCAGAAGAGGGAGACCTGTGTTTAAGTCCCTCCTCCAGAGCAGAGGTTCAAATATGAGTCTTCCAGCTCCCAGGTGAATGTCCCAACCACTAGGACAAGGGTTGAAGATTGAAAAACTAGTGTCAGTCCCATTCGTAATGGAAACGGACTCAATTTTCAATATTTTAGAACTGCCAGCACAGCTCTAACCACCAAACACAGCTCCGATCCCTGCCCCAATACTTCCTGGCCTAACACAGACTAAGTGTTACCAGAACTTACTGCTTCTGCTATTAGGGTGCAGCATGATCTCTTGCTCTTCAGCCAGACTAAGTCCACCTTCAGTTGTCAACAGTGCACAGATTTGTCCACTTAGGCTCTGGTACCGCAACACACTGAAGTGGAGTTACCCACATGCTTAAGTCTGTAGGACTTCAGCACTGTTCTGGAGATTCACATATGCTTCAAGGCCTTGTTTCCAGAGATGCTGAGCATCCATAGCTCCCTTTGACTAGTTAGACTCGGGGGTGGGGGCGGGGGAAGCTGGGATTCACAGTGCTACTCTCCGGATGCCTCCAGTTATAGACAATCCATTAATAACACTGCTCTACAAGCCAAATGCTTCTGAAATAAATGTAGTCAAACTTTACTAATTCTGGGTCACTGAGAACAAAAATGATGCTTAAAATTGTTGATTGGCTCTAGTTTTCAAGATATGCTATTGGGTCAGTATATACGACCCTTGATATGGGAATGGCGGAGGATAAGTGAGTTATAAAGGGAAGGGATCTCAATTTAAACCAGAAATGACTAAAATACATCTTTGACTGGATCTATGAATAAATCTATGACTGGGTTTGGACAGTACTTGCTTTTTAGGCAAAACAATGAATGATGCCATCTGAAGCTGGTATTGCATCATACATGATATGAATTGCATCATGTTATTCCTAGAAGTCATGGATGATGCAATCATAACGAAGCTTACATCACTCTGCTGAACAAATTGCCCTATATCAGCTCTAGAAATCATACAGTGTCGTGCTCTCTTATTTGTCAGTGTTTGATTTTGCAAAGGGACACATTTCTGTTTAGCCAAAGTGAGCAGAGATGCCTCGTACTTGTGTGGACAGTGCAGATAACTTCTGCTATGTTTGTGGTGAAGTGACCTTTGCATCACAAAAGCGCAGTATAACCACTATGGTTAAGAAAGCCTATCACCTTTATTTTGGCTGCAAAATTGGAGATCAGGACAAGAGGTGGGCCCCACACATATGCTGCAACACTTGTGCAACAAATCTTCACCAGTGGTTGAACAGGAAAAGGAATTCTATGCCTTTTGCAGTGCCAATGATTTGGAGAGAGCCAACAGATCATACCAGCAATTGTTACTTCTGCATGGTGCCTCCAGTTGGGAAAGATATGTCAAAGAAGAAAAAGTGGACTGTGCATTATCCAAACATTCCATCAGCTATACGCCCAATACCCCACGGAGAAGGACTGCCAGTTCCTGATGCACCAGAATCATTCTCACTTGAGTCAGACGAGGAAGAGGAAGAGGATGAAACTTCTGATCCTGAACCATCAATGTCACAGGACCCACATTTTCTCCCATCCTCCTCCTCTGAACCACACCTCATAACACAAGCTGAACTGAATGACCTTGTCAGGGATTTGGCAAAGCTGTTGGGCTCCACACTACAGCAGTGGAATCTCCTGGCAGGTGATGTTAGGGTTTCCATGTTCCGTGACTGTCAAAAGGATCTTGTCCCATTCTTCTTCATGGAAGGTGATCTTGTAGCCTGCAACAACATCGATGGTGTGATGGCAGCCCTCAACATCGTTCACGATTCAGATGAGTGGAGACTCTTCATTGATTCATCGAAGACGAGTCTTAAAGCTGTTTTGCTGCATAATGGCGATGTTTTGCCATCAATTCCAGTTGGTCATGCAGTCCATATGAAGGAAACCTATGATAACATGAAACAACTTTTGAGGTGCATAAACTATGACCAACATCAGTGGCAGCTTTGTGGCGATTTGAAGGTTGTTGCTCTCTTGCTTGGTCTGCAGACTGGATACACAAAGTACTGCTGTTTTCTCTGCGAATGGGATAGTCGTGCAAGAGATTCCCACTACATCAAGAAAGATTGGCCACTCTGACAGTCATTGGAGCCTGGGAGGAAAAGTGTTCAGCATCCACCACTTGTTGAATCAAGGAAGATTTTGTTACCACCCTTACACATCAAGCTGGGTCTGATGAAGAACTTTGTCAAGGCCATTGACAAAACACAAGCAGCTTTCAAGTATCTCCGTGGAAAATTGCCAAGGTTAAGTGAAGCTAAGATAAAGGAAGGTGTCTTTGTTGGTCCTCAGATTCGTGAACTTCTTCGAGATGATGCATTTGACCATGCACTGCGTGGCAAGGAAAAGATGGCATGGAAAGCCTTGCAGTCAGTGGCAATACATTTTCTCGGAAACAACAAGGCAGACAACTACAGGTTGTTGGTGGAAAACCTCCTCAAGGCATACAAAAGCCTTGGTTGCAACATGGCACTAAAGATACATTTTTTGCACTCTCATCTAGATTTTTTTCCACCGAACTGCGGAGCAGTGAGCGACGAGCATGGCGAGCGATTTCACCAGGACATTGCAACAATGGAGAAATGCTATCAGGGCAAATGGAGCCCATCGATCTTTGCAGACTATTGCTGGACAGTGACAAGAGATGCTCCATTTAATGAATACAAGAGACAAGCCAAGAAGCGCCGAGTAGACACTGAATAGGACTAAACTATGTACATAATAGTTTTTTGTCTTTTGTTTCATAATATATTTTATTTATATAACCCTTTTGCTGATTTTTAAAGTGTTACATAAACAGGAGAGGTGAAATATTATCATGTAAAGCAACCATAAACACATGAAAAGACCTAGGTTTACAATTTATGATTAAAACTCTACTATCTACACAATATGCATAGACATCAAATGTAAAAACTTAAATATCTTAGAAACAGTAGCCAATCAGTTGTTTTAATTGTCATATTTGAATTCAGCACATCAAAATACATAATAAATATCACATTTTATCTCTGAAGCAGACGACTTCTAAAAAATTGTAGACCAGTGTAAGAGAAGGAAGACAGCAGGCCCACAAGACCTTTCCCGAATGTCCTGAGAGTCAATACCTAGGATATTCTAGGTTGGAGTGGGGGAGGTTTGGGAAGTGGATTCCAGAGCCAAGAGGCCTTCTGGACAGGGGCGGCTCCCAGCACCAGCACAGCAAGCGCATGCCTGGGGCAGCAAGACAAGAAGGGTGGCCTGATGGTTGCTTTCAGGGTAGCCTTCAGTGACATATCGGTCCCGTTGATTCAGTGGCATTTTGGAGGTGGGTAAATCAAAGCCACAGGACTGGCGGACCTCCCACAGAAACACCGCCAAATGTGAGGGACCAGTAGACCTCCCGCAGGTGTGCTGCCAAAGGCCACCTGACTGCCACAGGCTTGGGGCAGCAAAAATCGTAGAGTTGCCCCTGCTTGTGGAGGACATTCTGCTGGTAGCTCCTTTTCATATATACCAGAGGAGCTCCAGAGCTTAGCTACGGCAGACAGGAGTAGGGAGAGCACCGGTCTCAGGCAGTTGCTAGCTCATCTAGGGCTTTTATAGGTCAACACCACCACATCTAACCAGCCAGAAACCCACAGGCAGATTAGAGCACCTGTGTAATATGAATCGGGGGGTGGGGAAGGATGCCTCTTAACAATTGAGCAGCTCCAGTTTCTGTATGCTTTAGCTTGGAAAGTGGATTTAATGTACCTCCTCATTCCTCCATGCCCCCCTTACGGTCATCTAGCCCTCAAGTGACAAAAGCATGGCTCATGGTGCCACAGTCTCCATCGAAGAGAGAAGGCCGTTAGAGAGAGACCTGTGCCTTTTGGCCAAGATCATTCTGAGAGTCAGAAGAACTAGGATTAAGTCCTGGGTCTGCCACAGACTCCTTCTGACCTTGGGCAAATCCCTTCTGCACCCTGTGCCTCAACTGTAAGATGGGACTGGCGGGCTTTCCTTTGCCCATTTTTGTCTATTTAGATTGCGAATTCTTTGGGAGAGGAATGTCTCCCACCATGTGTTGTACAGTATCCTGCATAACAGAGCCAAGGTTTTCCTTTGGCTAGGACCTCTAACCCAGCAATAGTTGGGAATCTTACAGACTCCTGTGAAGCTAGTATGAATGGCCCACAGAAGTAATTGAGCTGCATCCTCAATTACTAGGACAGACCTAATTAATTAGCTACATCTTCCAACTACATTCCCCAGCCCATCATCTGATTTATCTGAGTTGAACTTCCGCCAGATCATTCTTACCAATGCTCCAATCTCGGTCAGACACTGGGAAGGTCGTTCAGATTCAGTGTCTGGATCAGAAGAGGTAGAAACATGTATGCGAGGGGCACCCGCCTACCGGAGATGCCACCATCCATGCTCTCGCTCCAGCCTTTTCTAACAGCCTTATATTAAGCATTGAGGACAAGGCAAAATCCTACAGAATCCTTGTATGATTCCTTAAAGGAGTCCAAGGAATCAGTGGACACCATCCAGAGGAACTCTGCCTAGAAATGTGAACTAAAGAGTGACCAGAAGTGGGCCCCACAGTCACAAGGGAGCACCTCCATCCAGCCCCCTCCTCAACTGATGTCCCCGGCCCAGATGGCCATCTAGGAGGAGAATGACAGGATAGTCCCAAGACTTTGGTCGGGCCACGGATGGGATGCAAGTAAAGTGCGGCCAAAACCTAACAGGAGGCTCAAGAGGGTGCAACTTGGAACACTGCAAATGCACCAGCCCTCTCGTCAAAGGAGGAACAAGTATGTGGGGCGTTGCGGGGGGGGGGGGGGAAGAGGGAGGTTCCATAAATGTCACACTTCAGGGCACGTGCACTTGTATTCCCCCGTGGCCCAGCAAGGGCACTCATTCTAGGATACCTGCTCCTCAGCCTTCACCTCTCAAACATAAGAGTGGCCAGACTGGATCAGACCTAGAGTCCATTTAGTCCAGGATCCTATCTTCTGACAGTGCCCAATGCCAAGTGCTTCAGAGGGAGTGAACAGAACAGGGAATCGTCAAGTGATCTATCCTGTCTCACCCATTCCCAGCTTCTGCCCAGCCAGAGGGTCTTGGGCAGAGAACTTAAACTCAAGAATCTTAATAGCACTAAATGGGAGCAGGCACGATCATCTCCATTCAAAAATATTAATGGAACTAGAATGAGCTAGATAAATTCAGAGGATCAGTCCATCAATGGCTATTAGCCAGGATGGGCAGGAATGGTGTCCCTAGCCTCTGTTTGCCAGATGCTGGGAATGAGCAAGAGGGGGTGGATAACTTGGTGATTACCTGTTCTGTTCATTCCCTCTGGGGCACCTGGCCACTGTCTGAAGACAGGATACGGGACTAGATGGCCCTTTGCTCTGACTCAGTATGGCCGTTCTTATGTTCTTAACAGTCACATGAAATTGCAAGGCCAATACCAAGGATTTTTAATGAATCCATAAACTCAGGGGACATACCCTATGATTGGAGAATTGCTAATGCAGTACTTATTTTTAAGAAGGAGGGGGGAGGTGGGGGGAAGTAATCAAGAAAACTAGAGGCATACATTCTATTGAGGTCACACTACAATTAGTTTTATCTCAATTGTAGGCAAGGTTTTTGAACAAATTGTGAAAGAGAAAGTAGTTAAGGACAAAAATAAATGGTAATTGGGATAAAACACAACATGGTTTTACAAAAGGTAGATTGCACCAGACCAACCTGATCTCTTTTTTTGGGAAGATAATGGATTTTTTAGACAGAGGAAATGCAGTAGATCTAATCTACCTTGATTTCAGTAAGGCATTTGATATAGTTCCACATGGAAAATTATGAGCTAAATTGGAAAAGATGGGGATTAATATGAGAACTGAAAGGTACAAGGAACCAGTTAAAAGGGGAGACTATCATGGGTCATACTGAAAAGTGAACTGTCAGGTTGGAGGGAGATTACTAGTGGATTCTCTGGGATTTGTTATGAGGCCAATCTTATTTAACATTTTTATTAATGACCTTGGCACCAAAAGTGGGAGTGTGCTAATAAAATTTGCAGATGACACAAAGTTGGAAGATATTGCTAATACGGAGGAGGACCGGAATATCATACAAGATCTGCACAATCATGTAAACTGGAGTAATAGAAATGGGATGAAATTTAATAATGCAAAGTCATGCACCTAGGGACTAACAAGAATTTTTAGTATAAGCTGGGGACTTATTAGTTGGAAGTGACCTCGGAGGAGAAAGCCTTGAGTGCATTGGCTGATCACAGGATGACTGTGAGCTGCCAGTGTGATGTGGCCATGAAAAAGGCTAATGCGATCCTAGGATGCACCAGGTGAGGTATTTCCAGGAGAGATAAAAGTGTTAGTATCATTATACAAGGCACTGATGAGACCTCACCTGGAACACTGAGTGCAATTCTGGTCTCCCATGTTCAAGAAAGATGAATTCAAACTGGAACAGGTGCAAAGAAGGGCTACTAGGGTGATCAGAAGAATGGAAAACAGACCTTATGAGACAAGACTTAAAGAACTTGGCTTGTTTAACCTAACCAAAAGAAGGCTGAGGGGAGATGTGAATGCTCTCTATAAATACATCAGAGGGATAAATACCAAGGAGGCAGAAGACGAAGGTTACCAACCATCAGAGGAGTGAAGTTCTGGAGCAACCTTCTAAGTGGAGCAGTGGGGGCAAAAAATATCTAACTGGCTTCAAGAGTGAGTTTGGCAAGTTTATGGAGGGGATGGTGTGATGAGACTGCTGACAATGGAATGTAGCTGATCTGCAAGTGCTAGTCGCAAATATCCTCAGTGACCAGAGATGGGGAGGGCTCTGAGTTACTACAGAGACTTCGTTCCGAGGGGTCTGGCTGCTAAGTCTTGCTGAATGCTCAGGGTCTAACATCACCATATTTGCAGCTGGGAAGCAATTTTCCCCTGTATCTGATTGGCAGAGACCCTGGGGGTGTTTCACCTTCCACAGCACCATGGGACATGGGTCACTTGCAGGTTTAAACAAGTATAAATGGTGGATTCTCTGTAACATGATGATGATCATGATAGTAACATGATCTGTAACATGATGATGATCATGATATTCCCTTCTGGCCTTAAAAATCTATAAGGAAGGCAAAGCTTGAAAGGGGACTGCTATTCTCACCTCACCCCCAACCCCACCCCAAGACCTGCCTCCTCCAATGTGCTATGTAGGTAACAAACATTCTCAAGTCCCTGTGTGCTGTAAGGTAAACAAGACTCCACAAAACCTTAGGCCAGCTTGGGCTAGGGGACAGCCTTTGTCATATTGATTCATCCAGACATTTCCAACAGGAAAGACAAGCACAAACCAAGTTAAGGTCTAGATTTTTCTCCCATTGAAAGAAGTCTCATTAATTTCAGTGGGAACATGACCCGAGCTTTGCCATACAAAAGGTCCAACATCTCCGGAGGCCACCGAGGGAGAAGGACCAGCAAAGGAGCTGTGTATCAGCACAGAGAGTGAAACTCCAGGGTACCTCGGTCGGGATTTTAATCTCAGGAGAAGTTAGAGAAGCTCTGAAGCAGCTCCTGACACATACCTGAGGGGTAAGATAGACAAATTGGCTCATGGTCTGCATTTGCAGTGACCCATTCACTGCAGAATTACTGGTTGCCAAGAGGCACTGGAAGTTTTGATCACAAGATGACTACGGAGGCTAAAAAAGACAATTGCTCTTTGTACAGCAGTGACTCTAGCCCACATCTGAATAATGCCTGGCAAGGAGAAAAAAGACCCCACATGTTCGCAACTCTCTCAACCACTCCTATTTGCGAGTTACTCAGGCTCAGAATTTGTCCAGATCTGGGACAAGCCAGACAAAAAGGGGAAGAAAACTGCAGAGTCACCCAAAACCCCTAAGTGGGCAGCGAGAGGGGAGAGGCCCCAGGGCCTGTGCAGCAGGACTTCCTGGAGTGCCAGGTGCAATTCCCACATTTCAGGGGTTGTGAAGTGTTTCAAAGCAGCAATTCCAGGCGGTGTTTCTCTGGAATTCCACAGCAGAGTAACATGCCACTGGCAAGTTATATTGAATTACCAACCCAGTGCACACACAAGGCCCCAAACACCTGCTTGTACTCCCAGAGAGTGACAGATCTGCAAGCATAGCTGTCCCCCTGCTCTCCTTCTCCCATCATCACTGCCCCATTCCCTTCCCTTCCTCCAGATCCTCCTCCTTCCCCTCAAAGCCTCCCTGGCACACTTCTGCCTAGCACCCACTTTCCACTTTCCCCAATCCCCTTTTGCCCCCCTCCCCTCAATCTGTGACCATGCACAATTCACCCTATTACACCTCCCTACCCATTCTCTGATCTATGCCCCCGATCCTCCCCATCCGTTCAATCTCTGCTCCTCTGCTCCAGCCGCTCATTGCAGCAATTCTGCTCCCTCCCTCAAGCCTCAGTTCCCTGCCCGCAATGCAACAGAATTCCAAACCACTCCCTCCCCATTGGGACATGGCCTATGTTCAGTTCTCACCCCCCTCCGTCCTCTTCCAAAGGAACTGAGACACCCCCCGCCCAAACCAATTATCACCATCTCCTTCAACCCAGCTGTTCTGGGGATCCTTCCCCTGGCCCTGTATAGTCCCCTCACACCACTGCCTGGGGAGCAGGTCCTTGCTCCAGTGGCCCTTCAGAGCCTCCCTGATCTCCCTGCCACTGCCCTTTTAGCCCTGAGCTTCCCAGTACCTCCTGCACCCTAGTGCTGTTAAGAGTGTGCCAGAGGGGGAGCTGGGTGCCTCACCAGTCTGGACCAGCAGAGCCATACCTCAGCACCAGCATCCCACCTGCGCAGCAGTCATGGGAGTCACTCGGGGGCACAGCGTAGCAGGGAAGGAGCAGTGGCTGAAGGGAGGAGGCCGGGGAAGGTCAGAAGCGCCTGAGGAGGGAAGCTGTCACAGGGGAACAGGGTGTGGATGGGAGGATAACATTAGCAAGGAGAGGGCTGTGAAGGGCTGCACATAGTGGGGAAAACAGGGATGCTGCTGGAGGAACTGATGGCCACAATGTGGTAAGAGGGTAGCGTTCAGACTTTGGGAAAGTGGGGGCAGCATTGCTGTTCAGAGCAGCAGCCGGCTTCCTTAGATATCCAGGGGAGCCACCTCCTAACAGAGCTTTTCTTTGGAGACTTTCGCCGCAGTGCTCCCTGCTGCAGAAGTCACGTTCCCACAGATGCCCTGCACCCGTTTCTGATTGCTACATATTTTGTGCCCCCCAGCTCATTTCTTTTCGTGGAGTTTGTAGGAAAAGAAGTGCAAAAACGAGCACTAATGTATAATTAAGGTTCCAAGATGAGGTATTTAATGAGTCAGGAAATTCCAACATGCAGTAGGGGTGTTCGCTTAGCCATGCTGCATATGCAGACTCTCTACTCCTCTTTCTCTTGTTACATGTAAGTCTTAATTTATTATTCGCTGGCCCCAATCCTGCAAACTGCTCACACAAGTAGACCCAACCCGCATGATTTTCAAAGAGCTGAGCATATTGGGTGCTAGTTGGGCTTGAGCAGGGCCGGCATTGGAGGTGGGAGAGCAAGTGGGGCAATTGCCTGGGGCCTCACACTACAGGGGGCCCCACAAAGCTAAACTGTGGGCAGCAAGGCTTCAACTCGGGTTTCAGCCCCAGAGGGAATGGCTCAGGCAGGGTGGGGACCCACTCCTTAGTTTCTGCCATGGGCCCCAGTAAATCTAATGCCGGCGCTGGACGTGAGCTAACCCAAGAGCTGCACAACAATTCTCTATTAAGACTAGATTTCTAGCTATGCAGCCTGGGATCACCCTGAACAATTCTCCTGCTTCATATACTTGTTAGGGTTGCTAACATTTAAAAACCAAACACTCCAGCAGGAGTGCCGGAACCCCTCCGTCCCTTCCCCCAGACCGCACCCCTTGCCCCCAAGGTCCTGCCCTCAGTTCGCTCCCTGCTTTTCCCCTCTCCACTCCGCGTCAGAAGGGACTTGCCTGCAGAGCTGGGGCTGGGAGCGGCAGCCACCCGATGCAGGTAGGAGGCAGCGCTGGTTGAGCAGGGGCTGATGCGGGTGATGATGCAGTAACCAGACTTTGGGTGTCCAGACCCCTTTTCAACTGACTTTCTGGTTGAAAACCAGGCACTTGGCCACCCTAATACTTGTAGACAATCATCATCTTTCCCTAGTCTTAGTCATTTGTGTGCTTTTGTGTGCACCTTCCATCACTCGGACATTGAGAGCCAGAGCCAGAACCAGACGTAGCATTAGAGGTGCAGACATCTCAACACTGTAAAGTCCCACCAAGTATTTGTCTACACGTACACGGCTGCAGCGGCATCGCTGCAGTGCTTTAGCGAAGACACTCCTGCACCAACAGGCGAGCTCCCTTCTGCGTAGTCAATCCATCTCAGAGAGGTGGTCGCTAGGCTGATGAGACACGCTTTCCTGCCAACACAGTGCGGTCTCCACCAGGGGTTAGGTCGGTGGAACTGCATCGCACGGAGTGTGGTGACTGATGTAGTTACACTGATGGAAGTTTGCAGTGTAGACATGGCCTAACAGTGCTTTCAGACTGGAGGCTTCTGGGTTGCTTTGGACTGCACTCAAGGGCCCTTTTCAATGAAGTGTCACTGTGCAAACTCCTCGTTCGCCGTTCATCAGGTATCTCTCTGCATTATCCTTTTCCAAGCTCCCAGTTCAACAAAGCATTTAAGCGTGGCTGAAGCCCTGATTTTAAGTGCCAGTACTCCACCATCCCCAGCATGACCCCCTCGCAGTGCGTTTCTGTTCAAAATGGCATCCTCCATGAGGCATGACCTCGCACATACAGTGCATGAGGTCAAAAGTGCAGGAACGAGTTTCCCACCCTGTTACCATACTTCTCAAGTCCATCCCTATTCAGCAAAACACTGAATCAGACGGTTAGAGACCTCCCCTCCCATTAAATAGCCACATTGCAGATTAGATTGTATCTGTCACAGCCAAATCTCATTTTAACATTTCCTGCCTAAAATATTACAGTTCCCTAATCCATTTCTCCAACCAGCACCCAGAAATATTATCCCATTCTGATTAATTATTGCTTTCTTCAGCTGCCCGAAACAATGCCATTGTTACTTAGGCTTCGGTTTTTTATTCTTTTTAAAGTTAACTTTCAGGATTTAATTGAAAAGAGAAGAGCCAGAACTCTTGCACAGCACGTGCCACTGCAAAAAAAGCTCACGTCTCCAGGACAAAAATGTAACAAAGCAGAAAAATTCCAGCCTCAAACTCTAAAACACACAGAACAGAGAGAGTGGCGAATATCAGACACTGATTTTTCATTTCAGGGAAATACAAGGCAGTTTAGAAAGGCATTCCACTAACCAAAGGATCATTGTTAAGAGATCAGGGATCATTCATGTTACTTAAACAACTGAATCCACCTAGAGTAATATTCAATATTTGTTTTGTGTTAAGGAAATATGAGAATATTTAATTTTGCTTCCTATAATTGGCAATACATACTTCCTGTAACTAGAAATCCAAATAGCAGCTACCACTTCCTAGCTCTGTAGAAGGTATGTGCTTAGATGTATATTCAGTCTCCAAGTGCTAGTATATGGGATATTCCCTTTGTTGATAATAAATGAGCAAAGTGAAACAATCATGTAGATCACATTGTTAAACATAAATATAAACTTAGAAATCCATCTGATTTAAAGAATCCTTTAAACTCTTTAAAGAAAGAATTGTAGGCAAATCAGTGTTTTAAGAAGTGTTACAATAGAGTGACCTAGGCCCCAATCCTGCAGACACAAGTATTCTTTTCCCTGCGACTATTCGTGTATGTGTTTGCAGGATCAGAGGCCAGACAGTGAACCAGATCTTCAGTTGGTGCAAGTCTGAGTCACTCCATTGACTTCAGTAGAGATACTCGGACTTTGCCAGCTGAACATCTGGCTCAGGATTTTATGGACAACTATTGCAGTGTTCAAATGTCTTCATCTTCCTGCCTTTCACAAACATTCATGATGCAGCCACATGCACCAGGAGCGCTGTGTAGTGTAAAACAATAGACCTGTATACACTGGAATCTCCAACCTGCAAATAAAAGACTTTGCAAAGACTTATGCATGTAAGTAACTGGATGCACTGTAATCAGCCCCACTGAAGTCAATAGGGCTGCTCAGGCAGTGGTAACAGGCATAGGTTTTTGGAGGACCAAGGCCATAGAAAGGAACATCTTACTGGCAAAGTAATTTGTACCGTTGCCCGGAAAAGGTTTTCCCAGAACCAAGCAGAGCAAATTAAAAAGAAATAATCCATTTTTTTCTGTTGGAGAAATTCTGTTTTTCTAGCACATTCCAAAAGCATCTTTAAAAATCAGCATGGAAAGCTGTCTTTATTTGGGGGTGGTGATTCTAGGGTGACCAGATGTCCCGATTTTATAGGGACAGTCCCAATTTTAGTCTCCCTCTTTTATAGGCTCCTATTACACCCCATCCCCACCCTGATTTTTCACATTTGCTGTCTGGTCACCCTAGGTGATCCAGGATGTTCAGCTCGGAGGCGGACAGACATACAGCTCTGATATTGTCCTGGCTAGCACGACCTGGGCTGAGGCAGCCACTCCATTTGCATTTCCCTGTCTTCTACCTCCAAAGCCAGCTGCCCGCTATGGTCACCCCTAGTCAGGCCAGGCAAACCTCTGTCAGCAGAGCCAGAGGTCAAGGGCACCCAGATTCCCTCCACTATCTTTCCACTGCCTTAGTTAAGAACCTGACTGTGCCTTGAGGACACTTTGTCCATCCCCTCCGAGCTGCCGCCTTTGGGTTTTCAACAGAGACAATGATTCTGGCCCCTTTTAAACAGGCAGCTCTGAACAAGAAAAACCACAAGGTACAACAATTTTCCTTTCACTCTCCCCTTTGCTAGGGACCCAGGCAACAGCCTTTGCCTTCCCCAGGGAGACAAATTCCCTTCCACCCGGCCAGCAGCCTCCTCATCCCCAAGGAAAGAGAGAGGAGAGACCGAGACCCTTTGCACGGCTGTCCCTGGGTTTAACCGCACCACCAAAGAACTGTCACCGGTCCCCACAGCACGCACGAGTCTCCCCACCAGTCTAGCCCGAGGAATTATCCCTGAACTGGAGGCTGCCCGGTGCTCGGCGCTGGCCACACACAGGCGGCCAGACTCTGTTCAGGGAGTTGACAAGCCCGGGGAAGGGGCACCCCAGAGCCCGCCCGGCAGCTCCCATCCCTCAAAAACTCTCGCAGCGACTGGGCTACTCTTAGCCCAGCCGGGCACGCTCCGGAGTCCCAGGCTGCGCAGCGCTGCCATGGACCCGCCGAGCGTTCTCCCCGGGTGCGCACCGGACCCCACCCGACCCATCCCACCCAGGGAGCGGAGCGGGACCGCGGGCAGGGCTGACCCGAAGTAGGCGACGGAGACGGGCAGCAGCAAGAGGCACAGAGCGGGCAGCGGGGTCCGGGAGCGCATGGTGCCGGCCGGCCGCTGCTCTTCATGGCGCTGCGCAGCCGGCGGCGGGGGCTCCCGCGGCTCTTTAAACCGGCGGGGCGGGGCGGGAGCCGGGTGTTCCCGGGGGCGGCTGCTCACCTGCCGCCCCGCCCCGCCAGGGCAGGTCCCGCCTGGTAGCGCCGGGGCGCCGCCGGGACATGCCCCGTGGGCCCGCGCCCGTCGGGGCTCCGGGCAGCTGAGCGCACCGTGCAGCCCCCAGCCAGGGGAGCTGTGGGCTGAGGCTCCGGGCACTAGCCGGCTCCTGAGCTGCTCCTCCGGGGGCGCCTCAGCCTCTTCATCGGGGCCGAGCTCCATGGGTCCGGAGACAAGCCTGTGCCGAGCCCGGGTCTGCCCCAGGGTCAGCGGGTCCCCAGGAGAGGAGCTCCCCGCAGCCCTGCTTGGGGAAAGGCTCTGGCAGCCCCAGCCTGCTTCCCTGGCATGGCAGAGCGGGAGTCTCTGCCCTTTCTCTGGCAAAGGGGGTGTTTCTAGCAGGCTGGAGAAGACAGTGGGGTGAGCAGAAAGAGCCAGAAGCAGGTCCCTGGGCCCCCAAGGCCTGGGCTAGACCTAAAACTTAGATCAGCCTCGCTCTGTGGCTCAGGGCCCTGACCAGTTCCCACCCCTGCCAGACTTAGGCCCCACTGTAGCCACCTCTCTGTGCCTGGAAGAATGTTTCCATCAGCTTAGATCTGGCCTCTGGAGGGCAGGGATGATGGGCAGTGAGGGAAAACTCTCGCCTAGCAAGAGTGGACGCTGCAGCCCCAGAGCTGTGCCCCTGTAATGCCTGTAGTGTCGATATACCTTCCGCATGGGCCTCCTAGCCCCCTGCCCGCCTGATGCCCCAGGCTCCCTTATTGGGGATGTTCTAATCAGGCCCACGTCATCTGCTTTTGATCCATCCATTGCTTTGGTGTTTATGGAGTGCCCAAGGGGCACTCAGCACTGGATGAACAGGAGGAGAGGGAGGTTTTGTGCTAGGGCGCTGGCCGGACAATCTGGGCTTTATTCCCATCTCTGCTACTGATTCCCTGCGTGACCTTGGGCAATCACTTCATCTCTCTGGGACTGCCTCAGCCTCCCCAGCTGTAAAATGGGTATAATAATATTGCCTTATCTGGCATAGGGTGTTGCAAAACTATTTCATGTGGGTGAGGTGTTCAGGGAACTGGATCATGGATGAACAAATAAATAAAATCAGTGAGAGGAAAGTGTCACAGTTCAGGGCACCTTTACCTGGATTCCCCTTTTATGGCCAGCAAGGACATCCACTCTGGCTCCTCAGCCATCACCTCTCTTGGGTGAAGACCCGCATCTCTCTCTGCTCACCACTCATGGGGAAAAAATGATAGGTGCTGAGCACCCTCTGGCAGTGCCCCCATCAGCCTCTGCTCCCTCCCCTAGTGCATCCCATCTCTCGGTGGGTCCCGTCAGTCAGCGCCTCCCCCTTCTTCCCCATGCCTCCCGCCCACTACAGTCAGCTGTTTTGTGGTGTGCTGGAGGCTCTGGGGGTTAGGGGCCAGGAGCAAAGATGAGGGGCAGGGGTGGGAAGAGCCAGGATGGAGGTGGGGACTTGGGGGAAAGGATGGAGGGGGGAGCCTGGGACAGAGCCGGGTTTGAGCACCCCTCAGCACATTGAGAAGTCTGTGCCTGTGGATTTGTTCAGGATCATACAAACATACACCCCCTGAGCACACTTCAACTCACTCAGGTACACATACACGTTCACACCTTGAAAGAGACACACACTAGTGCAGATCTACAGTCACACTTGTACACACTCACAGGCAAGTACTCAGACACACACAGTCATGTAGCCACATCCTTGTAGAGAGACACATTTACACACAGCGAGAGACAAGTATCACCAAATTCAGAAACCCCAGGGTCCTATTTCCAGCAGCTCCCACTGTGACCAGTTTTTAACAGAGCTCAACACCCAGTGTCCAGAGCTTTTTGGAAAAGCTGGCCCCTAATGTCACCGTACACAAGCAGAGAGCTGTATACACCACACGCACACCCACAGGGGCACACTCAGACATGAGCATGTGCAAAGACCTCGCACACACACGTGTTTAAAAAAAAATCTACCAGTCAATAAACAAGAAGTGGCCACTCTGTCGAGGTGATGTGTGTATTGTTCTGTTTCACATACACGTCTCTATCTGCTTGTGCCTCTGATATAGGCTGCTTTGCAAACAGAGAGAGCAAACACTCGGACAAGCTATTAAACTGCAGCCCTTCATCATAATGTTTAAGGAAGGCACAAAGGCAACAGTGCCCCGGCAAATCTGTAATCTTCACAAACCCTGCCGTGGCGCCTTCGACTGGCTGGATGAGGGAGGCTGAAAATACTTAGGCCTTGTTTACCTGCTGACCGCTCCCCCCAGCTCTAGGCTCCTGCTTGGTACTTGGCCTTGGTCCCTGGTGATTGCCCCTTGCAGCTCCTGGTGACAGGACCCCTTTGGCCATGCCCCTTGGGGATGGAGGTTCCAGGCTGGCTTTATCCTTCAGAGGCTGCACTTAGTGATCATGATTATTTATTCATTTATATTATTCTAGTGCCTAGAAGTCCTAGTCATGGACCATGGAGCCCTCTTCTCTGGAGGGAGATCTGCATGAAATCACCCAGGCAGCAGTAATCTCATACAAACCAGGTTTATTAAGAGCAGAGAGAAAGGCAGTTCAAGCCAAAGACAAGGTCTGCTTAGCAGATCTAGTGGCAGTGGTTGTGCTATGAAATACTGGGATGATCGTAGCACCCAGAGGCTCCATTCAGAATGGGCCCCATTGTGTCTTGTGCTGTACAAACACAGAAAAGAGACACTTCTTGCCCGGCTGGGGGAACAATCTGAAATCACAAGGACATGGCTACAACCTGCAAGCAAATGACCCTGGGGAAGAATTGGCCAGTTTGGTTATTTCCACGTATAGAGCCCTGCAATTTGTGGATTATATCCACTTTGTGTCCGCAGCCCATGTTGGCAGGTCGTGGATCAGATGCGGATACAAACTTTATAGCCGTGCAGGGCTCTACCCGTGTATATTCTGTTAAGTGGGTTATAGTTGGGGAGGAAGGGCACAGAGGAAGGAAAGATAGGAGAGAGAGATAGTCACAGCTTGTCACCAGCCTCACCATGTCCAGTGGTGGTTCTGTGCTGGGCAGGGCGAGGGATTTCTCTGGCTGCACATTGAGGGTTCAAACGTTTGAAAAAAATCCCATTTCTGACTTATACTTGCTCGGGGAGGGGGCGGGGACGACAGTGCCATTTTCCAGTTGCTGTTGGCCTGCCTGGACCCAGCCATGGTCCTCTGCACTATGGCAGCAAACACAGAAGTTGATTGGACAGTATTTCAGGACTCAACAGTGGATTCATTCAGATATGGCCTTCATCTGCCCCATCCTTGTGTGAGCGACAGCAGCTCCTCCAGCAGCAGGACAGACTTCAGTGGCGGAGAGACTGGGCCGAGGGCAATGAAGAAAAGGAGGAGCCCACCCAGTTGGCACTGGAGCAGCTCCATGCCGGGCAGTGCTGAGGTGGATTTGTGGGAAAGGCTGTTCTGCAGACTGGGGTGAGCAGCAGTGGAAGAGAATTTCAGGGTTGGGGAGGGCTCCCTTTTTGGAGATACGTACGGAGCAGAGCCCAGAGCTGAAGTGGCAGGGGAGCAGTATGTGGGGCTCATGCTTGTGGGGAAGCCTCTTGCCATTGTTCCCTGGAAGCTGGCCACTGGTGTGGAGCCAACCAATTTGGTATAGGGGGATTGACTGCAGGTGAGTCATGCCATGGAATGGGAGCTGTCCATGCTCAGGAGATTAGTAGTGGCTTTGTACAGACTGGATTCCCAAACTGGCTTGGGGCAGTTGATTGGAACTCACATCCCTAGTGCTTGTTCCCCAGGCAGGGTGCAGAATTCATAGGCAGAGGCATAGTATTCCATGCTGCTCCAAGGGGTGGCTGACCACCAAGGCAGGTTCAGAGACATAAATACTGGGTGGGCTGGATGGGTCCACAATGCTAAGGTCTTTCGGAACTCAGATCAGTTTACGTTAATGGAGTAAAGAGAGTTGTCTGCATGACACTGCTGTGAGACCTGGCTTATCCTTGGCTTCCCTCATTAACGAAGCCCTTCACAGGCTGCCTGGATGGAAAAGGAACTGTAGCTGCAGCATGGTAGTGGAATGTGCATTTGACCATCTGAGAGGCAGGTGACACTTCTTGTGGACTAGGTTGGAAGCAGAAGGAGAAACCGTTTGGACTCTTATAGCCACATGCTGTATTCTGCTCAGTATCTGGGAGCACGAGGGAGAGATGGGGGGGAGGATGAAGTGCTGTCTTAGACTAAATCAGCAGTTTGAGCAGCTGCCAAGGTGACCCATAGAAAACAGAAACAGCCAAGGCAATATTGTCAGGGATGCCTGGGAAGGTACCTGGAGGCAGGTGTTGGGGCAGATTGTGAGTAGTGCAGTACTGAGTATGGGGTTGGGAGGTTGCCTGTATACTTCTATAAAACAATAGATTATTTCAGTTTTATTTGAAGGGTTTTCTGCATCAAGTCATTATGCTTGAATTTTAAATGGATTTTCATTATAAGCCAACAATCAAATAGGTAGCAAACCAAACATCAAGTTTTACTTGAACCAATAACAACAAACAACAGTGTTTTAATATTGGCGAAATGCATTTTAAATGATCTGTTATGTAACAACTGGAAAGAATCCCCAAAGTAAACCAACGCTGAAGTGTAACAGTGCAGGGTAGAACGAAGTTGGCAGGGAGGTCTCAGAGTCACACCTCGGCTCTGCCTCGTCATTTTCACAGGGGTTCTGAGGTTGAGTGAAACACTCAAATTTACCAAGGGTGCTGGAGAGTTCAGAAGAGCTGGGCTAACGGGTGTACCCAAAGGCTGGCTCTGTGAGTGGAATGGCCTCTGGGCACACAGCTGCAGTGGCACAGAAGGGTGGAGTTGCTGGCATTCCCAGAAACCTGCATTGTCCAGGGGCTGAAGAACATGGCAGGTGCCTGCTGCCCTATCAGCAGCCCCGAATGAAGTCGAGAATGGTGGCTTAGGATTGTCTCCATGAATTGATTCTTTTTTCATGTTCTCTTTGGCCGTGGCGATGCCTTCCTGAGCAACTGCCACCGTCTCCTGGGAGAGTCCCTCTGGATCATCAAATACTGCCTCCACTCTCAGCTAGGGTGCTTTTCCTTCGGGACTCTGCGATGAGCTACACAAACATCTCCAGGAGAGTTTTCCATTTTTACCCCCTCCGTGGATGAGCTGCTCTGCAGTTGACAGAGGCCCTGTCCTTGAGGGTGTGGCCATTGCAGGTGTCATGGCTGGGGGAGTATGAAATAAACCAATCAGTTACTGGTCATATTCCTGACACACCATGGTAGCATTTGTTTGTATGCATCTGTGCCTTTACCTCCCTGAGATGGGGGAACCGCAGAGCTAGTAAGTGGTGTGTGTGTGTGTGTAGAGGGTGCTGGGTGCACTGGGATTTTTGTGTGTGCAGTTTATGTTGTTTGACCTTGCCGCAGTGCCTTGGAGGGTCACAGAGGTGGAATTATGTTCTTGGTTGAAGAAATTAAGGCGTGGGGGCCTTGGGGGTGAGCTGGATAGTAATCCCTTTCCATCCCCTTTAGGCTTGCCTGGCTCTCAGTGACATTATGCTGAGGTGGGTGCCTAGGAGGAGAGAATGGCTTTTGGACAAGGCAAAGGGCAGACCAGCAAGATACACTGTGAAGTTATTAACTGGGTTAGTGGGCGGGTGCTGGGTGGGGCTGGTGGCCTGGGACATACAAGGGGTCAGAGTCAGTGATCTGGCCTTAAACCCTCTGACTGTAAGATGGCCCCCGAGAAGTGCTGCAGGAGAGAAAGAGAGCTGCAAGCTGTCCCAGCGGGAAGTACTGTGTGGCTATCCCCATCACGTCTGGACAAAAATGGAGCAATTTCTCAGTTTTAAATTCTGTTTTATATGCCTGTAGACAGAGTGAAAATACAGAGAAAAACAGGCGATGGCTTCCAGAGCAACTGCAGCGATGGCCAGTTCTTTTCCTGTAAGAATCCATGTTCCAGGGCACATCTACTTCTGCAGGGAGCAGTCAATTTGTATCTTTACAGGCATGTATTGTCCATGTCTACTGAGAACACTAACCAGGCGAACTGCCCTGCAACTGCTGGAGGATAAGCTGGTGGATTTTGCCCAAGTGAACGTTTTCATTATTCAGATCTGTCATGGGACAGAGGTGGGGGCAGTGGTTTGTGCCAGGAGCCGGCTGCCATTTCAGATGGCGAATGAGGGTTTCAGGGGTAAACGGGCAGGCCAGTTCACCAGGCAGAACAGATGAGGGCAGGAGGCAGGATAGACGTGGGCACGAGCCCTCTGTGATGTTCGCCTTGCTCAGAGAAATTCTGCCACACGTAGTGGTTTGGACAGGTGCTTTCTCTGAGTCAGTGTTCTCCCCTATGAATCCCAATGGCGAGTGCATGGAGCCAGTCATGGATTCTAGGGCAGCAAATCCAACAACTGTTCCTGGATCCTTTTATTTCCACCATCCACCTCCCCACCCCCCCGGTTGTGACCTTAAAGCCAGACGTTTCCAATGAGCTCCCCTCCTCCAATCATAACCAGATATCCAAGAGCTCAGTATGTTGAGTGCTTCACCGTCACAAATCTGCCCCAGGTTCTTTTGAAAATTTGGCCCCCTGTCATTTGTTAAGGCATCATCAGAGAAAAAGCAGCATCGGTGGAAGGAGGCAAAGGAAGAAAAGGACACAACGGAGTACTAGCAAGAGACTTACAGAAACCAGAGATCGAAATGATCATATAGAGCCTCCCTGGGGCTGGTCTCTGGAGCATATTATTGAAGATTTTGTCCAGGAGTTAGACAGGGCCAGTTTGTGGTGGCTCAGGGACCTGGTATTTTCCTCTGGTGATTGTAGTTCGCAACCTAAGCTTTCATGATAAAAAGAGGTTCTGTCCGATTCTCATGTAAACCGTGCTCTGGCAGTGTAACCGGGGTTTAAAATGGGTGTATATGGTAGGCCCCTGGGCACCGCTCAAGTGGCCTAAAGGGGCCTTAGCAGATTTACTTGGTACTTTTCTCTTGGGGAGACTCAGACCCTAAGCCTAGCCCTTAGCTGCTGACATAACTGTTAAAACACAAACCAACTAAAAACCAATTCAGGGCTGCCTGCTTGAGTCTGCAGACACCTGAAACAATAGCTCGGGGGCGGGAGGGGAATTATTCCCATGCATCTCAATGCATTGTTGGCTCTGAAGCCTTATGATGACAGACTAAATGTCAACATTATTCACTGTTTTCCTGCTAATCAAAGCAGGCAGAGCTGGACTGAAGGTGCAGAGTGCTCTGGGCATACACCGCTGCCCTGGGCTAGGGAGGATGTCAGCCCTGCTTTGGGCTGCCTCAGAGAAGACCTCAGGTTGCTGCAGCTGTGCTGCTAGCAGCTTGGGGTGGCAGAAGCTACCTACACACAGCATGAAAGGCCTGCCTACTGCTCCCATTAGCAGCAAGCCTCAGAAGATCAGTGTGGGAGGCAGAGGGCCATAGAAGGAGAATTTGCTCCCCATAGGACATCTAGCAGCCCATGGCCTCCAAAAATAGCTGGCAAGCGGGCATAGAAGAGGGAGAGGAGGAGATTGGGGCTTCTGAGGCAGTGGGGTGTTAAGTGGGAGTGCTCCACTGGGTGTGGCTAGGATCAGCCTCCTGCAGTAATACTGGCCCTGAGAACTCTGTCACTGACCCTTCTGTCTCTGCCAAGCTCCACTGGCTGGTACCCTTCGGTATGACACCAGAAGGAAAGGGAATCGCTCACTGTTCCTCCTGGGTGGGGGAAGTGGTAGCGAAGCCATGGTTAAACCTGCATGACAGCCTAATGGGGGAACAGAATGGGAAGAACTGCAAGTAAGAACACAGGTTTTGCTGGGGAAAAAATGGAATCAGACAATGGAGGATTAGGGGCTATGGATTTTCTGTGCAGGGCAATTCAGAGGGAAGTGGTGGCACTAAAAATATTGGGGAAGAAAAACAGATGGGTTTTGAAAATGGGTCTGTAGTGTCTGACTGCTTTTTGCAGCAGAGAATATCTATGGAGATTTTATTTCCAACTTCTGCTGGAGATACTGGGCAGCATGAGTTGACAATTTAATGATTTCATTTCAGAACTGATTTGAGCTCAGCTACTTTGAAATTGCCGCATTAATGATATGATAACATTGTTTACAAAGTAGCCAGCTCTACCTGTACATGGCAACTGATTCATCACATTCCTGCAGCCCAATAGCCCTGTTGTGGCTACTGACTCTCAAGGCACCAGCCTGAAAGTGCCTCACTGACAAATGATCATCTTTGCTAGCCCATGCCCTGAATCTGTGACACGTGACAGCACATTGGCCACATTGCAATGGCCACATGGGACCTAATGTCAACATTCTCCAAAGTTGAAGGCTCCCTGCAGCTGGGAGGTCAGTATATTGTTGTCATTGTGAGGCCATGGATTATCTTCCTTTTATTGTACAGCTTCAGTTTACACCATTGCTTTAAAAACGAGGGAAATTCACACAGGGCTAGATCCACAAAGGGACTGGGCTCTGGAAGGGAGACAGGTGGGGAACACCAAGGATGAACTTTGGCCTAGTGAGGGCAAGGAGCACAACTCCTTAGCTGGGGGGCATCAGCTGCACTTGGGTGGCTTTGCACTTCCCGCCCAGCGGGAGCCTCTGTGCCCAGAGGACTGTAGGTGCTGGCAGGAGTTGGCAGCAGCTGAGCGGTGAGTTTCAAGAATGTCAGCGGCACCGAAATGTGAGACTTTGGCCCCAAACAAGCCTATTAGGTGCTGACATCCCTGGGTGGATCGAGTCCCCAGACCTTAACTCTAACATTCAGTCAAGCAGGAGACAGCTATTAACAGCATGGCCCCCTCGAAGAAATAGCTTGCTCGGGATTCCTTAGAAATAAAGAACAACTCTTCACCTATGTCTCCTTCTGTGTAGGTGAGTCAGAGTAAGGCTACCTGGTGCATAGCTCATCAAGCCGTGGATCATAACAATGTGTTCTGGAAGGAGGCTGGCAGCGGCGAAGAGTCTCTGAGTTCTATATTGCAGGTAAAGCCAGACCAGTGTGGCTGTTGACCTGAGGGATTTAGTTCCTAGCTTTTCAGCACTGGAGGAAAATATTATTATAGTAAAATAGAGCAGCCTTAACTAATGAGCAGCCTCACCTCAGTCCCTGGAAAAATCATGGAGCAGGTCCACAAGGAATCAATTCTGAAGCACTTAGAGGGGAGGAAAGTGATCAGGAACAGTCAGCATGGATTCACCAAGGGGAAGTCATGGATGACTAACTTAATTGCCTTCTGTGATGAGATAACTGGCTCTGTGGATGAGGGGAAAGTAGTGGATGTGCTATTCCTTGACTTTAGCAAGGCTTTTGATACAGTCTCCACAGTATTCCTGCCATCAAGTTAGAGAAGTATGGGTTGGATGAATGGACTATAAGCTGGATAGAAAACTGGCTAGATCGTTGGGCTCAACGGGTCGTGATCAATGGCTCAATGTCTAGTTGGCAGCCGGTATCAAGTGGAGTGCCCCAAGGGTCAGTCCTTGGGCCGGTTTTGTTCACTATCTTCATTAATCACCTGGAGGATGTCATGGACTGCACCCTCAGCAAGTTTGCAGATGACACTAAACTGGGAGGAGTGGTAGATACGCTGGAAGGTAAAGATAGGATACAGAGGGACCTAGACAAATTAGAGGATTGGGCCAAAAGAAATCTGATGAGGTTCAACAAGGACAAGTTGCAGAGTCCTGAACTTAGGATGGAAGAATCCCAAGCACTGCTACAGACTAGGGACCAAGTGGTTAGGCAGCAGTTCTGCAGAAAGGGACCTAGAGGTTACAGTGGACGAGAAGCTGGATATGAGCCAACAGTGTGCTCTTGTTGCCAAGAAGGCTAATGGTATTTTGGGTTGTATAAATAGGGGCATTTCCAGCAAATCGAGGGATGTGATCATTCCCCTCTATTCGGCACTGATGAGGCCTCCTCTGGACTATTGTGTCCAGTTTTGGGCCCCACACTACAAGAAGGATGTGGAAAAAATGGAAAGAGTCCAGAGGAGGGCAACAAAAATGATTAGGGGGCTGGAGCACGTGACTTATGAGGAGAGGCTGAAGGAACTGGGATTGTTTAGTCTGCAGAAGAGAAGAGTGAGGGGGGATTTGATAGCTGCTTTCAACTACCTGAAGAGGGTTTCCAAAGAGGATGGATCTAGACTGTTCTCAGTGGTACCAGATGACAGAACAAGGAGCAATGGTCTCAAGTTGCAGTGGAAGAGGTTTAGGTTGGATATTAGGAAAATCTTTTTCACTTAGCGAGTGGTGAAGCACTGGAATGGGTTACCTAGCGAGGTGGTAGAATCTCCTTCCTTAGAGATTTTTAAGGTCAGGCTAGACAAAACCCTGGCAGGGATAATTTAGTTGGGGTTCGTCCTGCTTTGAGCAGCGGGTTGGACTAGATACCTCCTAGGGTCCCTTCCAACCCTGATATTCTATGATTCTATGAATGACATTTTTTAGTGTGATTCTTGTAAGGCCTGACCACTAGCCAGTCTGTCTCACTGCAGCTCTACTGTGAGAGCCATGAGCATCAGCACAGCACCTCTGCTACCCCAGACGCTCAAAAACTGAGGCTCAACTGTTAAGGCATTAATAGTCCTTATCTTGACCAAGGGCAGCTAGCAAACAGGGGAGTTTGAGAGTGGTTGAAGGAGATCCCCCTGCTGAACAAACAAGGTGCGAGGACTATCTTTGGGGTGAGTTTGTTTGGCTGTTTGTGTTTTTCTTTCTATTTCAGGTTATTTCAGTTACAGGGTCAGTTGGGATTGTGTGTCTGGAATCTGTTTGAGCCTTTGTTCCCTCAATCATCCTTGATCATCTTTGATTCAGCCTCATGATCACCTCCCACTGTGTGATTAACAAGGGGGTAAGGCTGATGTAGGAGAGAAGGCCTTAAAAGCCAGAGGCTAAGCGACCAAGGGGAGCTAGCGAACAGGGGAGTTTGTGGGAGAGAGATGTAATATAATCATTATGGTTAGGAAGGGCTGCATCCCCTATGCCAGCACTGCTCCTGCCTCCTCCACCTGCACTTGTATCTGGACAGACAATTTTACCATAGATGCCTCTTCCCCGATCCTGGTGTGGACTTGCAGAGACTGTGGCCTGCATTTCCCACTCACAGAAAGCCAGGCGTGGGGGGATCATCCAGTGTGAGAGGTGCCTGCTGGTAGAATCTCTCAGGAAGCAGGTGGGAAAGTTACAGGAGAAGGTGGCTGGGCTGAAGAGCATCCGTGCCCACAAGGAATTCCTTGAGAGTATTCGTATGGAGACTTCCATGGCTCAAGAAGCTACCCAGCTACAGAGGACTTCTGTCACACCACCGGGGAAGGAGGATATGGCTCTGTCACAGGGAGGACACTGGCAGCAGGCTGTGCTCCACCCCTACTCCTAACCCACCCACCATGGTGATGGAAAACCTTTATGCTGCCCTGGCGATGAGCAATGGGCATTCAGTCCCAGAGGAGGAGGAGGAGATGCCACGTACCCCCAAGGCTGGGAGGATTGCAGCCACTACTCCCAGGAAGAAATGTAAGGTAGTGGGGGTTGGTGACTCTCTTCTGAAGAGGCAGAGGCACCCATCTGTTGGCCGGACAGGGGGTCCTGGGAGGTATGCTGTCCGCCAGGGGCCCTTATCTGAGACATTAAGAGGGATTGTCAAAGATCATCAGGCCCTCTATTACCCCATGCTATTCATCCATGTGGGCACTAATCATACTGTGAGGTTTGACCCCCATAAGATCGGAAGTGACTACAGGGCTCTGGGTGTAAGGGTGGAGGAGTTGGGAGCACAGGTTCTCTTTGATCCTAATGGTCAAGGGTAGGGGCTCAGGCAGAGACAGATGCATCCTGCAGGTGAATGCCTGGCTACGAAGATGATGTCGTCAGGAGGGCTTTGGCTTCCTTGACCACAGGATCCTGTTCTAGGAAGAAGGGCTGCTAAGCAGAGATGGGGTCCACCTATTGAGGAAGGAGAAGAACATATTTGGATACAGACTGGCTAACCTAGTGAGGAAGGCTTTAAACTAGGTTAGAAGAGGGCAGATGACCAAAACCCCCAGGTAAGTCAAAAGCATGGAGACCTGGGAGAAGGGTTGGAATTTGGGGGCGGGGGAGCTTGGGCTGGTATAGTAGGGATAAAGGAGAGAGAAGAGACAACTGGTGGAGGGAATCAAATCAGTATCTTAGATGTCTCTGTACTAATGTGAGAAGTATGGGGAATAAGCAGGAAGCAGGAAGAACTTGAAATGCTAGTAAATAAACACAACATGACATAGTTGGCATCACAGAGATTACATGGGATAATACACATGGCTGAAATATTGGTATAGAAGGATACAGCTTGCTCAGGAAGAACAGGCAGGGAAAAAAGGGAGGAGGTGTTGCCTTGTATGTTAAAAACATTTACACTTGGAGTGAGGTTGAGATGGAAATAGGAGACAGACTTGTTTAAAGTCTCTGGGTAAGGATAAAAGAGGTAAAAAACAAGGATGATGTCATGGTAGGGATCTACTACAGACCACCTAACCAGGAAAAAAATGTGGATGAGGCTTTTTTTAGACAACTAACAAAATCATCCAAAGCACAGGACTTGGTAGTGATGGCGGATTTCAACTACTCAAACGTCTGTTGGGACCATAACACCGCAGGGCACAGATTATCCAATAAATTCTTGGAAAATATCAGAGACAACTTTTTATTTCAGAAGGGGGAGAAAGCTATTAGGGGAGAGACTGGTCTAGATTTGATTTAGACAAATAGGGAGGATTTAGTTGAGAATTTGAAAGTGGAAGGCAGCTTGGGTGAAAGTGATCATGAAATGATAGAGGTCATGATTGTAAGGAGTGGTAGGAGGGAGAACAACAAAATAAAGACAATGTATTTCAAGAAGGCAGACTTTAGCAAACTCAGAGAGCTGGTAGGTAAGGTCCCATGGGAAGTCTAAGGGAAAAACAACTGAAAACAGTAGGCAGTTTTCCAAAGAGACTTTACTAAGGGCACAAGAGCAAACTATCCCTCTGCGTAGGAAAGATAGGGAGTGTGGCAAGAGACCACCTTGGCTTAACCAGGAGATCTTCAATTATCTGAAACCCCAAAAATAGATGTAAAAAAGTGGAAACTATGTCAAATTACAAAACATGAATATAAACAAATGACATAAGTATAAAGGGCCAAATTAGAACGGCCAAGGCAAAAATGAGATCAACCTAGCTAGAGACATAAAGGGTAACAAGAAAACATTCTACAAATACATTAGAAGCAAGAGGAAGATCAAGGACAGGGTAGGACCATTATTCAATGAGAGGGGGAAAATAATAACAGAAAATGTGGAAATGGCAGAGGTGCTTACTGACTTCTTTGTTTCGGTTTTCACCAAGAAGGTTGGTGGTGATTGGACGTCTAATTTAGTGAATGCCAGTGAAAAGGAGGTAGGATCAGAGACTAAAATAGGAAAAGAACAAGTTAAAAATTACTTAGGCAAGTTAGAGGTCTTCAAGTTACCTGGGCCTGATGAAATACATCCTAGAATACTCAAGGAGCTGACTGGGGAGTTATCTGAGCTATTAGTGATTATCTTTGAAAACTCATGGAAGATGGGAAAGATTCCAGAAGACTGGAAAAGGGCGAATACAGTGCCAAGCTATAAAAGGGAAAGGACAACCTGGGGAACTACAGACCAGTCAACTTAACTTTTGTACCGGGAAAAATAATGGAGCAAATAATTAAGCAATCAATTTGCAAACATCTAGAAGATAATAAGATGATAAGTAACAATCAGCATGGATTTGTCAAGAACAAATTATGTCAAGCCAACCTGATAGGTTTCTTTTACAGGGTAAGAAGCCTTGTGCATAAGAGGGAAGCAGTAGATGTGGTGTATCTTGGCTTTAGTAAAGCTTTTGATACTGTCTGACTCTCTGAAGTGTGCGGCATGTCAAAATGCCGCCGAATGCAAAAGCGTTCGGCGGCACTTCAGCAGTGCAGGGAGCTCGCGACCTCCCAGGAATCACCCCATGACCCCCTGGGGGGTCACAACCCCCAGTTTGAGAACCGCTGGTCTAGATAATCCTTAATCCTTCCATGAGTGCAGGGGACTGGACTAGAAGATCTCTTGAGGTTCCTTCCAGGTCTATGATTCTATCTCACCACAAGGTGTCACTCTTACCCCACACAGTGAGCAGCCTAGCCATTTCCCCAGAGCCAGAGTCCCATAGCAGCTCTTGGCAGAAGCCGCTTGCAGCTTCCTAGGCTCTGTTGCAGTTCAGGATCTGCAGACAGATGAGTGACAACCTGAGCAATTGGTCCTGGGGGTCCTAGGTGGCACAAGTCTGTGTTAGATTGTTAAAGCCCCACCCACAAGGGTGTACATGTGCAGGGTTAGGGGTACAGGAGGGGATGTAGAAGTTATGGGTGCAGGAGGGGGTGTAGTGCAGAGGCTGGATTCAGGAGGGTTTGCAGAGGTTAGGGGTGCAGAAGGTATTGCAGGAGTGAGGGGCTCAGGAGGGATTGTGGTGTGCGGGGGGGGTGCAGAGGTTAGGGGTGCAGGTGTTGCAGGTGTTAAGGGCACAGGAGGGGCAGCATGCAGGGGTTGGGGTGCAGGAAGTAGTGTAGCATGTAGAGATTTGGGGCACAGGAAGGGGTTCAGGAATGAGGGGCGCAGGAGGGATTGTGGTGTGCGGGGGGGGGGTGCAGAGGTTAGGGGTGCAGAAGGTATTGCAGGAGTTAGGGGCACAGGAGGGGCCAGCATGCAGGGGTTAGGAGCACAAGGAGGCTGGTGAGCCCATGTGGGCCACGGGCACCAAATTAAACATTTGCCCAGGCAGCATTTTCTCTAAGGCCAGCTCTGGGCAGGGGAGAGAGGCTCGGGCCAGGTCCGCATGCAGGGGGTGGAGGGGTTGCCAATTTGGGTTGGATGTATTTCTGGAGATTTCATCACATGACATAATCTTTAATTAAAGATTCATCTTTAATTCCTGGAGATTCCCGGCCAATCCTGGAGAGTTGGCTACCCTAGCAGAGGATGGGGGACTGAGGAGAGGGGTTTGGGTGAGTGGCTCAGCCAGGTTGGGGTGGGTGGAATATATTCACCCTACTACAGCCGGGCTCCGGCTTCTGGCCTGGCCAGGAGGTGAGGCCTCAGAGAAAGAAGAGGAGGAGCAGGGCAGGAGTTCTGGGATCTTCTGGGGGCCCCCAAATTGGCCAGGACCCCTGAGCATGGGCTCCGTTGGCTGTGAGGTAATCCACCACTGCTCCCAGTATCCCCCTGCAGTGTCCAGCCCCTCTGTCAGACATTGGCTTGCAGTAGTCAGGCCTGGTGGTTGGAGGAGAGGTTGATGGAGGCATGGATGTTGGTCGCTGGCTCCCATGAGCACTCCATCCTCCCAGTCTAGGAGGTTCAGAAGCTTCCCTCAGAGGATCTTGGAATCCAAGATTTGTCTCACAAGGATTCTTCCTGACTTCACACCATGACCAGAGGAGGAGAAACCTGCATTCACCCCGACAGGAAGCTGGGAGGTGTTTTTCCAGTATGGAGACATGGAACACAGGAGGTACTCACATCAAGAAGGGTAGCTAGTATAGGCCTTGCAGGAGCCCTAGGCATAACTAACAGTGTGAACAAAAGACTGTGAACTAGACTAGGCGTGGTCTTGGCAAAATAACAACACACTAGGTATTGGCTAATCAAGTAAGCACATTCCTGACTGGAGAGGATGATACAAGAACACCCAGAGTTCTCAAGTAACTATATAAACACATTCTAAAGAGTGCAGGAACTCTAAAGAGTGCATTCTAAAGGTACAGGAACACCCCCTTGTAAGAAAAGAGGGCCCAGGTAACTCATGTCATCCATGTCCATAGGCTCCCGGAACTAGTCACAACTGTTTGGGATCTGCAGTTTGTGTCACTGTTTTGATAGAAAACTCTAAGATTGCTTGGGGTCTGTGTTTACACATCCAATACTTGTCACCTCCAAACAGAGGGTCGATCTGAATGAGCAAATCAAGTGTTAGAAAAAATACTTGCACTGCTTCATGAATTTCCCCCAGGACAACTGGTCGAACCTCTTACCCCAAGCAGAGTTTTCTTACAACACTGACCAGGTCTGCACCGGGCAGAGTCTGTTCTAGGTCAGCTGTGGCTTCCACACCCATCTCCTTCTGGTTATACCCATCAACTCCACCAATCCTTGGCCGTTGACTGGGTGTAGCAGGTCCTTGAAGAGTCCAAAAAGAACTCAAGGCTCAGCTAGACAAGACTAAGGAAGACTGCAAGTGATATGCTGACCAATGGCACCAGAAGATCCAGCATTCACCTTTGGGCAAAAGCATGGCTTTCAATCCAAAACCTCTGCACCAACTGGGCATGTCACAAACTGGACCCCCAATACCGTGGGCCATATTCCATGAGCCAGGTCATCAACACAGTGACCATGAAGTTTCAGGTACCCAGATCCCTCAGAATACACCAGTGTTTCATGTGTTCTTGTTAAAACCTTTCACTGACAACCCGTTCTCTCACCAGGCTCAAACCCCCACCCCCCTGGTACAGATCTAAGGACACGAGGAGTACAAGGTCAATGAGATACTGGACTCAAAAATCAGATGTTGTCTCTGGTACCTTATGGATTGGGCAGGTTATGGCCCAGGAGAGCAATTCCGGGAGCCTGCATCCCAAGTCTATGCCCCTGACATCATGGAAGCCTTCCATCCAGCCCATCCTGACAAATCCAGGCCGTCAGGGTAAGGTGCTGCGGGTCTAGAGCCCAGGCTTGCAGAGCTGCCAGGAAGCAGACGTCTCCAGACTGCCAGCCAGAAGTTACTCTAACAAGCTTGCCATCCACTTCCTACAAGCCTCTGCGGACACAGACCATGAGAAGTCCCATGTCAAGAGTTTGACAGACAGCAGCCTCATGGTGCCTGATGATGGACGAGTATCTTCTGAAGCTGAGGTTGTACCAAGTAATGTGGGTTCCATCTTCTCTCTGTTGGGCCTTCTTAGGCCGGCACCTGGACTCTGGCTAAGGTATTGACTTGGCATACCTCCTGCACCACCCACAAAATGTTTGGAGTTTGGAGGGAGAGCTGCGAGGAGGGCAGTATGAGTTAAAAGTGCAGCAAAAGGATCAGGTCAAATTGCATAGTTTCCTGGGGGATAGTCCTGACCTATCTCATAGAAAACTGGCCCAGAGGTCAGTGTACTGCCATCTGTAGTTTCTACCTGCTCTAGGACAAGCTTCCCCTGGATGGGCGAGTGATCGGCTCAGAGAAGTTGCTGGATTCCCCAAAGCTGATCATGCAAGTGAAGTACAGCTTACTTTGAGTGTGGCGGGAGCCTCGAGATGGAGAAGGACTTGCAGATATAGTTGGCAAGGTTCTGCCAATGTTGGGGCACCTTTAGGCAGCGGAGGGAATACTTTTGGACACCTTGCTCTCTGGGTCATGTCTGACTGTGACCCCTGGTACAGTAGGAGGTCTGAGTTTATGGGGGCATGTAGTGGGGTAGTTGCCCCACTCCAACAAAACAGGGGTTAAAACAGCCAAACCAGGCTGATGGGGGAAGCACCTTGCAGCCTTTGTTTTTCAAGGCCAAACAAGCCAAGCTGTTCCAGTCTCCTTGGGAAAGTCGGCTCTCCATTCCCTGATCAGCCTAGTAGTCCTTCTCTGCACCTGTTCCAGTTTCAATTCATCTTTCTTGAACATGAGTGTGCAGAATTGTACACAGTATTCCAGAAGAGATCTCACCAGTGCCATGTATACTTCTCTGTCTGGACTGGAACTATCTCGCCTGATGCATCCTAGGATCACATTTGCCTTTTTCACAGTTCATCTCATTGGTGGCTCCTAATCCTCCTGTGATAGAATAATGCACCCCGGTCTCTCTCCTCCTCTGTTTTTTCCTTCTGATGAGCCCCCAGTTTATAGCAGAAATTATTTTAAAAAATTCTTAAATCCTTACATTTTATAATATTAAATTTCATCTCATTTCTATTACTCTGGTCCTCAGTGCCATCCAGTTCTTTCTTTATTCCAACTCTTCCCAATGCTTCCCAGCTCTATGTCACCAGCACATTTCATTTATCACACTCCTACTTTTCGTGTCAAGGTCACTAATGAAAAGATTAAATAAAGTCAGTCCCAAGACTGATCCTTGAGCAACTCCACAAGCAACCTCCCTCCAACCCAACAGTTCACCTCTTAGCAAACATGTCACTGTAGCAGGGCAGTTACCCTGCTTCTGAGAGAAAAGGCTGACTGGGGAAGCAGTCACGGCTGGAGCCACACCCCAACCAGGCCACATCTGGCCCTGTTATAAGGGCTCAGGGAGGAGCTGGGTCACTCTCTCTAGTGGTGGAGAGAGAAGGACCTGGCTGTCTGGGAGAAGAGGGTACTTGGAATGGAGCAGAGCTGGAGAAATGCCAGAGGAGCTGGGGAGCTCTAGCCTGGCGACTGGTAAAGGCCTATGTGCGTACTGGGGGGTGGGAGGCGGAGCCCAGAGATAGGCAGAGGCAGCTGGTCCAACCTCCTTGCCAATGACGAGTGGCCACGACAGATGGCAGTTTGCCCCAGTGAGCGGGGCTTGATGATGACAGGTAGTAGCCACTGAGGCAAGGTGGGTGAGAGGGTTGGGGGTTCTCCTGGGAAGGAAGACTCAGAGTGTGGTACTGCAGAGGGCAGAACCCCATGGTAAGGGGCACTGGGATCTGGGAGGGACATGGAGGCCTGAGGCAAGCAAGACATCGGCCAGTAGAGGGCGCTCCAGAGCCTGAAGCACTAATTCCCAAGATGACCATCAGGAGGCGCTGTGCTGGTGAGTCTCACTTCGCTGCAGTCACCTCCCTTTAGCCAGTTCCTTACCCACTTTACAGGTCCTGTATTAACGCTCAGATTTGTCAATGTAAGTGATTATTTCCCATGTGGTACCATATCAAATGCCATACTGAAGTCCAGATAGATTAGATCTACTGCATTTCCCTTGCTTAGAGAATTAGTTATCTTAACACAGAAAAAATCAGGTTAGTCTGGAATGATCTGTCCATGTTACATTTTATCCTGTTTTCCATTTATTTCCATGTCTTTATTCTTTCCTTTAGAATTTTGTCTAAAACCTTGCATACTACTGAGGTCAGACTAACAGATCTGTAGTAGCCTGGATCATGTTTTTGCCTTATCTTAAATATAGGTATGGCATCTGCTATTGTCTAGTCATACAGAGACTTAAAATAAATCTGGTTAATTTATAATAAAGAAAATGAGAGCTAATATGAGGAGTGGTTGCATAAGGTTCTGTGCAGGAAGTCAGACTAGATGATCATGATGGTCCCTTCTGACCTTCATGTCTATGAGTCTATAAGTCCCATGCCCTGATTTGATAGATTTATTAAAATTCTTTGCTACTGGACTTGCAGTTGTATGTGCCAGTCTTCCAGTTTTCTGTGATAATTATCCAGTTCTCCATTAAGTGGTATACGTTTTTTGCTTTGTCCTCAGATGTGGTGACTTCCATTTCCATACTCTCATTCCCATTAGCCTTTGCTCCAATGTTTGACATCATCATCCTTATGGAAGATGGAGCAGCTAATCCCTATATTGTTTTTGCCAGCTACTGCTTGCCTGTAACAAGGTCTGGTTCTTCGGCTCAAGGCTTATTGTATTACACACAAAGTTCCATGTTCAGTTCACACAGATATAGGATGTCCAGATGTCCCGATTTTATAGGGACAGTCCTGATTTTTGGGTCTTTTTCTTATATAGGCTCCTATTACCTTCTCCTCCCCCGTCCCAATTTTTCACACTTGCTGTCTGGTCACCCTACCCAGATGACCCAAATAGGGACAGTGTTACATTTGGCTGTGCTTTCTCTAACCACTAGACCACAATGTACCTCCCAGAGCCAGGAATAGAAGCCGGGTATCCTCACGCCTTACATCCCATGGCTGTCTCAGAAGTACCAGCCAAGGCTATGCTGTTTCTTCCAGTATAGGATGGTCCCAGTATTGCCAATGTCAAAGCTCAGGTTTTCACCAGTCACTTGTGAAAAGAAGCCCACAACTGACCGAACAACAGTTTATTTCTAAGAGGCTGATAAATAAATAAATAAATACATACACACACAGATACATACATAAATGTGTCCATCTCTGAGATGCCACAAGGACTCCTCATTCTTTTTGAATCCTCACCATTTCAAAAGAAACCACCAAGATTGGCAAAATGGTGCAACAGCCAGCGTTCGTTTGGATGTGGGCTGCTTCTTGGTTTATCCTGCTCCCTGGCCTCCCCACCCAGGCGGATACATCCTGCAGCTAACAGGAAACCCTGCGTTGCTGCTTCCAGCGGGCAATGGCACAATCTCCCATGTGGCTTCTGCTGGCTGCGGTAGGCAGATTTGGTCAAGCTATGCAAGCACCTCTGTGGCTGTTCATTAAAAAGCCAGCAGGTGGTAGCAAAGAGGCAGGGACTGAGGAGTCTCAGACGTCTTAAAATCACTCACATTTCACCAAAAGAAAGGAATCTGTAGCCCCCAAAGTTGCGTGTTGCCGATTCAAGATTTTTGTTGCCTCAGCCTTTCCAAAATAGGCCATCTGGTGAAAAATTGCCAAGGAAAACAGCCTGTTTTCATTCTGCTACTCGCTTCACTGACAGGGAAGAGAAAGTCTGTGCTGTGGATGTCAAGGCCTGAGTGTTCAAACCTAGGTGATGATCCATGTGACAGGTGAAACAATCTCCATCTGGGTATAAAAGTTGGTGCAGATGTATCACCGACAGACCCTGGTTATCAGGAGGCAGATCTGAACCCCGGACTTTAGGAATTTAGTGCATGAGCCTCCACCAGAGGAGCTAAAAGGCAACTCGCTCTTAGCTAAGGCTGTAGAGCAGACTCATTAATCTCTCTCTTTAAGTGGACAGAGCCCCACCCCAGAACCCCAGAGTTGTGTCCCTGGAGTGACTTGGAATTACCCCATATTGCAAAGCAGGGGGTTAAGAAGGGAGCTAGGTGGTGGTGCTAGTGTCAGTTGGGTTTTCATGATCTGTATCTGGCTGACGGACGCTGTCCCTTTAAGAACAGGACACCAGAACAGAAGATGGACCTCGGGGTGAGTCTGTTGTCCGTTTGTTTCTTGTTGTGAGCTTGCTTGCGTGCCATGAGCCTGCTTGACTGACGTTGATAGTGTGGCCTGTTTGGGGGTGCTGTGTGCTGAGCTGAGCAGCTTGCTAGACAAGGCTGTGAGCTTCCCAGGGGGGGTCTCAGTGCATCCCTTTAGTATCACTTGACAGGGGGGCAGGCAATTAAAAATCCCTGGAGAACAAGCAGTTAAAAATCCAGCTCTTAATGCTCAGGGTAGCTAGCCATCAGGGGAGTTTTGCAAGGGAGTTTAGAGAGGGAGCATGGCACTCAGTAAACAGTCTTTACACTTAGGCCAATAACACCTCCCTGCCAAAAAACAAAAAAAACCAATAACCCGCCCCTCAACCCCCTCAGACACAAAGTACAAACAAATCAACCCCGCAAAAGTAAAAGCAATGCATGTAGACGTCCAGCAGCAGAGCAGGGGCGCTTCAGTTTATTGCACGGAAATCAGCATGGACCTGTGCGCATTTGATGCAAGCAGCTCATGGCCCTCAGAGACCGAGTCCGGGCTCTGGAGACCAGCATGGCTGAACTGGAGGAGCTAAGGGAGGCAGATAGGCCCATAGATGAGATTTTCTGGAACACAACAGGGAGGTCCCATCCCCTTATGACAGCCTCTGTGCTGTTGAAGATGAAAGGCTTGGGGAAGGAGAACATCAAGGTGGAGCAGAAGGAAACAATCTTTCTAATAGAGACCCTCCTTCCAGGTGATGTCCTGGTATCCTCTTATTCCAAGGATACACCTCCAGGGGAGGAGACCCCAGTTATTAGGAAGCGACAGGTCATGGTAATGAGATATTTGATTATTAAAAATACAGATTGTTGGGGTTTGTGATGACCGTGAGAACCAGATGGTGACTTGCCTGACAGGTGCTAAGGTTGCAGATACCTTGAGACACCTAGACAGACAGACAGTGCTGGGGAGGAGTCAGTGGTTGTGGTACATGTAGGTACCAGTGACATTGGGAAAGGTAGGAAAGAGGTCCTGGAGGCCAAATTTAGGCTGCTAGGTAAGAGATTAAAGTCCAGGACTCCATAGTAATATTCTCTGAAATGCTCCCAGTTTCATGCGCAGGGCCAGTTAGACAAGCAGAACTGCAGAGTGTCAAAGCATGGAGGAGACGATGATGTTCAGAGGAGGGATTTAGGTTTATTAGGAACTGGGGGACCTTTTGGGGAAGGAGCCAATACAGGAAGGATGGGCTCCACCTAAACTAAAATGGAATCAGCTTGCTGGCCTGTAAAATTAACAAGGTTGTAGAGAAGTTTTTAAACTGAGGACTGGGGAAAAGCTGATGGGTGAGGAGGAGCACCTCTAAAGAGAGGATTTATTAAAGGGGATACTCTACATCCTAGAAGAGAGGAGAGGATAGAAGCTGGTAAAGTACAGGTAGGAACTGAAAATAGACAATCAGATGGAAAAGAGTCCCATTCCGTTACATCACATGAAAGCAGATAATTAAATGTTGACAAATGTTAGAAGTGCTTGTTTACAAATGCAAGAAGTCTAAATACTAAGATGGGTGAACTTGAGTGCTTGGTATTAAATGAGGATATTAAATATTATAGGCATCACAGAAACTTGGTGGAACAAAGATAATCAGTGGGACATGGTAATACTCCATGGCTCCAGAGGCAATCCCAGCAATTACAGGCCAGTAAGCCTGACTTCAGTACCTGGTAAACTAGTTGAAACTATAGTAAAGAACAATATTGTCAGATACACAGATAAACATAATTTGTTGGGAAGAGCTGACATGGTTTTTGTAAAGGGAAATCTTTATGCCTCACCAATCTACTAGAATTCTTTGAGAGGGTCAAGTAGGGGGATCAGTGGATATAGTGTACTTAGATTTTCAGAATCAGAGGGGTAGCCATGTTAGTCTGGATCTGCAAAAGCGACAAAGAGTCCTGTGGCACCTTATACACTAACAAATGTATTGGAGCATAAGCATAAGCTTTCGTGGGCATATGACGAAGTGGGTATTAGCCCACAAAAGCTTATGCTCAAATATGTTTGTTATTCTATTAGGTGCCACAGGACTCTTTGCTGCTTATATTTTCAGAAAGCCTTTGATAAGGTCTCTCACCAAAGGCTCTTAAGCAAAGTAAGCTGTCATGGGATACGATTGGTAACTGGTTAAAAGATAGGAAACAAAAGGTAGGAATAAATGGTCAGTTTTCAGAATCACCTTTGTCACCTTTGTCCTTGACCAGCTTTCTGCTCCATATATCATTGCTGGCAGAACAGTGAAGTTAAACAGTTCTTTCCTTTCCTTCATGGGCAGTTCATCATCCATTGGAGACGTCTTTATTTTGTTGAAACTTGCCTACCCCGCCTTTCGCCTCCTACTGCATTCCCCTTTGCATGAGTTGTCTCTGCTCAGCTGCTGACCTAGCTAAATATATTTGTCGACCTCTCAATTTTTTTCCTGTTTACAGTAATGATTCCTTCTGTACAATGCTCATTGTGAATCCACTTAGTCTTCAACGTGTTAACTTCCAGTTCACTTTACAGTTGCTGCAATTTGTTCTCCAGCTCTGCTGTGTCCTTTGCCAGTATTGCAGTCATCAACGAAGAGAAGATGCGTTAACTGTTCTCCGTCAATTCTGATTCCTTCTTCTCGGTTCAATTTCTTGAAGAGCAACTCCAATACTGCTGTAAACAGCTTTGGTGAGATTGTGTCACCTTGTCTTACTCCTCTGCGTTTAGTAATAATGTAGGGGACATTGAATAATGTTATCTCTGTCGAGCAATCGTGGTTAATTTCTTCCAGCAGGTTGATGTACCTTTGGTTGATTCTGATTTCACTGAGCACATTGAGTACAGCTTTAATCTCTACCGAGTCAAATGCCTTTTTATAGTTGACAAATGCAATACACGATACTTTGCATTCCTTGCATTTTTGATGAATTGCCAAACTGAGCGAATGTGATCAATTGTCGAATACCCTGAGCAAAAACCAGCTTGTTCTCTGCTTTCCTGCATTTC
Source organism: Dermatemys mawii (assembly GCA_007922305.1). Taxonomy (NCBI): domain Eukaryota; kingdom Metazoa; phylum Chordata; order Testudines; family Dermatemydidae; genus Dermatemys; species Dermatemys mawii. The sequence goes on from ML677408.1 coordinate 3,954,978, forward strand.
AAGATCCTTCTTAATCTGACTGAGTATGACGTGATTGAGGATTTTATACACTTTTGAAAGGAGTGTGATTGGATGGTAGTTGCTCAGTTTTTCTGGATCTTCTTCATCAATAGTATTGTTTTTGATTTCTTCCATGCATCTGGAACACACTTGCTATTTATGTAGCTGGTGAACTGTTGCACCAATGCTCTGAAGAGAGTATCTTCCCCTGCTTTGAGATATTCTGGCCAAACATCAACCACTCTCGGACTCTTCCTTCTCTTTATGTTACATACTGCTTGTATGTACAATACAATTTCTTCCCACATAATGTCGGCACTTCTTCTATTACCTGCTGCCTTGATGGTGTTGATGGACATTGACATGTGAAGAGTAGAGGTCATTGAAGAATTTTGTACGTATTTCATTCATCTTGTTCCTTTCTGATGTCCTTTCACCATTTTCATCTTTTAGTGCTGCCGGGACATTCTGTTTCAGCCTAACATCACTTTCTACCTTCTTCAGACTCCTGTTCTTTTTGGCCACCTCTCTCAATTTGTTCTTTCTAAAGTCTTTGTAGTCTGCTTTGATCTTGACATGATATATTTTTTTTTTTTTGCACAGTGGTCTGTGTTCTTTGCCCACCTTTCCTTGTAATTTCATGTGCACCCTTCTCACCATCTGATTCATCATTTCCTCGCTGATCCTCTGCTTGTGTCCCAGCATTTTCAATGTCTTTGCCTTCTTAGCTGCTGAGATTGTCTGCAAGATAGACTCTTCGTAGTCTTCATCAATGTCCTTGTTGACCTTATACTACAGGTCCATTTCACTCACTTCCTGTGCAAATGCCTCTTTGTTGAGGAGCCATTTTTGCTTTGCTTTCTGACTTCTCTTAACTAGGTCTTAGTAGACATTTTCAACACATAGTTTAGAGCACAACATACGATGGTCTGAGCCTGTGAAACTGATTTGTTCTACTATTGTTGCTACATCGTTGAAGATTCTTCTGACATCTGTCATTACAAAATCAATCTGATTCAGTGTGACTCCGTCTGGGCTTTTCCATGTCCACTGCCAATGCTGTTCTTTTTTAAATATCCTGCTCATTATGTGGAGATGATTTGCCTCTGCGAGTGCAACCAGATGTGCTCTGCGATCATTACTAGGTGGAAAGGAGAGTGAGAAAGAAAAGTATGTGAAAAAAATTGGATAAAGGTGTAAGCTTTCAGAATGGAGAGAGATAAATAATGGTGTCCCCGAAGGGTCTGTATTGGTTCCAGTCCTATTCAACATATTCATAAATTATCTGGGAAAAGGGATAAAAAGTGATGTGGCAAAATTTACAGATGATACAAATGAACTCAAGATAGTTAAGTCCTAGGCAGGCTGTGAAGAGCTACAAAAGGATCTCTCAAAACTGGGTGACTGGGCAACAAAATGGCAGATGAAATTCAATGTTGATAAATGCAAAGTAATGCACATTGGAAAACATAATCCCAACTATAGATACAAAATGTGTCTGTATTAGCTGTTACCACTCAAGAAAGAGATCTTGGAGTCATTGTGGATAGTTCTCTGAAAACATCCACTCAGTGTGCAGTGGCAGTCAAAAGAGCAAACAGAATACGGGAATCATTAAGAAAGGGGTAGCTAATAAAACAGAAAATATCATATTGCCTCTATATAAATCCATGTTATGCCCACATCTTGAATACTGTATACAGATGTGGTCGCCCAATCTCAAAAAAGCTATACTGGACTTGGAAAAGGTTCAGAAAATGGCAAAAAAATTATTATAAGTATGGAAACTGTTCCATACTCATAGAGATTAATAAGACTGGGATTTTTCAGATTGGAAAAGAGATGACTAAGGAGGGATATGATAGAGATCTATGAAATCATGACTGGTGTGGAGAATGTAAATAAGGGAGTGCTATTTATGTGCATCTGTGACACCCCCTCTGCTGTCTCATCATCACCACTCCAACCCAGAACTTTCAGTCCCCTCTACTAGTAGTTGATCCACAGGACTAGCTCTACTAGCTCGCTGTAAGAAAAGTCTGTTATCCCAGACGTGGAATGAGGTGCTGAGTTTGTGGAGTGGTTGGGGGCAGGGAGCCTGGCCTGACTCTCTCTTTCTCCCTCCACCCCCAGAGTTGCGGGAGCTTCTGCCCCATGTAGTGCCCCTTATGAGATGGAAATGGACTGGGGGTGCCAGGCTAGCTCTCTTACTCCCCTCCTCTCCCATGGCTATATCTGCTGTTCTAGGCAGAATGTGCTGCTGCTGTTGCTTTAGGTGGTGATGTGAGCTCAGCCTCCGAATAGTCAGTGATTTTGGCAGGCTGCCAGCATTGCCCCCAACAATACAAGCAGCAGACATGGAATGGCAATTTTTTAATGCTTTACATCTTGGCCAAATGGGAATGGAATTTCATGGCCCTTCTGTAGCCCGAGGGGATCCCCCTGTGAATCTCTGGGGCCTACTGCAAAACGCTGGAGGAGGGAGATCATCTCAGCTAAAAGTTACAAGAATCCCTTGCAGCAGCCAGTGATCGGCAGCTTAGCCCAAGGGGTTGCTATTCATGCCTCTTGTCACAACATATGCTTGATGGCAGTAGTACAAGAAGGGGTAAGTTCTGTTCCCTGCATTGGCCTTACTTTCAGTGTGAGTCACTTCCCCTCTAACCCCTTGTCTGGTTAGATCATAGGCTTTTGGAGGAAGGGACTGTCTGTTAGGATGCATTTATACATCACCTTGCACAATAGAGATCAATCCAGACTGGGGCTTCGGGGTGCTCCCATAATACAGCTGTTTGGCTAAATAATACAGCTGTTTGGCTAAAACATGGCTCTTAGGGCTTGAGTTCTGCAAAACTTTAATGCAGCAAAGCTCCCCCTGAAATCCAAGAAGTAAGCACGTCACCATGCCAGGAATCATTTGGCCCTTTAGAGTCTTTCTGACTGCTGATCAGACAGAGCCACACCTCAGCAAGAAGAGATTGTTTCTGGAAGACCATAGAACCACTGCAAGCAGGAATTTATCTTGATCCCCCCAAAGAAACCCCCACCTCTGAGAGGGATGGTTCTGAGCTGTTTTGTGCAGAGGCTGCTGAGGTGACGGGCATCGCTAGCAGTTTGTCAACTCTGAATGTGTAAAAATTCCGTCACTATAGAGGAAGCGTGTGGAGGCGGGGGCCTTCGGATGGGGAACAATCGGCTGAAAGCGATAGCTGTCTGGGCGCCAGGGTGGGTCCCCAGGGGAAGGGATGCGGAGGTTTGTCCTAGATTTGTGAGGGGTTTTTTGCCTGAGATCTGAATGTGTAATTGTGGGAGGAGACAAGAGAGAAAATGAGCTGAAGCCTCCTAACGCAGAGGCTGGTCCTTGTGAGTAAAGGGCCACATGTCTTCTTTTATCACTGTCCATAATTCCCTCCGTGGCTCAAAGGCGGCTGTGAAAAGAGCAGGACTGGTTCAAACTTCCTTGTGGTCTCCGTGGCAACCATCCCTGCAGGAGCCTTTTCTTCCTTTCCCCCTTTCCTCTTTTGTTGTTGTTGTTGTGTCATTAAAACTTCCCTCCCCGAAGGCCAGGACTGAATCCCTACCCAGTGGCTTCCCCGCTGCTACCTCAGCCCTTCTGCCTGCCTCCTGCCCAGCTCACTCCTTTCCAAAGCAGCTGCCCTCACTGAAGTCTCTAGTGGCCACTCCCAGGATAGTGAGGATGGAAGCAAAGACATGATGGTTTTTTTGTTTTGGTTTGGTTTGGTTTTTTTGGGGGTGGGCTTATTTCCAGCCTCCACAGGTCTTTCTGTCTCAGTCTACCCCATCGACTGGCATCAAACCTTCAGGTCTTTTAAAGGCCCAGGATAAAGTTGTCTGCACTGATCCTGCTCCCACCCAAAAGGCCTGAAAAGTCCCTTGGTGTAGCCTGTTACATTTATAACCAGATGGGCCCAACCCAAAACTTGGATGTGCACAACCTAAAGCTGTGATCTTGGCCCAGTGCGGGGCCGTCTCTAGCTACAACGAGTCAAAGCTACTAGTGTGTCTGTTACCCTAATGGAGCCTAAACTGGCCTTCTTCTGAGACTCTTAGAATGTAACCCAGCAATTTTGCCTTCCTAAGACTCACCTTGGAATTTGGCCCAACATCTTTACAGTGGCCAACCCAAACATACCCCAGTGCTTGGGACTCCTGAGCTGAGATGCAGAGCGTTTTCTCAGAAGTCCCCAGCACTCAGACACATGGCTCATGCTGTTGCCTTCACGTGCAGACCAACTGGGCAAAATTGCAAATGAGTTCCAGGCCAAATTTTACCATAAAGCTCAGCATGCTGAGTACTGAGCTCTTTTGAAAATTCTGGCCATAAAGGCCCAATTCCCCATTGTCTTGTAGCTTGGATCATTGCCTACACTGGGGCAGCATGTGTGTGAATTGCTACCGGATCAGCATGGCCACAGTATCACAGCCATTTTCACCCAAGGTGGATGTAGATGACAACACAAGATGCAAGGAAGTGCAGTCTCTGGTCCATTATCCGTTACACAAGGTGCAATCACTAGTACAGCAAATGCCCTTACTGGGAGCCATCTAACAGGAGAAGTTAGTGTAAAGGCTAAATGTGTCTAATCCTGAGCAGTGTTGAGCATCCTGATTTCTCAGAAGAACATGTCCTGCGGAGTGGCAAGCCAAGCCCCTTCTTTACTGCCTCACCAATATGGCACTACCTTGACCTGGAGGGTAAATTCAGTCTTCAGGCTCCTTCAGTCCTTTCTCCTCCCTGCTGGGACTGCCAGTGAGAAGCCTTTTTGGATATGTCTACACAGCCTAGTGAGCCTGGTCCTGTGTGACATGCACCTGCAGATTTGGTGTTTGAGTGTCCACACTGCATGAGAGACCCAAGCCTCACGACCTTGCTGGCACATCTATCCTGCAATACACAAAACTAAGTCAGAACATCCGCTTCTGTGAGTGTATCCCACACACTTCCTGGATGTGGTGTTCTGTCCCACCTAGTGGCACTGAGACCACACAGAGAGTGATTAATAAGTCTGTGCTACAGCTTAAGGGCCATGTGGCTTTTAGCTCATGTGGTAGAAACTCCTATAGTGAGCTCCAGAGGTTCCAGGTTCAATCCCACCCACTGACGAGCAGGAGCTGTTGGGTCACATACCATAATATTCTAGGACTCCTAGCCCCTTGCCAGCTGAAACAATTCTATGGCTTGGTTCACAGTGGGCTGAGGGTGAACTTGTCTGTCCTTCCCATAGGCGTTGATGAGAAGTATGTTGGGTGGATTTTGCCTGCCATCCGAACCATTTTGTGTCCACACGCTTCCAGCAGCCTGAGCCATCAACATGGATCCTGACCCAGTGGAAGATGTTCCAATTCATGTTGTCAGTCCAGAAGTAGCATCTGGGAGATGCTGGTGGACATTTTGGCAGCAGTTTGTGATCTGCCAAAAGGGGTTGCTGACATGCCAGTCACAACCCAGCTGATGCCAGTGGTCTTAGCTGCAGATTTCCTATGTGCAGACCAACATTTCTGGTACAGAGCCACAATCACAAACTGATCTTTTTTTCATACAGACCTGGGATGAAGAATGGTGCCTCCAGAACTTTCACATGGAGAAGCAGATGTTCCTGGTGCTTCATGATCAGCTTGATTGTATCCTACAGTGCCAGGATGCTGGGGATGAAGGGTTTGGGGTGCAGGTGGGGGCTCCAGGCTGGGGCAGGGGTTGGGATATGGGGGATGAAGGCTCTGGCTAGGGGTGTGGGTGCTGGGGTGGGGCTGGGGATGAGGGTTTTGGAGCATGGGAGGGGACTTCTGGCTGGGGCCGGGGGTGGGCTGCAGAGGGGGGTGCAGGGTCCCAGCAGCACTTACCACAGCTCCAAGGAAGTGGCTTCCCGGTCCCTGTGGCCTTTATGTGGAGGCGCTGACAAGAGGCTGTGTGTGCTGCCTTCGTGACCATAGGCACCACTGCCTGTAGCTCCCATTGGTTATGGTTCCCAGCCAAAGGGAGCTGCGGAGCTGGTACTCGGGCGGGGGGTGGCGTGTGGAGCCTCCCAGTCCCTGGCTGCCCCTTTGCGTAGGGGCTGTAGGGACCTGGCAGCCACTTCTGGGAGTAGTGCAGAGCCAAGGCAGGCCCCCCTCTGCCCTGTCAACCAGACTTAATGGCCCAGTCAGCAGTGCCAATCGGAGCTGCCAGGGTCCCTCTTTGACCGGCGTTCTGGTCAAAAACCAGATGTCTGGCAACCCTACGGGAGGCACTGGGAGGGAGGGGGAGGAGTTGATTGGCAGGGCCGCCTGCAGGCAAGAGGCACTAGAGGAGAGTGGGGAGCTGGCTGCCTGTGGGTGCTAAGAACCCACAAATTTTTTTCCATGGGTGCTCCAGGGCTGGGAGTTGGCGGCAATGCACGAACTTGATGAGAACTCGTGCGAGTATGTGTGCATGAGCAGGATAATCAGACACCTAGCTTGTAGTGTAGACATAGCCTTTGTTTTATAATGCTTCTTTTTGGGTCAGCTGAGGTGAGCAATGAGGAAACTTGCTCTCTGCCTTAATGTCTCTAGCCAGAGTAATTTCCTGAGGCAGGTTTGCTCCCTAGGGGCCAGAGAGTGGTGTTTTGGCTGAGATTCTTGGGGAAAGGATTGCCTGTGTGTTGGTTGACCACTTCTCTTCAAGGACTAGTGTATCTGGTATTTTCTGGCACTACCACATTATGTACCGAAATCATGTGATCCGATGGTGGAGCACTGCAGCTGTATGCCACGTAACAGGCTAGGGCGGGGAAGTGCAGAAGAATCCATCTCCAACTGAAACAATGCTTGAAAGTGATCACGACCATTTAAGTTAATCAGTGTTCTGGCACCGACACCCATTTCTAATGGAAAAAGCTTGATACTCTCAATGAGCACAAGGGCCCTGTACAAGGGTCAGTAGATCCTCCGAGCCACTGCGGGGCAGTTAGTAGCTACTGCCTTGCTGCGAGGCCTTGGCCGCACCTCCCAGTCACGGGGGAATTAGGGTCAGGAGGTGGGCCGTCAAGAGTCAATACCGCGCCCCTCAGGCAGGGGAGCACCAGCAAGAGTCTATAGCATGTCCCTAAGGCAGGGGAGCGCTGGCTACAGTTTGGGGTGCACCTCACAGGTGAGAGGGCACCATCAGGAGTCAGGGTTGTCTGCCGTGGGCAGCTCCAGTTCCCCCTAGGTGTCTGCCTCCATCAGCCAAGGGTCACTGCCGGGCCCCAGCGGTTCCTCGGGGCACTCAGCTGCTAGCCGCTCTGGTTCCCCCGCAGCATCCGCCTCCGTCGGCCACGGGTCACTTCAGGGCTCCGAGAGTCCCTCGGGGTACTCAGTGGCAGGCAGGTCTGGAAACCCCAGTCCTTTCCCTAGATCAGGGTTCCCTGGGCCCAGGGCCTCCCCTGGCTCAGCAGCAGGATGGGAAGGGAGCAGCCAGCAGTCTGTGTCTGTCTCCCTCCCTGGTGCTGCCCTGACTGAGCTAGGGGCCCTGCCCTTTATACTTCCTATCCCGCCCTTCTCCTTCCTGGGGGTGGGGCCAGCTTAGTCTGGGCCCGCCCACTCCGACTGCGGGAGTGTTTCTTTCCCCTCTGGCTCGGTGGGGGACCACCCAGGCTCCCTACAGTCCCAACTTCACTGTTAGGTTCTATTAGGAAGATGGCATCTGAGACAGCACAGTGCCCCTGTGCGCCCTGCTGGAACACTGCTTCAGTAAGGCCTCGGAGCGAGCAGTTTCCTCAGCTGAACTCATCTTTAGTTTCCCATCCAAGTACTGATGAGGTCTAACACTATTTATCTTCTGAGATAGGAAAAGCATGTCGCCCAGTGCTGTAGATTTGTTGAGTGTTACACCTAACTGCATCTGCTGAAAACATCTACCTATCTCTTTTAAGATTTACTGCCATCTAGCATCGCAATAGCTGCCCTCTTCCAGGTAGAGGAGCTTGGTGATAGCAAAGTCCTAGTAGTTTCCAGAGAGCCTGTCATATTTCCATGATTTAGTCAAGAATGTAGGGAAATACATCTCAGACCCAGACAAGGTATGCTTGGAAAGGCTGCATAGCAGTGCTGTTTTCCTTGTGACATTCTATACCTTGGCACAGCATCCTGTAACCTCCTCATCTGTATATAACTGTGCTATTGCATATAAAGCATGTCATATGAGGTATCAGGGAAAGGCTATGAACTGCTGAAACACACTGTTCTATCAAAATCTGTAGATCTTTAGTGTATATGAAGTTCTGAGATTGTGTTGTATGGTTGTCATTAAAACATGCTGTATGTGGGGGAATCAGCCAGATATTATCTCCCCAGAGACAACAGCAAGGAAAGTCAGGGCTTATCTGCACTGGCACTTTATAGTGCTGCAACTTTCTCGCTCAGGGGTGTGAAAAAACAAGTTTCAGTGCTGTAAAGTGCCAGTGTAGACAGTGCTCCAATACTGGGAGCCTCATTCTTGGTGCTGGTAGCTACTCCCCTTGTTGAGGAGGTTTTTTTTTAGAGCACCGGAAGAGCTCTCTCTCCGTGTTCTGCCACACTTCAACAGCCATGTTGAAGCACTGCCACAGCATCACTTTAACATCGCCAGTGTAGACTAGCCCTAACCAACGCCTGGCCAGGGTGTCAAACAGCCATCAGCAGACATTGTCCAGCAAGGGAGCTACAATTCAATGACTCACGTGCAAAAAGCCACATCAGGGGAATTGCTCAACCTTGCTTGAGGACTCAGCAATGCCCCCAGACATGCCTGGACTTGTGTCTCCAAGCACATGGACTAAGGATATAAAACAGAACACCATGGCTACATGCTTGTCTTTTCTTTCCCTCTACTATGCTGCAAGCAACAAGGACACTCTGAAGACTCCAGCAGAGGGGACTGGCCCAGGTTTAAGAGACAAACCTGCATATTAAGGACTGGAATATCCAGTGGGATGAGAAAAACTGCTTAATCTAGATACTGCTTGGTTTAATAAGGTTGGGAGTTTAGACTGCTTGCTTATATATTTGATTTTGGTAACTAAATGACTTTTTGCCTATCACTTATAATCACTTACAATCTATCTTTTGTAGTCAATACATTGGTTTAACTGTTTATCTTTACCAGTGAGCTAGTATGAAGTATGTGTCAAATCTGCTCAGGTTTACAAAGGCTGGTGTATAGCCACTTTCCTTTGAAGTGGGGAACCAATTAATAAACTTGAATTGCTCATCTTGCACAGTGCACAATGGTGTATTCCTGAGGTACAAAACTGGGAGGAATTTGACTGGTGTCTTTCTCTGTGTGATTCAGGAGTGGCTCTGGGAGCATTCATTCAATCTAGCTGGGTGTGGAGCTCCACATGTGGTTGTGCTGAGTGATCACCACGCCTGGAGGGTTTTGCTGCTTGTCACTCACACAACAATGTGAGACAAACCCCAGGCTAGAGAGTTAAGGGGGCACAGTGGTCCTACAGTCCCAAGCTGCACCTCAGAGATCCCAACAGAGTCCCCTAATGTGAGATGTTGCCATATCATCTCTGAATAGAAGCTCTTCTCAATTGCTGTGACTCTGCTGTGAGCATGGGCATAAAACCAATCTCAGCTTGGTTTACTCTATCATTAGACCTGTTCATCTGTGGCATCCTCCCATAATTCTATCTGAGCCCAGTGATCCCAGCAAGCCAGGGTAACAGCTGAGGGATTGCAACCTCTGCCTGAAGAGTGGGCCCAATGTGTGGTGCAAGGCTCCAATAAGGGATACTCAGTAACCAAAAGTAATTAGCATATGGCATCTGGTTGGTGGCCTATGTGAAATGAGTGTCATGGGTCTCAGCTCATTTCCAGTTGGACAGACTCGGGTTTAAGCCCAAACCCTGCTTCTGTCCACACAGAAATCAGTCTGAGTCAGGCTAGGAACCCCTCTGGACTGAGGCCTATGGACCCTAATAGGGATGAGGGTCAGATCCCGAGTCCCCTGTGACACAGGTCAAAGCTGAGGCATTTTGCAATGTGGATGCAACTCAAGTCTGAGTCACTAGACTTTGGTCTAGAGAATCCACCAACACTATTCCATAATCTCCTGGGACTGTGCTCCCCAGCCTGTCCCTCTCCAAACTTCCCACTTGCCTTGCAGACATTGTGCAGAACACAGTAGGCCACAATAATACTAACTGCTGACAACTGGCATCCAAACAGTTTTGAAGGCAGTGCCAATGGGATTTCAGTCTGCCAAATGCACATTCCACCACTATCCTAAAACTACTGAAGTGTAGTTGAACCTGCTTTTGCCAGGTCCTCTGAAATCAGGGTATGGTTTCATAAACTAATGGTAACCGAGGGTAATCCAGTTCCTCTGGAATAAAAATGGGGACAGTGACTCCATTTATTACAATGTCATTCACTGGGAATAATGGCCTAGCTTGTCCATGAAGGTAAAGTCCTGATTTTAAGGACACCCTGGTACCATGCATCTTGCCAGTTCATCCTATGTTGGCACCCATGAAGTTTTCCCATGGCTGACCAGGGTCTGCATAAAGATGGTGATTTAGTGATTTAGGTGATTTGTGCTCCTTGCAGAAGGCGAACTAGGGGCACATGAATCCCATCAGTGGCCCTAGAACAGTGTGGAAAGCCCTTTTTCTGAAACCCAGCAATTGTTTCAGGAACATTTGTAATGCCAGTCACTTTTGGGTACATCATAGTCCTGATTGGCCTCACAAACCTTTGCCATAACAACCCCCACAGCTGGTTTGCCAGCTTCACACTGGTTAGCCATGGACATGTAGCAGCCTGCGATAACCAGCTTCTAGATGGCAGCAGTGATTGCTGCTTCTGGCCTGACATGGTTTATCTCGTGTGGGCATCCCGGCACTGTACACTTTGTATTCTGTGTTTGTATCTGAAATCGATAGATTTGAAAATACAGAAAAATGTCCACAAATATTTAATACATTTCAATTGGTATTCTATTGTTTAACGGTGCGATTAATTGCAATTAATGTTTATAATTGCGATTAATTTTTTTTAGTTAAGTGCATGAGTTAACTGTGATTAATCAACAGCCCTCATTTGTACTTGGCCTGGCTGAGCTGTGCCTCTACTTCCACAATCCAAAGGACTCCAGCTACACTTCTATGTATATGCACACGAACTTGATAAGACCTAGCAGGGTATGTAACATACACAGAGGGGAATCACACCCTGAGACGGACTGTAGACATAGCCTAACAAGAATGCATAGCTTCTTTCAAGACTGTACAGCACTTGCATGCTAGGAAAAAGAACTTGAGTGCCATCTGGTGACTCCCGCTGTAACAATAAAGTAGGCCACACTACTTCCTCTTACACTGGTGTGACGCCATTGAATTCAGTGTGGTAACACCGGTGTAGCTGATGGCAGAATTGATCTCCCCCGTTTTCTGAAAAGTGCCTTGAGATCCTTCTGATGAAAGTTGCCATAAAAAGTGAAGGAATTATCATTAGACAATTAGATCTGAAGAAGAGCTGTGTGTAAGCTCGAAAGCTTGTCTCTCATCAGCAGACGTTGGTCCAATAAAAGATATTACCTCACCCATCTTGTGTCCCCACTGGACAATCTATTGTAGCATGAGGATTATGGCCCCTATAGTCATCTAAGAGTAGCAGCTTGTTGTTGCTTTATGTGTTTGTATATTAATTAGGAGGGGATTTTCTTAGTAAGTTAGTGTATTTGTTTGACTTCCTGTGGTCTCTCCAAGATCTGTCTGTAATTCTCCATGATGGGGCAGACGATCACAAAGCAAACCAGGCTTCAAACTTCTGGGGGCTTTCCAGTTAGGGTCTGATGGTTCTGAAAGAAGTAAAATAGGTGATGATGTGATGCAAGCATCCTGGTGACTCCTTTGACCAGTATTTCTGATAGTCCCAGTTCAACAGGCAGGTCAGATTTCCAGAGCGCAAGGGGTATAATCCTTAGTGGTAATAGCAGCCTCCAGGAAATCCAGTTCAGGTTTCTTCTCACATGACGTGAGAGCAGTGGAGCCCGGCTAGAGAACAAGATTTACATGTTAAGAAAGTCAAAAAAAGGTCAACCTCTCCACACCAAACCACACTAGCAAGGATCATTTTCACAGCAAGAGACGTGGAAGGCTCCAGAGCAAAGAGCTTGAAAGGGGGCAGGATGCAAAGCAAGACAGAATTTTACTGAGAATTTTACTGAGACTGGCTAGACATGAAAGGTAGTTGGCAGGGATGGTGTTAGGTCTGTGGAGTATCAGTAGCTCCTGAATGTCAGCTGAATGCTCCTTAGGGCCGGAGTTGTCTGTTTGGTCTATGACTGTACAGCACCTTGTACAACATGGGTGTGATCTTTGACTGGCGCTTTTAAGGATTCCCATAATTGGGAATGTAACTAGTAAATACCAAGGATTGGAGATACCAATCAAAGGCGGGTCTCTCTCTTATAAAGTGGTCCCCAGAATGAAATAGTTGGAGGACCAACCATCATTTGGTTATTTCGTCTGGCCTTGGAATACCACAGCTGCAATACCAGGTTCCACTAGGAACTTCAGTAAGAGAGATTGACATCTGTTATTATTATTTGTATGACAGAAGCATCTGGAGGCTCCACCTGAGGTCAGGGCCCCATTGTGCTTGGCACTGCACAGACCCACAACCAGAGGTAGTCCCTGCTCCCAGGACCTCACATTCTGAATAGACAAGACAGGCAAAGCAGAGGTTATCTCCCGAAATCACAGGCAGGAACAGAAGCACAGAGATGGGATGGGACTTGCCCAGGGTCACACAGGAAGAGAGCGCAGATCTTCTGAGTTGCAGTTTGTGCACAGTAATGTGGATCTGACTGCAGAGGCCAAAGGGCAGCCTCCATTGTGGAAGGGGACATAGTTTAGACTGAGGAGGGCAGGTCACTCTAGGGCAGGTTGCAGGTCACAGCAGGCTCTGGTTTCAGTGTTATAGAATTCTTAAATAAAAATTAAAATAATATTTTTTTTTAAATAAATCTCTTGTTGCTTTAATACAAAGTACAACAAACAATTAATGCCTTGAACACAAGACCAACCAAGACCTCCCAACCAAAGCATGGTACAAAGGAGCCTCAACCTCTGCACCTTTGAAAGCTGGGCAATGTCCTATGTAAGTGGGAGTCAGAGTGCTGTGAGAGGAAAGATTACTCCTGGAGGAATTCTGCGCCAAAACATTAAAAATTCTGCACCAAAATATTCAAAGTTCTGTGCACAATATTTTAAAATTCTGCAAAATTTTGCATATTTTACTTGTCAAAACAACACAATATAATCACCCCAGTTTCTATTATTTTGGTAATTTATTTCAGAATACCTGTCAACAAATATGCCTTTAACTATAAACAACAAAAAGGATTCAGAAATTATTTTTAGACAAACAGATTCCTTATTAGGCATATTAATATATATCTTTGAGTAATAATTCATTTAAACCACAATACAGAAATATATTTCCTGCACCTCTCAGAAGCAGTGCAAAGGCTTGGGGGATTCAGGGGCAATGAAGGAGCTGAGGGAGAGGGAAGGAACTGTTGGGAAGGAGCCTAGCAGTGAATCTGGAAGGTTGTTGAGCGTGGATGGGAGAAGTACAGAACTGGTGTTTTGGAGGTGAGAGATTGTTACGGAGTTGGGGAGCATCCACCACGCAGAGTCTGGATGACCCCTCCCTCTCCCATTCCGTCAGGCACATCTGCCCCTGTCCCCATGTGTCCCTGCATCCCCACTCCGCCACCTCCTGACCCCATGTATCTTTGCACTCCCACTTAGCCACTCCTCTTCCCCTCCCCATGTGTCCCTCCACACCATCCTCCTCCCCATGTGTCTCTTCACGCCCCACTCAGCCATTCCTCCTCCCTGCCATGTGTCCCTGCACTCCTTCTCTACCCATCCCTGTGTCCCTGCACCACCTCCCCTGTCCCTATGCATCTTTCTCTCTGTCCCTATGAGTCTCTGAACCCCCCCCAGCCACTCCTGCCTCCATTCAGCCCCTGCCCCTCATTTTCCTTGCACCCACGCTTAGCCATTCTCTGTCCCCATGTAGCTCTGCACCCCATTCCCATTCAACCGCCCACCCTAGTCTGTCCCTCCTCTGAACAGTCTAGCCCCTCTGAACCCCAAACTATGTGACCCCCCCAGCTAGTCCCATGTGCCCCACTCTGTCTGTCCCCTCCATATCCCCATGCTACCTCACTTGGCCCTGAAGGCAGACCCCCGAGGAACACAGCCTCTCCTCCTCAATATCAGCTGCTGACTGCTAAAGCCAGTGAGCCGGCTACCCTCTGTTCTGGTGCCACAGCATCCCCTGGTGGGCGAAAGATCATGTGGAGAAAAAACAAAATCTGCAGGGAACATGAATTCTGCACATGCACAGTGGTACAGAACTCCCCCCAGGAGTAAAATATGCAGGGAATTGGGGAAGAATATATGTCAAAGGAAAGACCATCCATATTCATCAAAGAGAAAAAACTGATATTAACGGTCCTTGCTAAGGCCAAGGTTTTCCAACATCATCTTCACAAAGTTCCCCAAATCTCAGACATCCCCTCACTTACACCAGTGATAACTCAACTTCTGTGGAGTTACTCCTGTTTTATACCAGTGCAACTGGCATCAGAATCAGGATCTCAGCTTTCCAGGAGAGGAAAAGGAAATTGCACACATGAGCAACGAGGAGAAATAGCCCCAGAACATTCAGCTGACCAAGATGAGAATGATCTTCCTAATTTGAGGAGTATTTATTACAAAAAGTAGACACAATAGCCTTCCCCATCAGACAGCAGCTTGTGGACCAGGAAGATGGACCCAGGCGCCTTGCTGCATGATCTAATGGAGGTACCCAGGGCCCCATGCAATCTAACACATGGCAGATAAGTAAATGTGGGCCCGTGCAACCCACCCCAAGACAGGAACTTATTTGTAGACACCTCCCCCCACAACCTTCACTAGAGTAAGGAACACGGGACATGGACTCCACGAACCTAAAACAAGAGAAGAACTTGCTAATGGGCATCATGTAATTTGAATGTGAGGCAGAGGCCACTCAAGACAGTCTGCCACCTTAGACAAAACTTCAGTGTGCTGCTCCCTCTCATTGGTCTAGGGCAGCAGATTTGGCCCAGTTGCCCCTCGGTCATGACAGCAGGGTGTCCATGCCAAGTCTGAGTGAGTGGTGGGGTGACCCACTCATGAGGAGGTGCTGCACCACAACCACAACCCCTGTCTGTGGGAGATCAGTGGCGACGTGGCTCAGCTCAGATCTTGCTGTACTCGTGTGACCGTGTAGCAGGGTAGCATTCTAACCCTCTCAACAGAGAGGTCAGGTTCTTCTGCTGAGCCTCCTTCAGCTCATGTGGTAACACACCACATTAAAATTCCACTTAATTGCTGCTGGCTGGGCATTCTCCTTAACTCTGACCAGCATATAAAATAGAGGGAAGGGAGTAGGAGAAGAATTTCTCTGGAAGACAGACGGAACTAGGAATCTAGGACAGAGGAGGTGTTGTAGGAAAGCCCTGAGTGGAAGCTTAGGTGGAAGTGTATGCTGCTGTTGTTTATAAGATAGCAGTAAAGCCAAACCACAAGAAGGGGTAGAGTTTGCTCTGTTGAGGACAGGGTAGGAACTCGGTGTGGAGGAGGATCGTTGTGGCTGGTTAGAAATTCCTTAAGTACGAAATTGCTTAAGGAATAAGGACTAAGATGTTAGTTGGTTGGTGCCACAGTTCTGTCCTCCAACAGTGTATAATAGTCATTGTGAGCTCTTTGGCCTTCCCAGTGTAGCATCCACACCCGAACCCTCTTCTCAGTGGTTAGATTCAGGTAACACCAGGCTTCATAGTACCACTCACAGCCCCCAACACAGATGGCAGCCTTGTTTCCCCATCTTTCATGCTGCAGGAATCTCTCATGCAGGCACCCTGTTCCTGTGTTACAGAGAGTATATGGATGCCATGTTATGCTGGCCTAGCAGTGGGAAGGACAGCTGAGGAGACTCTGTGGATATGCCATTCATCAGTGGGCTGAGTTTCACAGCGGAGCCCATGTGTCCTCAGACATGCTTTTCCCCCCACCCATGCCCTGTCTCCTCTCCCCTGTACCCTGGTGAATGAGGGACCACAAAAGGGCTTTAGGCTCAGCATTACTGGGTGGAGTATCTCCTTGCAGTTGCATCCAGCAGCCCTGCATTCCTGTGTGCGAGGCCCTGATGGCACATACTCCTCTCCACTCCTGTCTGGCTACAGAGAGGGAGAGTTTGCTGGTTTCCTCTTCCTCATGCTCTGATTTGCCTGGCTTGAGTCACTTGCATTCAGTCAGCATGCTCATGCCAGATCAGTCCTTGGGGTAATTCCACTGATGGCAATAGAATTGCACTTCGGATGGTTTTAGCCCGTGGTTGACTGAGAATACTTCAAAACTGGAACAAGTCCAGGCAACCTCATCACCTTACCCAGGCAAATCCAGTGACTGTTTCTACTTTGTCTCTCTCTGCCAGTAGGACCCCACTAGAAAAATATCCCTTGGATGATCACCCTCTCTGTGGTGCTGTGGGTATTGGTAAAAGGATGTAATACCACATTCAGTGTCAACTAAAGCTAAAAATTCTTAATCTCACTCAATTACAAAACAAAGTAAATTCCAAGTTTCCTGGTGAGAACTGTCTGTCCTGCTGGGGGAATTCCTTTGAACAACTGATTTTTTGGGGGGAAAGAAAAGCTAAGACACAGATCTCTTGCATTCCTTCAGGACAGGTAGAATTTTAAAACTCTGAAATCAGTGGGGTTTTCTTGTTGACTTCAACAGGAGGATGGGGACCCACTAATATGGTCTAATCTTATGTCTCTTTTAGGTGTGTCTAGAGCACTCCACTTGTCCTTTTACAAACCCAAAATGACAGACCATAACAAGCCCCTATAAATACCATTACCAAGTATCAGGTCATAATTTGAATAGGGTGCAACTCACACCACATCACTATTGTATCCAAGAGCTCAGCGGCTGTGTCTTCTCAAACTGGAAATTCCACCTCTAGCTCAAAGTGTAAACATACCCGATTAAGACCCACCTGCAAAGCAAGTTCTGGAGTGGAGAGCCCTCTGGTGGAAATGCTCTTCCCCCAGAGATTAAAACTAATCTACAGGAACGCCTCACTTAAAGTTGTCCTGGTTAATGTTGTTTCATTGTTATGTTGCTGATCAATTAGGGAACATGCTCATTTAAAGTTGTGCAATGCTCCCAACTAATGTCATTTGGCAGCCCATGCTTTGTCCACTGCTTGCAGGAAGAGCAGCCTGTTGCAGCTAGCTGGTGGGTGGTTGGAATCAGGGTGGACCAGGAGTCCCCTGTCCGCTCCCTCCATCAGTTCCCCACTCCCCTAACTTCTCTGTGCAGCAGCTGCCCAGTAGGCTATCAATTGCCAGCAGTTCAGATGTCCCTGCCTCCACTGCCATGTGCTGCTCCTACCCTCTGCCTTGGAGCTGCTCCCCGAGACTCCTGCTTGCTGTGGGGGGAGATGGGAAGAAGAGGGGGGATAATGTCAGGGTGTTCCCCCCTTCCTCATGCTCCTGCACCCCACTTATCCTATTTTCCATAGAGCAGGGAGGACACACAGAGGAAGGGAGCTGCTGCCTGAGGCAGAAGCTGCAGCTGAGGTCTGGTCTCAGCTTGCTGAACTAATTAACAAGGCAGTGTGCTTCTGACCCCACTCTTCATACTTAAAGGGGAAATGTGCATCCCTATCCCTCAAACACACACAGGGTGTGTGTCTCTGTCTCTGTCTGCCCTCCCTCCTTTCCTGCTGCCTTGTAGAGTGTGAGAGTTAACCCTTGAGGGCTCAGCCAATTGCTAGTTCATCATTTAGCAGTAAGGCATTCCCTGGGAAATATCCCACCTTCTGATTCTTCCATCTCAACCCAGCTTCACAATCATCATCACTGTTTACCAGTATTAAACTGATTGTTTAAAACTTAAACTATGTGTGTGTGTGCGTATATATATATATATATAAAATATAGCCTTTTGTCTGCTGAAATTTTTTTTTCCTGGAACCTAACCCCCTCATTTACATTAATTCTTATGGGGAAATTGGATTCACTTAACATCATTTCACTTAAAGTTGCATTTTTCAGGAACATAACTGCAACATTAAGTGAGGTGTTCCTGTACTGTGAGTACATAGCTGATTGGTGGTGTCACCACAGCACACAGGGAGAGAAGACCCTTTCAGGCAGTCAGAACCAGGGTTTTGAAGACCTAGGGAAATGAGGATTTGCCTAAATTGTGGAGTAATGTGCTCTATGGGGGTGTGATTTCTAGAGCACATCATAGAGGCATAGACTTTAAGGTTAGAAGGGACGATCATGATCATTTAGTCTGACCTCCTGCACAATGCAGGCCACAGAGTCTCATCTACCCACCCCTGTAACAGGCCCCTAATAGCCCCCTAACCAAAATCATGGTCTGAAGACTTCAAGTTACAAAGAATCCACCATTTACATAGTTTAAACCAGCAAGTGACCCATGCCCATGGTGCAGAGGAAGGCGGAAGAAACCTGGTGTCTCTGCCAATCTGACCCCGGGGAAAATTCCTTCCTGATATTTCCTTCCAAATATGGTGATCAGTTAAACCTTGAGCATGTGGGCAAGACCCATCAGCCAGACAACTGGGAAAGAATTGTCTGTAGTAACTCAGAGCCCTCCCCATTTAGTGTCCCATCACCAGTCATTGGAGATGTTTACTAATAGCAGGTTCGCGTGGGCCACATGCCATTGTCAGCAGTTTCATCTTCCCGTCCCCTCCATACACTTATCAAGCTCAGTGTCGCAGACAGTCAGGAATTTTGTTCTACTACACCCTTTGGAGGCTGTTCCAGAACTTCACTCCTCTGATAGTCAGGAACCTTCATCTAATTTCAAGCCTAAACTTGTTGATGGCCAGTTTATAGCCATTTGTGCTTGTGTCCACACTGGCACTTTACTTAAATGATGTTACACATTAATGGGTCCATTTAGACCCTGATGGTGCACTTTAACCTAGTGCTCTTTGAAACAGCTATGTCAAAGCACACTAGGGAACCTTTAGTGTGCACCAGCAGGGTCTACATGGTCCAATTAAAGCACAACATGTTGGTGAGATCTAGAAATCAACCTCCAGCACAGAGCGCATCATTCCACTGTGTAGACAAGCCCTATGAAAACACATTGAAAGTGGGAGCCTTCAAATACCAAATTCTGGCCTTAAAAATCTTCTCAAATAATTCCATCTGAATGACAGAGGAATTCAAGCAATGCCGCCACTGACTACATGAACTAGAGCAGTGGTTCTCAAATTGTGGGTTGGGACCCAGAAGTGGGTCCCGTCCCCATTTTAATGGGGTTGCCAGCGCTGGTGTTAGACTCTCTGGGGGACCCAGGGTCAAAGCCAAAGCCTGAACCCCACTACGCATGGCAAAAGTCAAAGGGCTTCCACCCTGGGTGGCAGTGCTCAGGTTACAGCCTCCTCGCCCATGGAGTTGAAGCCCTTGGGGTTCAGCTTTGCACCCCTTTACCTCCCACCCAGCACAGTGGGGCTCAGGCTTCAGCTTTGGCTCCCCCAGCCCAGGGTGGCAGGGCTTGGGTGAATTCAGGCTCCAGGCCCCCCCCCGACTTCTGGGGTCTTCTAGTAATTTCTGTTGTCAGAAGTGGGTCAAGGAACAACGAAGTTTGAGAATCCCTGAACCAGAGGAATCCACTGCAGGCTCAATGACAAGGAACCCATACTTTTCAGGCAGACTGGCGCAGAGAAGTCTGTGCTGGTGAGTTTCAGGAGCAGAATAGATACAAGGAACGACTGGAAAGACTTCTGTTAACTTCAGTAAGTTTTGGGCCAGATTCCATGGTCTTCACAAATATATCATAGAATCATAGAATATCAAGGTTGGAAGGGACCTCAGGAGGTATCTAGTCCAACCCCCTGCTTAAAGCAGGACCAACCCCCAACTAAATCATCCCAGCCAGGGCTTTGTCAAGCCTGACCTTAAAAACCTCTAAGGAAGGAGATTCCACCACCTCCCTAGGTAACCCATTCCAGTGCTTCACCACCCTCCTAGTGAAAAAGTTTTTCCTAATATCCAACCTAAACCTTTCCCATTGCAACTTGAGACCATTACTCCTTGTTCTGTCATCTGGTACCATTGAGAACAGTCTAGATCCATCCTCTTTGGAACCCCCTTTCAGGTAGTTCAAAGCAGCTATCTAATCCCCCCCTCCATTCTTCTCTTCTGTGTTGTTCATCTTTAAAAAACTGCCTGTGGGCCATTATGATGCCAAGCAGTGGCAGATTCGAGTCTGGCTGAGTACCTCAAATGCTCCTCTTCCTGTGTTTCATGGCCTCTTTCTCCATAATACAGTGATGATGATACCTGCCAGTCTTCATGGCTAGTCAGTTTATAACATGTGGACTGTTCCTATGGTGACCAGACAGTAAAATGTGAAAAATTGGGACAGGGAATGGGAAGTAATAGGAGCCTATAGAAGAAAAAAGACCCCAAAATCAGGACTGTCCCTATAAAATCAGGACATCTAGTCACCCTAGCTGTTCCAGGAAAAAGGTTTGCCTCAATCCCAAACACCCCGGCCCCCTTCTTCCTGATCCTTTCAGACCAGTCCCTCCCCTTCAGTTTAACTGTTCCTGGACCAGACTTGGAACCAGAATATCTCTGTTCAGCGACAGACTGTCCTAAGTAAACTATGGGCAAGGGCATCAGGATTTCACTCTACATATGTGGTTAAACTTAATGCACTCATCACCATAGTATGAATATTTTGGAATAGCATCAAGTTCCCCTAACTCCACCATTTATATTGCTTCCTTAAGGTGGATTGTTCATGCTTGGTTGGCTCCAAAAGAGACATTTGTAGGCATACTAAAGGCTTCACAGACCTGGAAGCAGAGCAGAAATGGCTGAAGATCCAGATTCCTGGGGAGGAATGTCCACTCACTGATGCATGATGCCTGGTAAACTGGCCAGAGAGAGAGGGAGTTTGGTATCAATATCAAGTAAGATGGACGTGGAGATATTAGACCAAGTGAAGCTTGCAGGTGGTGATATCTCTGGGACAAAGCCTGCATTCTGACTTAGTGAACTCATGGGAAGTAATAAAGGTTGCAGGATTTGGCCCAGTGCATTTCAGGAGTTATCTAGGTAGAGAAATGAGTTTGGTGTCCACAGCCTTGGGTTCTGGGGAGAAGTCTGACAGCTTTTAAAAGCAACCCCACACATTAGGCTGCCTGAGACCAGACCCCATATTTTTGCTAGTTCCACTTCCCCATGATCACTTGTTTTATGTCTGGTTATAAGGTGCCAGATCTTCAGCTGGTATAAGCTGGCACAGCTCCATTTGAAGTCAGTGGAGTGATGCAGATTTACATGAGTTGGGGATCTTGGTCTTTGAGGAAAAACCCTTACTGGCTGTTCCCATGTGTTGTTTGTGCTGACTCACCCTGTCCCCTTATTCTGCTGACACACTGGTCACTGTAAATAAAGCACTTCCACTGTTACTAATGAGGTGTCCTTACTGGCCTTCCACTGTGTCTATTCGGAACATGGGCTCTATATGTTGGAACTGAGGTAGCTAGTGAGGAGTTGTGTTTTCTCATTATATTAATTTATTACTTTAATGATACTTTATCCTACTACAGTATCTTTCATTCAAGGATCTTTGAGGCATCACTGATATTCCTGTGTGGTAGGTGGTGTTATACCCATTTTACAGGTGGATAAACAGGGACACAGAGACAAGAAGTAACTTTTCCTAAGCTCACCCAGTGGGTCAGTAGCAAAGTCAGGAAAAGCATCCAAAAGCCCTGAGTTCCAACTGCCCAGCTCTAACTACTTAGAAGCCCTGGCTCCCAGTCCCCCTTGCTTTGACTGCTAGGCACTGATTCCTCGATTTAACGTTTAACGAGTTTGGGCCATGCTGTTATGTAACTTTAAAAAAATAGATCAATTGCAAAGCAGCAAAACTAATTTCTTGCAACCTTCCCTTCCTGAAGTTCTACATCCTCACTGTGAGGGGTTTATATTTATCCAACTAAATAGGGTGTTTTCCCTTCCTCGCCCTGAGACTGAGAGAAATCAGAACTATCCTTCTTCTTTACCTTGTGGAGTCTCATCACAGCAAGCCACATACAGGAGCAGGGCACCTGGGTTCCTAAGTGAACTTAGAAAGAAAGAAAGAAAGAAAGAAAGAAAGAAAGAAAGAAAGAAAGAAAGAAAGAAAGAAAGAAAGAAAGAAAAGAAAAGAAATCTCATTATCCCAGCAATGTCTCTCGCAAAAGGGTTTCTCTCTGCCCTTCCCCAATGAGGGCTAGGAACAAAGTTGTAGGGGTGGGGGGAGGGAGGGGGGGGGGAATGACTGACAGCCCTGAACTATAGAATCATCCCTTACCTTAGGCCATGCAGTCTGATTGGCTGCCTGCTGACATCCCCAAGCCCTGCACTTTTTAATAGAAGCTTTTCGATGATCTACAGGGGGAAAGGCTTGGAGAGGTGCGTTTCTGACAAGAGAGAAAGTCATTCTGCACTTCAAGGGACTTTGTTTGACTGTTTGGGGTGGAGGGATATTTCATTTTTGCTCTTAATGTTTTTCTGAAAACTTCACTGAGGTTTTCCCTTGCACCAGTTGGACTAATGGATTACCACCTGCTTGGATTAATTTTATCTTTTGTCTTCAGTGGCACAAAGGTCTTAGCCGGGTACCCAATTTGGTGGTAAGATTTTCCCCCCAGTTTTTATGATTAATTAATGGGTTCATTAATTATTAGAGATGGGGTTTGTGTTTGTGCATGTTCCTTCCTTCCTACCCGTAGTTCTTCTGAGCTAGCCACAATTGCGTGTTTGGTTCCAAACACAATTTCTGCAGCTTTGCCTGGTAATTCATTAAACATTTTGGGGTTATTTTTAAAGGACAATGTATAGGTTTATCCCTGAACTAATGGAGATTTTTCCAACCCCCTTAATTCTCCAATTTCAGCCATTGTAGTTATGTTTAAAATACATATACAAGGATGTATTTTTATTCACCGTGCCATATAATTTTCATCTGTCACAGGACTCTGGCTTTTGTTCGTCGGTAGATTTCTTCTCGCCTTCTTATTAAATACTGCTTGATCCATTATTATTTTTTAAATTCTATTTTCTTTTGGGCTGCTGCAGTTTCGGGTCTTCTTTCTCTCCTTTTGTTTTATTCGGTCATTCATGTGAATTTAGTGCAGAAAATATGCAAAGGACACAAATGGCACCCAAGAGAAATTTTATATTGCAGATATGTCTCTTATTTTATCTTACCAAAAATAAATAAATAAATAAATAAATAAAAGAAATCAGTTTGGTCTTAGAATGTGGCTGATAATTGACCTGTATTATTCTACCTTTTAAAAATAAATAAATTAACAAAATTTAATCAAAGATTAGATCCCTCCTTGAAGAACAGAAATGCAAAACAGAACATTCATGAGTCATTTGAAGATAGAAGATGTTTAGTAGTGTAGTACAATATTTCAGTCAATTTCTCAGTTTATCACATAGGATTTCTCATTGGAATGAGTCTCCTGTGTCTTTGTACAATGTAGGTAGGGGACTGTATATGTATGGAGCCATGAGGCAGAAACTAGTAATGTCAAAATCCTTTAATTATTTTTCCCCCTTCCAGAAAAGCTTTTTTAAATTAATTAATTAAATCCTGTCTGTGCAGACTTAGAGATGCAAAGAAGTAGGCTGGAGTGAACTTGGAAATGGGTTGCCTTGTCTCAGGAAAGGGGAAGGGAGCGATCATTAAACAGATCTGTTAATTATCATAGAGATTAAAAATGAAAATTTCAGTGGTTGCCGTCAAACCAAGTCTAATAATGTTACTATGAGTATATAATTTCTAACCCTTTAAAAGATACACAGACTCCTTAAAATGGCTAAATCTAAGCATTTTTTTTTCTGCAAATTAAATTCTCTCCCCCCCCCATCACGAATGCTGGTCTTGAGGGCCTAAGCCTAGCGTAGGAGGTCCACCAAAATGAAGACTTTGTCAGATTCCTTTAGACCCTTGTCCTCCTCATTCAGTAATCAAGACTGTGAGGCACTGCAGTGTGCGTCTGGAGAGGGGGTGTCCGCTGGAGAGTACTGATCAAAGTGGCTATATCCAAAGAGAAAAAAAATGCCTTTGGAGCTGCACAGCATCCTGGACTTTGTTGTGCAACCAACTGTTTGAGAATCCAATTGGGTTCTCGCCCTGAATGAGATTCTGACCTAACTCAGTTAAGGTTAAATGATTGAGTCAGGAGGCATCTGCTGAGACTTTCATACTGAGGAATGAAAATCCCCTGGAAGAGGGAGATCTGTTTTCCTTCTCAAGTAGCAGTTTCTCTCTTAGAATGAGTCTTCTCCCTGTTGGCAGAGAAACACACCACAGAGAGGGCATTCCCCAGGCCCTGGGCTTCCCCAGCACAAATAATACAAACAGCGGGCATGTTTTCTGGTTACTTACACAAACATGTTGGGCTCGGCAAGCAGTGAGAATGGGAGAGGAGAGGGTTAAACAATCAATCAATATAGAACTTTCCTACAGTTCAAGTAATCTGTACCCTGCATAGTTTAGGAGAGCCCTGCTCCCTGTCAGTGCTCAGAGTGCTAAAGGGGTCTCTGCCACACAGATGTGACGGGGCGACTGAGTCTTAAAATGCGCGCAGGAAGGCAGAGAAAGTGGCTAAAGCTTTTGAGAAACGTTTTCCAGGCTGAGTAGCAGCAGGCGATGAGTATCTGGAGCAAGGGCTCACTGGCAGTTTGAGAATTTTCATTGCATTCCAGTGCAGAGGAAATAAACGAGCGTTCCAGACCTAAGGCTCCAGTTTAGCAAAACACTTAAATACACTCTTAATTTTAAGCATGTCCTTAAGTCCCACTGAAGTCAAATGCTTAAACGCTTCGCTGAACTGTGTTCCACTATTACTCTGTAATAGTGCCTGATCTGAGAAGCACCTTTAAAAGGCAGCTGGCTTCTTTTGAGCACTCCCTCTAAAATACCCTTATGAAGTACCTAGTGACCTTTAACTATAGACCAACCTCTGTGCGATGAATAATTGCTATACCTTCAGATAGGTGCTTGGTTTGGGTTTTACTGGCCCTCAGGGCTGTGCGTGTACTATGCTTGGTCATTCTAGTGCAACCCCACTGGGCATGTTCCTATCCCGTGCTGGAATCTTTGCCCCTAAGACAACATTCCTCTAAGATGACATTCCGCTTCCATTTGCAGTAGGCCAACCCGTTGAAGAGAATGGGTTTGAGATGGTATAAACAGGGGCCAAACTGAATCCTATTGTGTGTGCGGAGAGTGTCAATGTAGGCTTGGAAAATACAATAAGAAATGTGGACTAAGAAACAGAGCCAAAGTGAATAGTAGGCTGAGTCCAAGATCTTTTGAATAATTCTGATTCTTCTGCAACTCAGCTAAAGAATTCAGTTCAGGCTGGAAGTTAATCAGTATAATGTCTTCCAAACAAGGAATAAGAATAAAAAATTGTAAAATCCACTCACATGTCTCAAAGTTTTGTAACACCTAAGCCTGATGGTAGCAACTGGATAGACATGATAGAAAGGGTCTGTCCAGGTTTTCCCAAGATTATCCCTTCTCTTAGTGTATCTAGGGTGACCAGATAGCAAGTGTGAAAAATTAGTATGTGGAGGGTTAGAGGTGCCTATATAAGACAAAGCCCTGAATATCGGGACTGTCCCTATAAAATCGGGACATCTGGTCACCCTAAATGTATCTGTCCTGAGAAATCTGCAAGGGTGGTCAGTACACACTACCAGCGGTCTTGTTTTATGGGCTTAGGATCATCCTGGATGTCCTGGGTTTTTGTACCTCAGAGATAGCAACCCTAAATGTAGAAGATACCTCCCAAAATCTGGAGCTGTTACAGTCCCTTACAGCCACAAAGTGCTAATTGGAATAGTTGAACGATGGAGTATTCCCAAAACTAATAAGGTGCATACTAAAATCGAATCCAATATCCACATCTGATGAATGAATCTTCAAAGGCTTGATCCTATAGTTCTTACCACAGCAAATCTCCCCTTAGAGGTGATGGTCATTCTCTTGCACTAAGAGCTTCAGGACTGGGCTGTTGGCCCCTCTTTCTAGAAATTAACATGAGAGGCAGGGCAGGGAAACTGGGATGATATTTCAGTCTGCAAAGTCAAACCCAGACCAAATGTTGGTTGGGATCCAGGTTCCATTTTATCTGAGATTCTGTAGTTCTCTGGGATTGAGGTAAATGGTTCCAGCCCATCTGCACATAACACACATTTTACATAAAACATGTCTGAAAAAGGCCTTGATTCACCAAGGTTCTTAAGCATGCATGAAACATTGAAGAGAAGTAAATGGGACTACATACATGCTAAAGTACCTTGCTGGGTCTCCTTCCCACCCACCCACCCACAATAACCATTTAATAAAAAGAGACAGTCCTGCCCCAAAAAGCTCACATTCTAAATAGACAAAACAAATTGGTTGAAACAATAATTAGAAACACAATAACAAAATACTTAGATCATGTTCTGATGGGAACTTTAAAGGAAAATTGTGTCTCATTAATCTCTTATAATTCTTTGAACATGTCAATAAAATATTGGAAAAAGGAGAACCCATTGGAGTTTACCAGTTGAATTTATTTAGATTTCCAGAAGGCATTCAGCTAGGTCCTACACAAAAGGCTACTAAAGATACTAAGCAGTTATAGCATGAGAGGCAAAGTATTATCATGGATCAAAAAATGGCCAGAGACAGAAAACAGAGTAGAATGAAATGGTTAATTGTCAGCATGGAAGAAGTTAATGATGGGGGCCTCAAGCTTCCATATTAGTTCCTCTGTTGTTTAATACATTTAATACATGGAAAGAGGATTGAGCTAGAAGAGGTCAACATTTTCAGATGATTAGAAATTATTTAGATTAGTGACCTCCAAAGATGAGTGTGAGGAACTTCAGAATAACTGGACCATGCTTGGTGAATGGGCAAATGAAAGTCAGTGTTGATAAATCATAGAATCATATGGTGGGAAGGGACCTCAGGAGGTCATCTAGTCCAACCCCTGCTCAAAGCAGGACCTAATCCCCAACTACATTATCCCAGCCAGGGCTTTGTCAAGCCAGGCCTTAAAAACCTCTAAGGAAGGAGACTCTACCACCTCCCTAGGTAACCCATTCCAGTGCTTCACCACCCTCCTAGTGAAAACATTTTTCCTAATATCCAACCTAAACCTCCCCCTCTGCAACTTGAGACA
Organism: Dermatemys mawii; assembly: GCA_007922305.1. NCBI lineage: Eukaryota > Metazoa > Chordata > Testudines > Dermatemydidae > Dermatemys > Dermatemys mawii. Next base: position 3,982,287 of record ML677408.1, read on the forward strand.
ATTACTCCTTGTTCTGTCATATGGTACCATTGAGAACAGTCTAGATCCATCCTCTTTGGAAACCCCTTTCAGGTAGTTGAAAGCAGCTATCAAATCCTCCGTCATTCTTTTCTTCTGCAGACTAAACAATCCCAGTTCCTTCAGCCTCTCCTCACAAGTCATGTGTTCCAGCCGCCTAATCATTTTTGTTGCCCTCCACTGGACTCTCCAATTTTTCCACATGCTCCTTGTAGTTTGGGGCCCAGAACTGGACACAGTACTCCAGATGAGGCCTCACTAATGATGAATAGAGGGGACTGATCACGTCCCTCGATCTGCTTTAAATGCCCCTACTTATACAACCCAGAATGCCATTAGCCTTCTTGGCAACAAGGGCACACTGTTGACTCATGTCCAGCTTCTCATCCACTGTAACCCCTAAGTCCTTTTCTGCAGGACTGCTGCCTACCCACTCGATCCCTAGTCTGTAGCAGTGCATAGGATTCTTTGGTCCCTAAAGTGCAGGACTCTGCACTTGTCCTTGCTGAACCTCATCCAATTTCTTTTGGCTCAATCCTCTAATTTTTCTAGGTCCCTCTGTATCCTATCCCTACCCTCCAGCGTATCTACCACTCCTTCCAGTTTAGTGTCATCTGCAAACTTGCTGAGGGTGCAGTCCACGCCATCCTCCAGATCATTAATGAAGATATTGAACCTAACTGGCCCTAGAACAAAGCTTTGGGGCACTCCACTTGATACTGGCTGTCAACTAGACATGGAGCCATTGATCACTACCCATTGAGACAGACGATCTAGCCAGCTTTCTGTCCACCTTATAGTCCATTCATCCAGCCCATACTTCTTTAACTTGCAGACCACGTCAGAACCCAGATGAGAACTTAGAAACTAACTTCTATTAGTCACAGAGGAAGCCCATGTTTCAAGGGTGGCCTCTTGTTTTTCAGTGTGTTTTGTCTAGAAGCTCAATGCAGGCAGGTGAATGCTCAGGTTTGCACCCTGCAATTCGCTTTGGGGGTGTGGTGAGGCAGTGCTGCCTAGTGGGCTGGGCACTGCAGTGGAGCTTGGGAGGTCGCTTCACCTCTTTGTGCCTTGGTTTCCCCTCCTTTATCTGCCTTGTGTATGTCAGTTGTGAGCTCCTTAAGGAGAGGCTATTTCCTTCCTTGCATGTGCAGAGCCCTGTGGAGTCCAGATCTCAGTCAGAGCCTTTAGCTTTTTCTGGAATACAAATAATCAGTAACAATAGGGAAAGATTGAAAGCGTATCCTCTTTAAGACCTCAGGGATGAATTTGTCTAAGGCCAACGCTTACCCTCTGCTAACGACTCGCAACTTCCATGGCTCTTAAATGAAAGTTCTGGAAGAGATATTTGCCCTGCACAATTCTGCTAGGAGTCTGAAAGGGAGTGGAGCTGCAGGGGTAGTACACACATCTGTATCAAATGCACACAGGGGTCAGAGTCTCTGGGGTCTTGCACCTGCAGAGCCATTTACACCAGCAAAAAGTGGCTGTGAAACACTGGTCTGGTTTGGTAGTGAGTATATGACTCGACGGGACAGAAAGCAAAAGAGCCTCTGGCCCAAGGTATCAATTCATGCTCCACTAATACCCACTGCTTCTCTCCCGCTCCCTGGAAGAAACAAGATCAAATGCTGCAGAATGAAGCATGTGAGTTACAGTACAGCACCTCTGCTAGGAGTGGAAGTAGGTGCCTGATTTACACCTGTAAAATACTTGAAGGTGTGAATATGAATTAATTTTGCAGGAGCCCATGCAAGATGCAGGCCTCTGCAGGAGCCCACTGGAGCTGTTAGGACAGGTTTGTGTGTGATCAAGTAGGAAAGACAGGGGGACCTGTGCTGATCTGGTCAGGGTTTCCAAAGCTCACACATATCGTGGCATGTTACAAACAGATACCTGGCACTGCTCTGTGGGGAAGCTGGGTTGATGGCAGATGCCGTCACGAGTTTTTAGTCCGTGTCTTTTCCAAGCTTTCTCTCGTATCATTATTCCATTCTCCTCCTTGGGGTCACAAAATAGTCCAGCCAGACATCAGTGGATTTTTTACAAAATCTGGTCTGGAGTCATGGCTGCCATCATCTGACCCAACAGCCACAAGCAGGTTTCTCAGGATGGAGAATTTTTTCCAGGATCTTAACATCTGAATGCGTTTATCATGCAACACAGAACAAATGTCATTAACCTATTCTCTGGGTAGTGTCCACCTGTATTCAAACCACTGAGCAAAGCCAAAGTCTTACATCCTACTGAGAACTTTTTCCAGCAGAGTCTTTCTTGCTGATAAATAGCTAATGCTGCTTGCCATAGCAATCTGACTGAGGCAAAACTGTATAACTATATACAACCTGCCCCCCGCAAAAATATTTGGATGAAATGAAAAACAGGGATGTCTCAGGGCCCCTGAAAGAAATTCCTGCCATCAGACTGGTCATGATGGGGGGACGATGTGATATGTGCCCAAATTCTACTGCAGCTGGAAACTGGGCAAATAGCTGACAGTCAAATTCATAATGTCATTATGTGTAATAACAGTGTCTGGCATTTCTTGCCAGCAGATTGAGCTTTGCAGCATTCGGTGAGAAAGACTGGCCTGCTTGCCCCATAGCTGATCAGGTATTTCAAGCATCACAGGTCGTTCCCTTTGTTGATTTGCTAGGAATTTGTTGTATGTGTTGCACTTGTTTATGAAGTCTTAGACCGCACTGCTCATGTGTGATCAAACCAGGACACCTTGGACCTTGCTTCAGCACCAGTCTGGCTTGAGTATTTTCAGGTTAGCATTTCCAGAAATGTGATCTGGAAGAAAATATAAAACCTCTGCTGGTAAACTCTGCTGATGACATGAATTGGTGGAGTTGTAAATAATGACAGATCAGTTCTACAGAGAGATCTAGATTATGTGGTAAGCTGGGATCCCTTGAACAGCATGTGTCTTAACAAAACTAAATGTCAGGAGATAATTTGAGGAACCTAGAGTATAGGTGACAAGTATAGTATGGGAGACAATTTTTGGACAGATGATGACTAAGAGGACATGGTGGATTTACCAACTGAACACGAGTTCCCAATGCAATGTGGTGGTTAAAACAGCAAATGTGATTCTTAGGAGGATAGGCAGGGGAATATCAAGTAGAAATAAGGAAGTGGTATTACCAATGTCTACAGCATTAGTGATATCATTGTTAGAATACTGTGTCCAGTTCTGGTGTCCACATACCGAAAATGATGTTGACAAATTGCAAAGACATTCTGAAAATAAATACAAGAATGATTTATGGTCTGGAAAACCTGCTTTACAGAGAGACGCTGAAGGCTAAAGAAGCAAAATCTATTTAGATTAACCAAAAAAAGTCAAGAGGTGACTCAATCTCAGCCTCTAAATACCAGCAAAAGACTTCCCATCATAGGGGGTGTTTTAATCTATCAGACAAAGGTGTAACAAGATCCAGTAGTTAGTAGCTGAAATGAGACAAATTCAGATTAGAAATCAAGTTCAAGCTTTTAAAAATGAAGGTAATTAACCCAAGGGAAATAGTGGATTCTCCATCACTTGAATTATTTAAATCAAGTCTAGCATCTTTCTAAAAGAGATTCTCTAGCTCATCCAGAAATTATGGGTTTTCAGTATTAACCAGCTGGTGAATTTTTTTGGTCTGTGTTATACAGGGGATCATACTAGATGATCATAATGGTGACCTTAAAATATATGGCTAAGTTTTTGGTTTTATGACCTTACTGCTTGACCACCATTTTGCACAGCCAGTTTTCTCTATGTCTAACATTCATGAATACTAAGTGGCTCCTCTTCCTCCCTGTCTGGCTTTCATGACATAATGACTGTTCTGAGTCCTTCAATGACCATTTCTGTTTGGGTATGTCTCTATCTGCAGCAGACACCTGTTACATAAAGGGAATTCTGTTTGGTTGATACGTTCAAGTTCCTGATGAAACTGCTGGCACATGTGAGAATTCTATAGTTAAGGGACCCTGCAGTGACTGCTGCTCTGGGCAAAGTCTGCAATGAATATCAGTGACCTTTGTTGGTATTAGAGTCAAACAATATTTTTTAATTTTAACGTCCTTTGAAGACACTCTGGAGCTTTTTGAAGGTGGATTCCAAAAGCTGTGATCATATCAGTTTGTGTCTGTATTGATATGATCACAGCTCAGGAGAGATTGATCAGATTTGGTGCATACAAATTTAATGATTTGTCATCCCTCCTCTGTTGGAGTACAGCCTTGCTCTAGAGTGCCTGGGTCTATGGGTCTTGAACCCAATCCACAGGACACTTAGGCACTATCAAGGTCTTACCCAGTGCCCTGCTAACAGCTATTAGAATTGAAGCTGAATTGTGACAGAGATCTGGAATCTAATGGGCAGGATGCGGGGGGTGGGGGGGGGGGTGTCCTGATTTGTTCACAGCTTCTGTAGGAACAGGAAGTTGCCCATGCATCTGAGTTCTTGCTGCTTAGGACTGCTTCTCCTGCAACTCCTGCTTCTACTGTCTGCACCTGATCTCCTGGTAACCCTGCCTGACATGTGACTCTTGGTTTTGCCCTCTGGTTTGCCTTGGACTCTGACCTTGGTATCTGGCCTGGCCTGACTCCTGCTCTCCTAGATCAGACTGCCCACATTGCAATCATGACCTAGAGTATACTAGATGCAAATGCTGCAGGCTGATCATTTTGTAATAACGCGGCTCCAAATCCATATTCGGTGGCATCCCATTTTCTTGTAGCCTCACGCTACATCAAGTAGTGACATTTTCTTTTGCTTTATGCTAATTAGACCCAGTCACTAACTTTTTGGATCCATTTGAAAGCATCTTGCTGTTGGGTTTGCCAACACCAGCATCTCTGTTTGCCGATCACCAGCATCTCTGTCAATCATCTAACATTGGCTGACTGGGAGTGATATGGCAGGAAATTGAACAGATAATTAACAAAACCCAGTCGTGGGCAGGGAATGTCCAAAATTGCTTCAAACCTGCTTAGAGTCTGTTTTTACATCCTTTGCTGTTAAAAGGTCTCAGATATGCAGCACAGCTAATGGATGCAGTCTCCTTTATTTCCCATTTGGTTTGAACCACATGTGATGTGCTCTGTTGAGCAGAGCTATCAGGTTATGATCACAATCATTCTTAGCCTCTTCCTGGGCATCTCCACAACCAAACACTCATTATAAATAGCAATTTTCTAACTCAAAAAGTGTTGCCACCAACATGGGGAATCGATAAAGGAGAACTCATTACAGGACTGAAAAAGGTAGTTTAGGTAGTTTATGGCTTGATCATATTTATAATGTGCAAGCAGAATAAAGTCCAGACCAGCAATATATGTCCTTGGCATCTAATAGGGCCAATTTCATAAACCTGAACATTATTATGAGCTAAATCAGATGAGAGAAATAATTTAATTAGAAAAATGTGAATGTTAATTGGGAAACATTAAAAAACACCTTACTAGATGCCCAAAAAGCCATAATTTCGCAAGAAGACTATGCTGGTTAAAAGAGGAATTGAAAGCAGCTCTAAATAAATTAAACAAATGAAAGAAAGGGGAAGTTGATAGCAACGAATATAAATCAGAAGTTCAGAATTGTAGAAAATTGATAAGGGAAGCAAAGGGACACAAAGAGACCTCCATGGCCAGCAGACTTAAGAACAATAAGAAGTATTTTAAATAGTTTAGGAATAACAAGAATCCTGACAATGGCGTTGGTCCATTACCAGATGGAAATGGTAGTAGTATCAATAATAATGCAGAAAAGGCAGAATGTTCAATAAATATTTCTGTTCTGTATTTAGGGAAAAACAGAACTCTTTCCTTCTGACTAGGATTTCTGGTGGATGTTAAACAGAAGTCATTAAAGTCAGACATTTGCAAAATCAGCAGTTCCAGATAACTTGCAGTCAAGAGTTGGTCAAGGAGCTCACTGAACTGCTAATATTGATTTTTGGTAAGATTTGGCACACTGAGGAAGTTCCAGGAGACTGGAAGAAAGCTGCTGTTGTGCCAGTTTGTAAAAAGGTTAAACAGGATGGCTCATCACAGGCCTGTCAGCCTGACATCAGTCCTGGCCAAGACAACAGAGTGGCTGATATGAGACTCTATTAATAAAGAATTAAAGGGGAGGTGATGTAATTAATGACAATCAACAGAGGGCTATGGAAATTAACTTGATTTGATGAAAAGTTTGACAGATAAAGTTAATAGTGTTGACGTAATATACTTAGGTTTCTATAAAGCATTTGACTTAGTACTGCAGAACATTTTGATTAAAAATCTAGACTGACATAAAATTAACCAAGCACATTTTAAATGGATTAAAAAGCATCTAATTGATAGGTCTCAATGTAATTATAAATGAGGACTCATCATCAAACAGGTGTGGCATCCACGGGGATCAGTTCTTGGCTCTATGTTATTTAACATTTTTATCAATGACCTGGAAGTAAACATGAAATCATTACTGGCAAAGTTTGCAGATGACCCAAATTAGAGGAGTGGTAAATAATGAAGATGCCAGGTCACTGATTCCAAGCAATCTGGATCACTTGGCAAACTGGGTGCAAGCAAACCGTATGCATTTTAATACAGCTACATGTAAATGTACATGTCTAGGAACAAGGAATATTGGCCATTTTTACAGGATACATACTCTATCCTGGGAAGCAGCAAGAAAAGATTTTGGGGTCATGGCAGATAATCAGAGGAACATGAACTCCCAGTGCGACACAGTGGCCAAGTGCTTTAACAGGGATAGGAGTAGGAGCAGAGAGATTATTTTACCTCTGTATCTGGCACTGCTGCTGAAATCCTGTGTCCAGTTCTGGTGCCCACAATTCAGGAAGGAAGTTGATAAATTGGACACAATTCAGAGAAGAGCCAGGAGAACGATTAAAGGATTAGAAAACCTGCCTTCTAGTGATGGACTCAAAGAGCTCAGTCTATTTAGCTTAGCAAAGAGAAGGTAAGGGGAGACTTGTTTACACTCTGTATCTACTTGGCAAGCAGGAAACTGAAGCTAGCCAAATTCAGAAAGGAAACAAGGCACAAATGTTTAACAGTGCGAGTAATTAACCATTGAAACAATTTGCTCAGGGTCATGGTGGAGTCTCATCCACTGAGAATATTTAAATCCAGACTGGATGTGTTTCTAAAAGATCTACTCTAGAGATCACCTGGAGGAAGTAGTCTGCCCCCCTTGTGTAGTACAGGAGGTCACATTACTTGATCACAATGATCCCTGCTAGCCTTGGTAGCTATGAATCTATGAACGTCATCTGCAATTACATCACCCCCTGGAGTTCCTCTATCACTTCACGGTGACTTTCTGCAGTTCTCTGGCACTAGCAGAGTTCCAAATGGCATCCTCGGCCATCTATATCTGCCAAATGGAGCTCGGAAGGTCATCAAAGAGCTGCTTTTTTCTTCTATTTTCACCTGGCAGAAACCATAGTTGACATCTCTCAATTGTTATTAAAGTATTTTAGAGCGTTACTGAGGTGCGAGGGGTTGATACATATGTGGAGTTTCCTGTTTCTTTTTTAAATGACTACTATACTGTGGATCCAATGTATTTGTCCTGTAACTTTCTTTTAGATTCCTTTTAAGATTTATTCAAGATTAGGCATCTCCGTAAACTTGTCCAACTATGTTTTAGGTTCCTCCTCCAAAGGAGCTGCTCATAGACTCATAGACTCATAGACTTTAAGGTCAGAAGGGAGCATTATGATCATCTAGTCTGACCTCCTGCACAACGCAGGCCACAGAATTTTACCCACCCATTCCTGCAATATACCTCTCACCTATATCCGAGCTACTGAAGTCCTCAAATCTTGGTTTAAGGACTTCCAAGTACAGAGAATCCTCCAGCAAGTGACCCATGCCCCCTGCTGCAGAGGAAGGCGAAAAACCTCCAGGGCCTCTGCCAATTTTCCCTGGAGGAAAATTCCTTCCCGACCTAAAATATGGCGATCAGCTGAACCCTGCGCATGTGGGCAAGACTCACCAGCCAGACACCCTGGAAAGAATTCACTGTAGTATCATAAATCCCATCCCCTTCAACTTTCCATCATATACCACCAGGCCCATCTATTACCATAGTCAAAGACTAATTGCCAAAATTATGTTTTCCCATCACACCATCTCCTCCATAAACTTATCAAGCTTCATCTTGAAGCCAGATAGGTCTTTTGCCCACTTGCTTCCCTTGGAAGGCTGTTCCAGAATTTCACTCCTCTGATGGTTAGAAAACTTCGTCTAATTTTGAGTCTAAACTTCCTTTTGACCAATTTATGTCCATTTGTTCTTGTGGCCACATTAGTACTGAACTTAAATAATTCCTCTCCTCCATGATATTTATCCCTCTGATATATTTATAGACAGTAATCGTATCTCCCCTCAGCCTTCTTTTGGTTAGGCTATACAAGCCCAGCTCCCTGAGCCTCCCCTCATAAGACAGGTTTTCCATTCCTTGGATCATCCTAGTAGCACTTCTCTGCACTTGTTCTAGTTTGAATTCATCCTTCTTAAACATGGGAGACCAGAACTGCACACAGTATTCCAGCTGAGGTCTCACCAGTGCCTTATATAATGGTACTAATACCTCCTTATCTCTACTAGAAATAACTCGCCTAATGCAACCCAAGACCACATTAGCTTTTTTCATGGCCATATCACATTGGTGGCTCATAGTCATCTTGTGATCAACTAATACTCCAAGGTCTTTCTCTTCTTCTGTTACTTCCAATTGATGCGTCCCCAGTTTATAACTAAAATTATTGTTATTAATCCCTAAGTGCATGACCTTACACTTCTTACTATTAAATTTCATCCTATTCCTATTACTCCAGTTTACAAGGTCATCCAGGTCTTCCTGTATGGTATCCTGGTCGTTCTCTGAATTGGCAATGCCTCTCAACTTTGTGTCATCTGCAAACTTTATTTACACATTCCCACTTTTTGTGACTAGGTCAGTAATAAAAAGATTCAATAGTATTGGTCCCAAAACCGAACCCTGAGGAACTCCACTGGTAACCTCCCTCCAGCCTGACAGTTCGCCCTTGAGTATGACCCTCTGTTGTCTCCCCTTTAACCAGTTTCTTATCCACCTTTCAATTTTCATATTGATCCCCATCTTTTCCAATTTAACTAATAATTCCCCATGTGGAACCGTATGAAACGCCTCACTAAAGTCAAGGTAAATTAGATCCACTGCATTTCCTGTATCTAAAAAAATCTGTTACTTTTTCAAAGAAGGAGATCAGGTTGGTTTGGCACGACCTACCTTTTGTAAAACCATGTTGTATTTTGTCCCATTTGCCATTGACCTCAATGCCCTTAACTACTTTCTCCTTCAAAAATTTTTCCAGGACCTTTGCTAATATAGTTCCTATTTTTAAGAAAGGGAACTGCTACTCTGCATGGAGTTCATCTTAGCTATTTCACCTCTAGATTGATTTCCAAGTGATGGTCTCCAGGAAGACAACCAAGGCATTTTAAAACATTCCAATGTTGCATATTTGTGCCAGTTAGAGGCGTATGGCTGGAACTGATTGCATTGTCTAGCATTGCATCATCTGCCACCTGCAAAAGCCGACCTTTCTCACAATCCACTGAGAGCAGAGGCACAAGGTGTTTCAGTTATTTCAAAGTCTAGTTTGTGGTGCTTGCTCTTGCATGGATATGTCAGCGTGCCCCGTCCCACGCCAGGCACTAATTGGCCACTGTTGAGTTTTAGGTGGGAGTTGCATCAGCAGTTTGGCAAATTTATCTTGTACAATTTTGCAGTGATCTGTGCAGCTCATTATGGGCAGGCAGAGCCTCTGTCTTAGCTGGGGACAAAACTACAAGTAGAGCCTCAGTGGCCTAAAGGCTCAGGCATTGGTTTTTCTAATCTAGAAATGGTGGGTTCAAGTCCCAGCAGCTGTGAAAAACTGTATATTGCAAAAAAATCTTAATTCAACCAAAAAAGAAGGCACTTCTAAAAGAGAATTTTTATCTATCTGGAGACAGAGACTCTGAGAATGAGCAATTGTGTGGAAAGAAGTAGTTCAACTGCATGTTAGTTGTTAGTTAGGTTGGTCTGGAAAACATCTGAAAAATCCCCATACCCGTAGCATGATGCAGACACTAGCTGTTTTTGATCTTCCAGGGTAGGGGAGTGGGGGAAGCGATAGCTCAGTGATTTGAGCATTGGCCTGCCAAGCCTAGGCTTGTAAGCTCAACCCTTGAGGGGTCTATTTAGGGGTATGGGGCTAAAATCTATTGAGTGATTTAGTTGGGGTTGGTCCTGCTTTGAGCAGGGGGTTGGACTAGATACCTCCTGAGGTGCCTTCCAACCCTGAGATTCTATAATTCTAGACAATTTAATTGTGCAAACCACTTCTTTCCTTTGCTCTTCACCACCCTAGCACCACACATGCTGCCTCAGACAATCTCCTGTGTCATTGTCACTCCTCACCCAGTTACAGGGCTGTTTCCGTCACTCTTTACAAAACAATTTATCTTCTTGCAACAAGAACCTGTAGCATCATGGACTGGACATTTGCCTTTTCCCTGTTTTTTATTTTCCCCACAATAGAGGTATTGCTTGCCCTTCTTTGTAGACTACTGCTCTGTTTCTTTTTTTACATTGTGTTTCCCTTTGTTTTATGTATGGTGAACAGCCTCCTCAATTTCTACTGCTTTCCATTTCTGCCCCTTTGTTCGCTGCTGCAGTGGATATCAACTCCCTGAATAAGTTCCAACTATGACAGTTGCAAACTATATGCTCCAGTTCCATATATTTGGCATCTACAATTAAACAGTCCCTAACTGGTTTGTCATCAAGTGCATCAAAGTTGTGTGATGTGGGTAACCAATGCAGCCTAATTACATAGGATTACTCAATTCCTGTTAGCTTGGATGAGCAGGGATGGTGTCCCTAGCTGTTTGCCAGAAGCTGGGAATTAGCGACAGGAGATGGATCCCTGTGATTCCTTGTTCTATTCTTTCCCTCTGGGGCACCTGGCATTGGCCACTGTCAGAAGACAGGATACTGGGTGAGATGGTCGGACCCAGAATTGCCATTCTTATGTACATAGTAGTCTATTGTTTGTTTCATTTTGAACTGATGTATAAAGTAAACCTCAAAGAACACAAGAACATACGAATGGCCACACTGGGTCAGACCAAAGGTCCATCCAGCCCAATATCCTGTCTACTGACAGTGGCCAATTGCAGGTGCCCCGGCGTGAGTGAATCTAACAGGTAATGATCAACTGATCTCTCTCCTGCCATCCATCAATCTGACTGATTATAGTTCTTTTAGGCACAAAGTATTATTGTACAATATCAAAGATTATAGTTAGTTCTTGCCTTTCTTCTCTGCTAGCTGTAAATATTGTAGTTTTGCAAGTAGTCAGTAGTCTGAGAATCATAGAATAGGGTTGGAAGAGACCTCACGAGATCATCTAGTCCAACCCCCTACTCAAAGCAGGACCAACCCCAGCTAAATCATTCCAGCCAGGGGTTTGTCAAGCCTGACCCTTAAAAACCTCTAAGGAAGGAGATTCCACCACCTTCCTTGGGAACCCATTCCAGTACTTCACCACCCTCCTAGTGAAATAGTGTTTCCTAATATCCAACCTAGATGTCCCCCACTGCAACATGAGACCATTACTCCTTGTTCTGTCATCTGCCACCACTGAAAACAGGCGAGCGCCATCCTCTTTGGAACTCCCCTCCCACTTCTCTTTTGCAGACTAAACAAACCCAGTTCCCTCAGCCTCTCTGCATAAGTCATGTGTCCCAGCCCCCTAATCATTTTTGTTGCCCTCCACTGGACTCTCTCCAATTTGTTCACATCCCTTCTGTAGAGGAGGGCCCCAAACTGGATGCAAAACTCCAAACGTGGCCTCACCAGTGCCAAATAGATGGAAATGATCACATCCCTCGATCTGCTGGCAATGTTCTTACTAATACAGCCCAATATGCTGTTAGCCTTCTTGGCAACAAGGGCACACTGCTGAGTCATATGCAGCTTCTCATCCACTGTAATCCCCAGGTCCTTTTTTGCAGAACTGCCGCCTAGTCATTCGGTCCCTAGTTTGTAGCAGTGCATGGGATTCTTCCATCCTAAGTGCAGGACTCTGAACTTGTCCTTGTTGAACCGCATCAGATTACCTTTGGCCCAAGCCTCCAATTTGTCTAGGTCACTCTGGACCCTATCCCTACCCTCCAGCATATCTCCACCCATTTTAGTTTCATCAGCGAATTTGCAATCCACCCCATCCTCCAGATCATTAATGAAGATGTTGAACAAAACCAGACCCAGGACTGTTGCATGGAGCGTTCTTCTTGATACCAGCTGCCACTAGACATGGAGCTATTGATCACTACCTGTTGAGCCCGCCGATCTCGTCAGCTTTCTATCCACCTTATGGTCCATTCATCCAATCCATACTTTTTAACTTGCTGGCAAGAATACTGTTGGAGATTGTATCAAAAGCTTTGCTAAACTCACGATATATCATGTCCACCACTTTTTCCATATCCCCGGAGCCAGTTATCTCATCATAGAAAGCAACCAGGTTGGTCAGGCATGACTTGCCCTTGGTGAATCCATTTTGACTGTTCCTGATCACCTTCCTCTCCTCTAAGTGCTTCAGAATTGATTCCTTGAGGACCTTGAGGACCCCCCATGATTTTGCTGGGGACTGAAGTGAGGCCGACTGGTCTGTAGTTCCCCGAGTTCTCTTTCTTCCCTTTTTTAAAGATGGGGACTATATTCTCTTTTTTCCAATCTTCCAGGACCTTCCCCGATCGCCACAAGTTTTCAAGGATAATGGCCAATGGCTCTGCAATCACATCAGCCAACTCCATCAGCACCCTTGAATGCATTAGATCTGGACCCATGGACTTGTGCATATCCAGCTTTTCTAAATAGTCCGTAATCTGTTCTTTCACCACAGAGTGCTGCTCACTTCCTCCCATACTGGGCTGCCAGTATGAAGGCCAGATAAATATTATCATTAGTCAGTGGAAGAGCTGGAAGTAAAATTCTTGGTTTCCAAGTCAGTAGCTGGCTCCCTCCACTGCCCCAAGAGCATGTCCAGGCTGCTACTTGGTCTTCATGAGACTGACTGCAGCAAGGGCCAAAAAATCAAAAGAGCAGAAACACTGCAATGGTGCTTAGCAGTGACCAGGGACATGCCCTGAAGTGATTATTGTTTAAAGTAGGCGTGGGCAAACTTTTGGCCCAAAGGCCACATCAAGGTTGCAATATTGTATGGAGGGCCAGGTAGGAAAGGCTGTGCGTCCCCAAACTGCCTGGCCCTGCCCGCTATCCAGCTGCCCCCACTTCCCGCCCCCTGACTGCCCCTCTCAGAACCTCCAACCCATCCAACCCCCCTGCTCCATGCCCCTGACTGCCGCCTCCTGAGACCCTCCACCCTAACTGCCCCCCACCCCCTACCCAACCTGGCATGCTCCATGTCTCCTGACTGCCCCCCGGGTCTTTCTGCCCCTTATCCAACTGCCTGGCCCTGGCCCCCTTGCCACATGGCCTACCAGAGCGAGACACACTGCCCCTGCCGGAGCTCGCAGCCCCACCCCCTTACCATGCCGCTCAGAGCGGCAGGAACTCACAGCCCGCCAGAGCCAGCCATGCTGCTGCAGCGCTGCCCAGGAACAGCAGGCCGGAGCACTGGCGGTGCGGCTCACTGAGGCTTGGGGAAGGGGAGACAGCAGGGGTGGTGCCGGAGGTTGCCTGCCCAGCTGGGCGCTCAGGAGCTGAGCAGGATGGGCCCATGGTTTGCCCACCCCTGGCTTAAAGGTACCGACACAGCTTGTTACAAAAGCGCATTTAATAGACAAAATGCCGGCACATGATTCTCAATATGTAGCATAGTTCCTTGGTGTTGTACAACCAAAAAAACTCATTGTGTGCTCCTAGTCACTTCCTCTGACTTCCACTGACTACTGATAATATTGCTCTGGCCGTCACGATCCTGTTCTAAACTAAGGACTCATACTTTGGTCATAGCATACCCCTGCCAGTCTCAGAACGGTTAAGAGAAGAGTTTTCCCAATCTCCGATCTCCGTCAGGGTGGATTTCTGAAATATGAAAGAAACTCTGTGATTTTTCCTTGCTTGTACTTTTTCACAATTGATTCTGGTAGAACCACAATTCCCAGCATGCCCTAGTAGTGACGTGCATGTTTACTGGTTTGCCACACTTATTTATGCACTGCTCTTGGCAGGAGCATGGCCTTCAAAAGCTGATGGCGAGAAAGCAGTGGCTGCTGGCCAGCTGCCCAATGCTGAAGGCAGAGCCATTGCCAGAAGCGGGGCAGAAGTAAGAGTAGCATGGTACTGACTGCTGAGTCTCTGAAAGGGAACCTGTTTGTACATTACAATGTCAGGCACACATCTTGCAAAGACTTTCCTGGCTACTTGATGAGCAATCAACAACTACTGAGAAACATACGCTCTGCCTGGGCACACCGGGAAGAAGCGCCAAAGGAAAGGATCGACCACATGTGAAAAGTTGGTATTTCCCCACTAAGCAATTTGGCTCTTTGGTTCAAGTGGTTGAGGGCCACACATCCTATGTTCAGTCCTCTTAGAGGCCCACAGAAGGGGCATTGTTATTTTCAGTGGTGCTATCTGTGAACAGTAGACCACAATCTGCTCCCAGCCCAAGGAACGAAAACCAAGGTACTCAGCAGGCCACTGCTGGCTCCCAAATATTAGTGCTAATCAGGGCATGCCTGCACTGCAGCAAGTTGCTTGAATTACTCCAGTGGAGAAAGCCTAGCTCATGTGAGAGAAGCCACCAGGCTGCAAAACAATGCTCGTACTACGAAGAGTGATTGGGTTAGTGGCTGACAAGTTGTGCTAACTAGCATTTTGGCCTGTAGCTGCATCCTTATTGCACTTCTATGCTCATACGTCAGTTGCACTTGAGCGTCGGCCCATATCCCATGACTGGTCTTTTAGCTTGAGTTTAAAGCACCACTTAACTCAAGCTAAAGATGTTTGTGTGTGGAGGGGAGTCAGGTGAGAGGCAGCCCTCAAGTTATACCAAGAGCTAACAGTGCAATGAGGGCAGGCTGTAAGTGGCAACACGTATGTTGTGTTTCCCTATATGAGCTGTCTCCCATGTAGCAGAGCAGCCCGTTTTCTTTCTGCTAGTTAGTTATAGCTGAAGGGCAAGAATTTGGCTGTAGGTTTGAAAGCTGTAGGTGATCCGTGTTGGGTCAAACAAGAGGTGTAAGGACTCTGGATTAATTGTTGCACTGATTATTGATTAGAAAATGGTTTTTTGAGCTATGAATTTGGATGCTTGTTAGCATTTGTTTTCCCATTGTAGTTTTAGTGTTTGTATTTTGGTGAACTTAAGGGGGCAGGTTAGATGCTCTGAGATATGGAGGCAAGCTCCATGGACAGTTTTCAACAAAGCATATTTTCATCAGATAATGCTGATTCGTTGCAAATGAAACAGACCTGTTTTGGCAAACCTTTGCTCAGGAAAGTGTTCTTTGGCCCAGGATGGAATTTCTGGTCTCACACACAGCTATCTCCAGAAGCCTGATGGCTAGGCCATGCCTTGCACTGGGGAAAGTCAAAGTTCAAGTCCTCGCTCTTCCTAATTCAAAAGAGGCTCTCCTGCATCCCAGGTGAATGTGCCAGCATTTCTGAGGCAGCTCTTTCTCAGCATTTTCATGAAATGTGTCAAATAGTCTCAGTTTTGCTCCCAAGCAGATTGTGAAAATTGTTTTAAATCTTGAAAATTTTCACAGGATGGGAAAACCATTTCCCAGCCATCTCAGCCTTTCACCTGTAGGTCATCAGCTTGCATCCTGCCCAGCTCAGCTTGGATTAAAAGTCGTTCCCACCTAATGGATCTTTGGGTCCCAGTTCCAGGTCCTACATAATAAAATTAACATGATGCTTTGCTCTCAGTTGTGAACTCAGTATAGTCAATCCCAAATGTTCAAAAATCAGGCCCAATAGTGACGATTTTAAAAAAAAAATCTCATAATTTAGCCCATGTAAATATATTTCCCTTCTGGTTTTTGAGCATAATCACAAGACTCCAAGAGCTGAGTTTTGTTTTGTTTTTTAAATCCCTGAATAACACGAGGTTAGGAAGAATGTGTCCCTGCCAGGCTGGCTGCTGTGGGGAGAGGATGTCCTGCCCAATAAAGAGCCTTCATGGACTGAGCAATAGAGATTAGGAGTATCTTGGGCCTTAAACAACACTAAAGGCCCCATGCAAGTCCCTCCCACACCTCCGTTGACAGCAGATGAGTGAGGCCCAGCAACGTTTCTCTCACAAAACAACTGCCAAGATTTCATCCTAGAGCACTTCAGATGGGTCAATTTTCCTATGCACTTAATTGCAAGCCTTTAATTTGTTACCTGGATGAATTCACTTAGATGCCACAAACCTGTGTGCAACAAATCCAGATCCATAGGGCCTAGAAATTGAAGTTGGAGATGGAAGTTTAGTGCCAACCCATAACACATACCTGGCCTCTGACTGCTTCCCTGTGCCACAGAAGGGTTCTTCCCTATGGTATATTTGCTTGTGTATTGTCCAGGCTCCCTTTAAATGACTGGAGTGTGCTGGTTTATGCCCTAATGCTCCCATCACCATTGGATTACTATAGGTTAAGAGTTCTCTGAGGCTAGTGATTTTGGGTGCATGATTGGACACCTTATAAAAGCTGATTTTCAGTGCGAGAGTGCTCAGCACTTTCTGAAATTAGGCACCTTCAAGAAGTCTCTAGCTGGGCACCCCAAAATGGAGGCACCCTCTCATCACCCTTGAGAACCTTGGCCTATAGAAGCCAGCTGGAGCTTGCCCTGCACTCCTGACCTCACTGTGAGCAAGCTCTTGCTATTTCGGAGAGACAAGGACTGAGGAGGGGAGGGTGGGCTGGACCTTAGAATTTTCCCTTCCCTTCGTTTCCACAACAGCCAGGTCTGGTCAGAGGAACTTTGTCTTTCCACTTCGGCTCTGGTTTTAGAGAGGTGTTCTGGGGGGAAGATATGATTTTTAAGTTTTCCCACTCCTGGGAAGGCCTGGCAGAGATGCCTGCTTGCCAGCCAATGAGAGGTGGGAGCTGGCGCTGACTTGTGGGGTTGCACACTGTGAGTATGCAAATCTCCTATTAGCAGCTCTGCCAAGTCTCACTAGTTTGGGGAAAGCAAGATTCCTCGTGAATTTTGGAAGTAGCATCTCACTCTTCCAAGGAAAATTTCTGCTGCGCTGAAAATCTCACTGTGCTTATAATGGGCACAGCCGAGGAGCCTGGTTTATATATGCAAATCATATGCATTTATGTAAATTCCAGAGAGAATAATATTATCACAGACCCTACAGAATAGGTTTCCCCCTCCATAGCAAATCATTCAGTTGTGTTTTCTAAACACAGAGTGGCACTGCTTTGAATTGGCCATCTGAACATAACATTTATATTTTGATACATTTAGCACAATGGAGCCCAGATTTCCCCCCCATCTCCCTCCCCCAACACACACATGCAAACATCCTTGTCAGTAACTTTATTCTGCTTCCTTTCATGATGAAGTGAAACAGACTCCATAGTCCGGGCCATTATGTCCGAACCTAACCATGTTCAGTGCCCAGACAAAGGGATATGGGCAGATGCCAAATCACTTCGAGTCCATGACGGAGTCTTGAGTCACCCAGACGTCAGCAACCCTCCAAGATCTAGCACCATTTTAGCACCATGCTAAATTTGCTCACGAGTGCGCAGCATGATAACGTAATGGAAGTGACAGCACGTTTGTCTGCTTAGTGCCATGATCAGACCATGAGGCATTGCCGTTGTCTATAGCGATGGGATATGTTACTAAGTTCTCTGTTGTTCTGCCCAGTCCTTTGGAGCTTACCTTAGGCAAACTGCCACTGAGATCCAGCTTGAGTCAGATCCTCAGGATCTGGCTCGCTCTTGTGTACATGCAGTTGCCACACACACTCTTCCTATGGCCCCCACATTACCTCAGTACTAAACCACTGCAGAGAGACATGTTCCAAGAAACCCGAAAGAACCTGCTATGCTGTTGAGTTTATTGTGGGCCCCCAGTGGCTGAACTGTTTGGGCGTTTGATGGGACCTGTGCAAAACTCTATGTACTTCCAGTGGAGCAGAGTGAGGCCAAGCCCACGCTTAGGGTGTGTCCACACAGCAGCCAGGAGGTGCTTCCCAGTGCATGTAGACAGACAGAGCCAGACAGAGCCAGCTCTGCTCGAGGCAGTGCATTAAAAATAGCACTGTGGCTGCAGGAACACAGGTGATTTAATAAATCCAAGTGCAAAGTGACCCATCAAGAAACACGGAATACAGGTCAGACCTACAGCGTGGGGAACTGTACCCTGAGATTCCAGGGTCACAGTGGACTAACCACTGAACATCAGTGCAATGCTGTGGCAAAACGGGCTAATATAATTTTTGGCTGTGTAAATAGGAGAGCGGGGAGGTGATTTTGCTTTTGTTCACGGCAGTGCTGAGACTAATACTGGAATACTTTGTCCCATGCTGGTGTCCACATTTTAAAATGGATGCTGAAAAACTGGAGAGGGTGCAAAACAGAACCATAAAAATTATTCAAGAGCTGGCAAAAATGCCTTACAGTAAAACACCTAAAGAGCTCAATTCATTTAGCTTGTCAAAATAAGATTGACGGTGCTTATACATTGTCATCAAGTTGCCTCTCAAAGGGAGAAAACACAGGCATTAAAGGGCTCTTCAAGCTAATAGACACAGGCATTACAAGAAACACTGGCTGGAAGGGAAACCAGACAAATTCAGATTACATTTAGGCAAAATATGTTAAGTCTGGGCTATTAACCATTGGAACTAACTCCCAAGAGAAGTGGGGGATTCTCCATCACTTGGTGTCTTCAGAGCCAGAATGGAGCCTTTCTGGAAGATGCTTTGGCCATACACAAGTTATTGGGCTCAACACAGGGCTAAGTGGCCTGCAGTACAGATGATCTAATGGTCCTTCTCACCTTAGTCTATGGATATTTGGTATCATGCTACACTTAGCATTCCACAACTAGTTTTATGACACCATAAAGTTCAGTGGAGCAGTACAGGCTTTGTTGACACAAGAAAAAAGATGTGTTAGCTAACACATGTTAAAATACACCTTTTTTCCTAGTGCAGTTCTGGTTCAAGAGTCCAAAAGGCATGAGACTGACGCTGAGAAAGCCATGAGATGTTAAATAACATTTTGCTTTTTTGATCTGTCTTCTGATGATCTTTCCCAGTAACGTGTGCATGAAACAGTATTGCCAACTCATGTGCAGTGCAAGATTTGGGCTCTGCTGCAGCAGCTGTCCCTAGAGGATCCCCAGAAGAGAAGGACTCCATGCTCCTGGACACTGCACAAAGATAGAGTGAGAATCAGGACTTGCCCAAAGAGCTCACAGGGTTTGTAGCTCTTGTGGCTTTTATTGAGACTCTTGCAATATTTGATGATTTTCTTGGATTTTCAGTGCCACAGCTCCTAAAGACACAAGATATGTTAGAGCAGTGCTTCTCCCTTGTATTTGATCGGGCCCCACCTTCTTTGTGTCTATAGTCATTTACGTGCCCCCACCCCAAAGTACATATATCACCACCCAGCTCTGAAGGCAGAGTGGAGAGCAGCGGCTTCTGGCCGGGCACCAGCTCTGAAGGCAGAGGGGAGAGCAGCAGCTGCTGGTCGGGCACCAGCTCTGAAGGCAGAGGGGAGAGCAGCGGCTGCTGGCCAGGTACCAGCTCTGAAGACAGAGGGGAGAGCAGCGGCTGCTGGCCAAGTACCAGCTCTGAAGGCAGAGGGGAGAGCAGCGGCTGCTGGCCAAGTACCAGCTCTGAAGACAGAGGGGAGAGCAGCGGCTGCTGGCTGGGCACCAGCTCTGAAGGCAGAGGGGAGAGCAGCGGCTTCTGGCCGGGCAC
>ML677408.1:4002371-4148666 GCA_007922305.1 Dermatemys mawii
CCAGGTACCAGCTCTGAAGGCAGAGGGGAGAGCAGCGGCTGCTGGCCGGGCACGAGCTCTGAAGACAGAGGGGAGAGCAGCGGCTGCTGGCCAGGTACCAGCTCTGAAGACAGAGGGGAGAGCAGCGGCCGCTGGCCAGGTACCAGCTCTGAAGGCAGAGAGGAGAGCAGCGGCCGCTGGCCAGGTACCAGCTCTGAAGGCAGAGGGGAGAGCAGCGGCAGCTGGCCAGGTACCAGCTCTGAAGGCAGAGGGGAGAGCAGCGGCTGCTGGCCGGGTACCAGCTCTGAAGACAGTACTGAGCCAGCAGCTGCACAGAAGTAAGTCTGACAATGTAAAAAGTGACATTTGTCAATATCACTTTTCACAGCAGACTTTGTGCTCCAATGCCATCCTTACTCCTGTGCTGCTGCTGCCACCCAGGGGTTGAACAGCCAGCGCCCTGCTGCCTCCCAGTGAGTGATAGGGGTGGGAAGGAGTAGAGGCCAAGCCTGGCTGGTGGCACTCCAGTGGTTCCCTGTATCCCCACCTCCAGGTGTGCACTGCCCTTCTGCACGACCTCAGACATCCAGGGATGACAGCCAGAGCTCTTAAAAAAATGCACAGTTCACACCTCCCTTGGCACATTTCTGCACCTCCCTTGGGAGGCCTGCCCCATAATTTGAGAATTGCTGTTGTAGAGACTATCAGCTTTCATTGTTTAAAAGTTTGTTTTCTTGGTCTCATGTGTCCAAAAAACTTGAAAACACACCTAGAATGTACCCCAGCAGGGCAAGACCAGATAGCAAATGAAAAGAACCTAAATTTGTGAGTTTTAAAGATTTTTAAGACTGTGATTTTGGGGTACCTGACTCATGATTTGTGAACAATTAAGGGTTGAAAGTACTGATTTCTGTGCTATGGTAGTTTTTGGTCTGTGGCTTGGTTAATTGAGCTGTCGCTTCAAGAAGAGAATGAGATATTCATTGGTAATGCTTGTTTGTTTGCAGAAGAGTGAGAGCAGTGTGTAGGGCAGTGGTCTTCAAAGTGGGGTGCGTGAGACCACCCATAGGGGTGCGCGAGACCCTGGTGCCGCCGCCAATTCCACCCGGGAGACCGCCAAACTCGCAAATGGTCTATTTTTGTCCCGCCGAAATGCCGCAGAAAGCAGAAGCGGCATTTCAGGGGACCTAACATGGGGGCCGCGAGTAGAGGTGGGACAGGGAAAAGGGGCCGTGGAGGAAAAACTGTGAGGAACGCTGGTGTAGGGGACCTTGGTGTGTGGGCTCCACGCCAAAGGTCAGAACTTGATTTAATGAATTTTTCCACAAAATAAGCTTCATTCTCACAGGTATAACATTAGTACTTATGGGAGAATCTGCCTTTGGGACATGGCTAATGAGCCACAGAGACTTTTACCTGCTGACACTTCATCAATTCTAAAGCCAGAATGGACCATTGTTATTATCTGACCTCCCGTATAACACAGGTCAGAGAACTTCCCACAATAATTCCTAGGGAAGAGATTTTAGAAAAACATCGAATCTGAACTTTAAAATTGTCAGTGATGGAGAATCCAGGATGACCCACTGTAGGCTTATTCTCAATGTTAAAATTTTTCACCTTATTTCCAGTCTGAATTTGGCTGGATTTAGCTTCCAGCCATTGGATCACGTTTTACCTGTCTCTGCTAGGTTGAAGAGACCATTAATAAATAGTTGTTCCCCATGGAGGTACATATAGACTGCCTTTAACCTTCTTTTTGTTACCTAAATAGATTTAGCTTCTTGAGTCTATCTCTGCAAGGTATATTTTCTAACCCTTTCGTCATTCTCATGGCTTTTCTCTGAGCCCTTTCCAATTTCATAGAATCATAGAATATCAGGGTTGGCAGGTACCTCGGGAGGTCATGTAGTCCAACCCTCTGCTCAAAGCAGGACCTACTCTCCAACTAAATCAATCAATTTGTCAGTATCCTTCTTGAATTGTGAGTACCAGAACTGGACACAGGATTCCAGCAGTGGCTGCACCAGTGCCATACACAGAGGTAAAATCATCTTTCCGCTCCTCCTCGAGATTCCCCTGTTTAAGCATCCAACAATCGCATTAGCCCTTTTGGCCACAGTGTCACACTGGGAGCTCATGTTCAGCTGATTGTTTAACACAACCTCCAACTCTTTTTCAGAGTCGCTGCTTCCCAATAGGATAGAGTCCCCATCCTATAAGCAGGCCGACATTCTTTGTTCCTAGACACTTACATTTCCACATAGCCACATTAAAACACACATTGTTTGATTGCACCCAGTTTACCAAGCAATCCAAGCGACCTGTCCTATTCATTAGTTACCAATCCCCTAACTTTTATGTCATCTGCAAACTTCATCAGCAATGATTTTATGTTTTTTTCCAGGTCATTGATAAAAATGTGAACTAGCGTAGGGCCAAGAACCAGTGCCACCAGGATGCCACTGGAAACATACCTTCTTGGTACTGATTCCCTGTTTACAGTTACATTTTGAGAGCAATCAGTTAGCCAGTTTTTATTCCATTTAATGTGTGCCATGTTATTTTATATCATTCTAACTGTATAATCAAAATATCATTTGGTACCAAGTCAAAAGTCTTACAGAAGTCTAAGTACATTAACACTGTCTTTATCAGCCAACTTTGTAATCTCATAAAAAAAAGATTTCAGGTTAATTTGATAGGATCTGTGTTTCATAAACCCAGATGGTTTGCATTAATGACATTACTCTCCATTATTACTTTATTAATTGAGTTATAGAATCTTGGAATATTAGGGTTGGAAGGGACCTCAGGAGGTATCTAGTCCAACCCCCTGCTCAAAGCGGGACCAGCCTCAACTAAATCATCCCAGGGCTTTGTCAAGCTGGGCCTTAAAAACCTCTAAAGATGGAGAGTCCACTACCTCCCTAGGTAACCCATTCCAGTGCTTCACCACCCTCCTAGTGAAATAGTGTTTCCTAATATCCAACCTAGACCACCCCCCAATGCAACTTGAGACCATTGCTCATTCTTCTGTCACCTGCCACCACTGAGAACAGTCAAGCTACATCTTCTTTGGAACCCCGCTTCGGGCAGATGAAGGCTGCTATCAAATCTATCCTCACTCTTCTCTTCTGTAGACAAAATAACCCAAGTTCCCTCAGCCTCTCCTTGTAAGTCATGTGCCTCAGCCCCCTAATTATTTTGGTTGCTGTCCACTGGACTCTCTCCAATTTGTCTATATCCCTTCTGTAGTGCGGGGACCAAAACTGGATGCAATACTCCAGGTGTGGCCTCACCAGTGCCACATAGGGCAGAATAATCGTTTCCCTTCATCTGCTGGCAATGCTTCTAGTAATACAGCCCAATATGCTTTTGGCCTTCTTGGCAACAAGGGCACACTGCTGACTCATATCCAGCTTCTCATTCACTGTAATCCTCAGGTCTTTTTCTGCAGAACTGCTGCTTAGTCAGTCAGTTCCCAGTCTGTAGCGGTGCATGGGATTCTTCCTCCCTCAGTGCAAGATTCTGCACTTGTCCTTGTTGAACCTCATCAGATTTCTTTTGGCCCAATCCTACAAATTGTCTAGGTCACTCTGGACCCTTTCCCTACCCTCAGCATATCTACCTCTCCCCCCAGCTTAGTGTCATCTGCAAACTTGCTGAGGGTGCAATTCATCCCATCATCCAGATCATTAATGAAGATGTTGAACAAAACCGGACCCAGGACCAACCCTGGGGCACTTTGTTTGATACTAACTGCCAACTAGACATGGAGCCATTGATCACTACCCACTGAGCCCAACAATCTAGCCAGCTTTCTATCCACTTTATAGCCCATACAGGCATGTCGCGTTTTATCACATCCACCACTTTCCCCATATCTCCAGAGCCAGTTATCTCATCATAGAAGGCAATCAGGTTGGTCAGGCATGACTTGCCCTTGGTGAATCCATGTTGACTGTTTCTGATCACCTTCCTCTCCTCCAAGTGCTTCAAAATGGATTCCTTGAGGACCTTGAGGACCCCCCATGATTTTGCTGGGAGCTGAAGTGAGGCCGACTGGTCTGTAGTTCCCCGGGTTCTCTTTCTTCCCTTTTTTAAAGATGGGGACTATATTTTCTTTTTTCCAATCTTCCAGGACCTCCCCCAATCACCATGAGTTCTCAAGGATAATGGCCAATGGCTCTGCAATCACATCAGCCAGCTCTCTCAGCACCCTCAGCACCCTCGGTTGCATAAATCTGGAGCCATGGACTTGTACATGTCCAGCTTTTCAAAATAGTCCTTAACCTGTTCTTTCACCACTGAGGGCTGCTCACTTCCTCCCACAGTGGGCTGCCCAGTGTAACAGACTGGGAGCTGCCCTTTTCTGTGAAGACCGAGGCAAAAAAAGCATTGCATACTTCAGCTTTTTCCACATCATCTGTCACTGTGTTGTCTTTCCCATTCAGTGAGGGTCCCACACTTTCCTGACCCTCTTCTTGTTGCTAACAACCTGTAGAAACCCTTCTTGCTACCCTTCACATCCCTTGCTAGCTTCAACTCCAATTGTGCTTTAACCTTCCTGATTACACTATTGCATGCTTGAGCAATACTATTACACTCCTCCCTAGTCATCTGTCCAAATTTCCACTTCTTGTAAGCTTCCATAGTAGTTACTCCATTATCTTGTCCAGGATCGATTGCAAACTCACAGGCCTATAATTACCGGCGACATCCTGTTTACCTTTTATAAAAAATGGCCTAACACTAGCTTTCTTAAGTCTTCTAGATCTTCTCCAGTGTTCCAAGACTTATTGAAAGTCAACATTAATGGTTCAGTCAGCTCTTTTTTAAAACTATTGGATGTTTTAAAACTATTGGATGAAACTAAGTTATCTGGATCTGCTGATTTTAAAAAGTTAATAACTTCTGTTTGACATTGTCCAGAGATGCAAGAGGAATGGAAAGAGGGTTATCATCATGATGAAGTGTATATCATCTGTTTTTCCCCAAATACAGAATAGAAATATTTATTTAATACTTCTTCCTTTTCTGCATTATTATTGCTAATACTACCATTTCCATCTAGTAATGGACAATACCATTGTCAGGATTCTTTTTGTTCCTAACATATTTAAAAACTCCTTCTTACTATCCTTACCTCTGTTGGCCATAGAGTTCTCCTTGTGTGCCTTTGCTTTCCTTATCAATTTTCTACAGTTCCTACTTTCTGATTCATATTAATAACTACTAACTTCCCCTTTATTCCATTTGTTATATATTTTTTAAAAAATGTGTATAGCTGCCTTCATTCTCAACTAGGTCTGTTTTCTAACCAGCCTGGCCTTCTTCCTCAGTTGTGGGAAGGTGGCTTTTGAGGCATCTAGTAATGTGTTCTTAAATGATTCCCAATTATCATTCACACTTCTCTGATTAAATTCTTCCTCCCAGCTGATCTGGCTCATAATTGTTTTTAGCTTTGTGAAACTGGCCCTATTAAAGCACCAAGTATATCTATTACTGGTCATGATTTTATTCTGCTTGCACATTATACATGGGAGCAAATCATAATCAATTGTACCTAAGCTACCAATAATTTTTAGTTCTGTGATCAGTTCCCCTTTAAGTGTTAGGACAAAGTCTAACATAGCATTCCTCCATGTTGGCTGCAACACTTTTTGAGTTAGGAAATTGTTATCTATTATATTTAGAAATTCCAAGGATGTTTTAGTCTGGGCAGCATTTATCATTTAGCATTTATCACTCAAATGGAAGTCTCCTGTGATCACATATGTTTTTTTCCTACATGTTTTAGACAGGTGCGTAAAGAAGTGGTCGTCCTATTCCCTAGTGTGATTTTGTGATCTGTAGCAGACACCACCTAACCCTCCCTCCTGTGCCTTATCTGTGAGGACATTGTTAAAAATGTAATTACCTGTTTCTGAATCATGGATAGCTTGAAGGAAAAATACCTTCAATGCTTATAAATCAGAGTACAACTGCCCCCTCCTTTTGCCCACTCAGTCCTTCCTAAATGTATTATAACCATTGATTTTAACATTCAGTTCATGTGACTCATCCCAGCAGGTGTCAGTAATACCAGCTAGATCATATTTATGCTCATAAATGCACAATTCCAATTCTTTGTTACCCAGGCTCATAGCATTTGTTTATCAGCAATTCAAGAATTTGTTCTCATTGTGTCCTTTTGTACCTTGATTCATTTTGTTCTCAACAGCTTGATTTTGTGCTCAGTGCTCATATCTTCCCTCTTTTTACACTCCTCATGTGTTATTAATTAAATGCCCTCCTGACTACTCTAGCCAGCCTGGCCCCAAGGAGATTGGTACCCTTTCTACTGACATGAATACCACCCAAATGATACAGGCCTCTCTCTCCATAGAAAGTGGACCAGCACTCTACAAAACCAAAACCATTCACCACTTACCTAGCCAGTGATTCACTTCCACGATGTTCTGTCGTCCTTGGCCCATGGGACAGGAAGGATCTCATAGAAGATTGCTTGGACATTCTTAGTTCCAAGTTTCCTGAAGTCATCTGCTATTTGTGAGATAGCCCACAATGCAGCATCATTAGTGCTGATGTGAACCATCACCAGTGGGTCCTTGCCTGTCAACTACAGACGCCTATCCAATCTTAGAGGTTCATCTCAGGTCTTCATCTGTGGATATAGAATCATAGAAGATTAGGGTTGGAAGAGACCTTGGGAGGTCATCTAGTACAACCCTCTACTCAAAGCAGGACCAATACCAACTAAATCATCCCAGCAAGGGCTTTGTCAAGCTGGACCTTAAAAGCCATTAAGGATAGAGATTCCACCACCACCCTGGGTAACCCATTCCAGTGCTTCACCACCCTCCTAGTGAAATAGTGTTTCCTAATATCCAACCTAGATCACCCCCCTATGCAACTTCAGACCATTGCTCATTCTTCTGTCACCTGTTCAGAATAGAGGGGAATAATCACTTACCTCAATCTCTTGGCAGCCCAATATGCCGTTAGCCTTCGTGGCAACAAGGACACAATGTTGACTCATATCCAGGGGGATTATGGTGGCCATTAATATTAGAGGAGTTTTGGCCTCAGTTCAAGCAACTCACCATTTGTGTTATTAGCAGAAAGACCAGAAACATCATGGGCCAAGGAGACTCAGCATCCTCTCCCCAACGTTAAGAGGACACACCCACCCACAGCCAGGTTGAGGCATGTTGGCCAGCCATTGGTGTGGGGGAACATACACTGGAGCTGCCCAGCAGATAAGCAGAGGGATTCTATATTCAGGGCAGTCAGGGCAATACCTGCTATGAACAATAAAGCCACACAACTCCCTTTAACTGCATGATATGGTTATATGTAAATGTGCACATTGGCTCATTATATAATTTGCATAAAATAACAAATAGAGCAGCACAAAACTTGGCAGCTATGTAGTAGCTGCTCCCCTCAGTTAAATGGGTAGGAGACCGCTCCAACTGGGGCTGAGGCTGCCTGCTTCCAGCTAGGCAGGCAGGAGATGGCAGCTGTACAAGTTTTGTTAGTTCCAGGGTGCTCCTGCAGTTGGCTAGGCACCTCAAAGGTCAGTGTCATGAGCGGCGCAACAGCTAAGTCCCTTTGTGGATTGGCGGGACCAAGGGCAAACAGGAAATCTGTGGGGGAGCAGGAAATGAAGCCCAGACCTTGTGAGTCTCACACCAGCCCCCAACACAGCCCTCCTTCCCATAGCAGGGGACAGCTACCTCCTGGACAGTGAGCAGAAGACAGAGCACAGTCTCCTGGGCCTGTGACTGGCCATGGGATGGGGCTGTCCTCTGGTGAGATGCTCCACCGTTGGGAACAAACTGCCACAAACAGGAGATAAGCTGTCGAGGGGGAGGGAGGGGACCAGGGTGGCATAGCTTTCAGGTGACAGGGAGGGAGAGGTTCCCACTGGAGTCTGTGGGATGTGAACTCTGTTGTGCTGCATCACACTCAGCTGGTAAGAGATAACAGGGCTCGTGAGAAATGTTTACGCTGGTTTTCTGTATACCACAGAAAACACTTGGCTCAGAGAGCACATGGGGAAGGTAACTAGCAAAGGAGCAGGGCAAAGGGAAAGAGCTGGGGGAGAGAAAACTTTCCTTTCTGAAACAGGGCTCCTCTCTGAACATAGGACCACGTACCCCCTTCCCTCACAGGCACATACTAAATGGATGGTAGCTCCGTCTGGAGGAAGCTGACTGCAACTGCTAACCCTTAGCACCAGGGCTGGAGCCTTCAAGAACCAGCTCCCATGCTCTGCTGTTCATGATGCTATTTTAAACAATGATACTGATTTAAAACCTGAACCACCTGGCTCTCCTGCACTAAAGATGGACAAACTGAGGCATTTCCTTGCCCAGGGCCCCACAGCATCTTTCTTAAACTAGTGTTACCAACCTCTCTTTTGCATCCCATTCAAATACTCAGCCTGTGTAGGACTGGCACCACAGTTCCCTCTAAGCTGTGCGTGTGTGCGCGTGAGCACAGATCCTAAATTCCACGCACACGGAAAAAAAACCACATGCAAAAAAATTTGCACAGAAGAAATTTTTTTGTGCAAAAGAATAAATGGACATAAATCTGACATCAGGAATCATAACATTCAAAAACCAGTAGGAGAACACTTCAACCTCCTTGGCCATTCCATTAAAGATTTGAAGGTGTCAATTTTAAAACAGAAAAACTTCCAAAACAGACTCCAACGAGAAACTGAGGAACTGGAATTAATTTTCAAATTGGACACTATAAACCAAAGGCTAAACAGGGATTGTGGAAGGCTCTGTCTCATTATACTAATTGATTGCATTTCCCTAGTTAATTTACTTTCAATAGTTCTTATCTCCTGTCAGACAGAGATTCCACTTCAAAAGGTTTTTTTTCTCCTGCTGATAATGGTCCATCCAAATTAAACAGCCTCTTAGAATTGGTATGCTAATGTACAACTTTTTTTTGCTTTCTGCATATATAAATACATCTTACTTCTGTTCCATTCTATGCATCCGATGAAGTGAGGTGGCAAAATTGACACAAAGCTACTCAAGATAGTTAAGTCCAAAGCAGATAGCAAATAGTTACAAAGGGAATCTCACAAAACTGAGTGACCGGGCAACAAAATGGCAGAAGACGTTCACTGCTGATAAATGCAAAGTAATGCACATTGGAAACCATAAATATAAAATGATGAGGTCTAAATTAACTACCACCACTCGAGAAAGAGATCTTGGAATCACTATGGATAGTTCTCTGAAAACATCCACTCAGTGTGCTGAGGCAGTTAAAACGTTGAGCAAAATGTTGGGATTAAGAAAGGGATAGAAAATAAAACAAAAAATATCATCTTGGCTCTATATAAATCCATCATACGCCCACATCATGAATACTGTGTGCAGATCTGGTCACCCCACCTCAGAAAAGATGTACTGCAATTGGAAAAGGTTCTGAAAGGGGCAATAAAAATGATTAGGGGTATGGAACAGCTTCCATATGAGGAGAGATTAATAAGACTGGGACTGGTCTGCTTGGAAAAGAGATGACTAAGGGGGGATATGCTTCCCCAGCTCTCACTATGTGTTCTTCCCCCAGAAGGTGGGGTCAGGAAGGTGGCCAATTGGACAGGGGGTTTTTTTTTTCCCTTGGCGGATCTGCAAATAGCTTGAAGGCTGCCTCGTGGTGCCACTGCTTGTAGCAGTGGCCAAAGTCCCGTTATTCACCAGAGTTGGCAGCATTGCCAGCAATTCTACCAACCGGGTGTGTGAATGCACCAAAGGTGCTATTCAATACACAGCAGCTGTGGGAAGTAGGAAACAGCCTTAAACATTATCTCATAATTTTCTCCTTTCAATGTCTTCTAATCCATGCCACGCAAATCATCCATGGCGCTGGTGCAATCACTGCTGGAATACTGTGTCCAGTTCTGGTTTCCACAGTTCAGTTCACTGCCGCTTCCCACTCCTGATTTATGTTTCTGGAGTCACACATTGAACTTATGTCCCAACAAAAACTGGAGAAACTTTAATGGAGCTTTCCAGACAATGCAAGTCACACATAGCTAAGTGCCTCTCTCAGTTATGAGATTTACACATGGAAAACATTCAGATCAATAGCACAATGGCACAAAAAGATGCTCTTGGAACCAGCCTTCGGCACCAGGTAGCAATTGTGCAGTCCTGCCTCGGACTAGGGTAGGCAAACACCAGCCTGCAACACTGCGAGGTGTCCCACTACCATGGTCTGAAAAGGACTTCCCAGAGTCCTGAAATCAGCGAACAGGACATGCCAAAATGCTTCCACTGCACTTGGTGCAGAATTATTTTCCAAGTGCAACAGATATTTTTGTGTCTGCCCCCCAGGTGATGGCTAGCCCAGATGGTCTCTAGCAACCAGCAGAGAGGCTGAAAGTCTAGTAGCAGGAACTCTTCAACTGGCATGGCTAACTGTGTGAAGTTTTCAACTAGCAACAGCCAAGCCTCAGTTTAACCTCCTGGCCTATGAAAGTACCACTGCGTTGTCATAACCCCCTAATGCTATGACACGGCAAATGTCTTAAATGGTTACTAAAAATTACATTATCACTAACCCAACGCTAACTGCTCTGCAGACTACCTAGCAACCTGGCGATGTGCACATTTACAGTCAAAGTTCCCAGACAAATTAACTGAGTTGCTATGACTTATTCCAGCTTCCTTACCTACCTGCGGTAGTAACTCTAGGGGCGAGAGGGCTCCCAAACAATTCAGAGGATTGTCCTTGCTCTGGAGAGCTCCAGCTGGGGGAGTAGCAAATAACGAAGAGGACAGGTCATTGTTACAGTGCGATCTGGACTGCACCCAAACAATATATGTTTTAATACAGCTAAATGTGAATGTACCCATCTAGGAACAAGGACTGTTGGCCATATTTACAGAGTGGGGGACTCTATCCTGGGAAGCAGTGACTCTGAACAAGATTTGGGAGTCATCGTGGCTAATCAGCTGAATATAAGGGCTAATGTGATTCTGAGAAACATGAACAAGGGAATCAAGTAGGAACAGAGAGGTTATTTTATCTCTGTGTCTGGCACTGGTGCGACCACTGCTGGAATCCTGTGTCCAGTTCTGGTGCCCACAATTCAAGGGAGATGTTGATAAATTGAAGAGGGTTCAGAGACAAGCCACATGAATGATTAAAGTATTAGAAAACCTGGCTTCTAGTGCTAGATGCAGGGAGCTCAATCTATTTAGCTTAACAGAGAGACGGTTAAAGAGTGACTTGTTTACATCCTGTAAGTACCTACATGGGGAGGAACAAAGATTTAATACTGGACTCTTCAATCTAGCAGAGAAAGGTACAACATCATCCAATGGCTGGAAGTTGAAGTTAGACAAATTCAAACTGGAAATATGGGACATATTTTTAACAGTGAGAGTAATTAACCATCAGAACAATTTATCAAGGGTCATAGTGGATTCTCCATCAGTGACAGTTTTAAAATCAAGACTGGATGTTTTTCTAAAGATCTACTCTAGGAATCATTCTCTCGAGATGATTGATCACAATTGTCCCTTCTGACCTTGGAGTCTATGAATCTAAGCTCTTAAATCTCTCATGTGGTCTTGTCGAGCAACTCTAAATGGACAGCAACACACACTTGTTTAGTGAATATTAAATTTCAGATTGTGTTAAACGTGTTGTACCAGTGATTAAAGGGTTGATAAGCAGATCATCTATATAAATGCACTAATGCTGAGGTTTTTCTATTGGGCAGCAGTGCTCGAGGCCAGAAAAAAAATGCAATCAGTGTTTTTGTTTACCCTGTGTCTGTATGTCCAGAGACAATGCTGATGAGGAATGCAGTTTGGGAATTCTTGAGAGAAACAGATTGGTATCTAAGTTTGTGGCCATACTGGAAAATAACAAATTTATTTTTTGTTTTCTCAGCAAAATGAAAAACTGGAAAATTTAATTTCAGGTCAACCAAAATGTTTTAATCACTCTGAAACAAAACATTCTCATTCCGCTCAATCTCTGTATGTGTTTTCTCTTTCAGTCTGAGAACCTCTGCCCAGCTCAAAACAGCATTCACTATGTGCTATTAATACTTTGTATTCATAAATGCAATTATAACGTTGTACTTCTATCCACAGGATCTCAAAGCA
Organism: Dermatemys mawii; assembly: GCA_007922305.1. Classification (NCBI taxonomy): domain Eukaryota; kingdom Metazoa; phylum Chordata; order Testudines; family Dermatemydidae; genus Dermatemys; species Dermatemys mawii. Next base: position 4,014,512 of record ML677408.1, read on the forward strand.
CTTTACAAATGTAACTTAAGGAAGCTCAACATTTCAGTGCATCAGTAGCTTTATCCCCATTTCATATGGGGGAGGGACGCAAGCTGAAATAGAAATTAAGACTCAAATTCTTATAAGTGGCCATTAATTTTGCATCAGTGTTTGAGAGCTTTGTAATTCCATAGTTTACCTTGGCAGCTTCATAGGACCATTGAAAGCACAGCTGGATAATACAGACTGGGTCACTAATATCCTTGTGGGCTTTAAACTTCCCCCACACTGGAGCCTCCATTGGGATAGAGACTCTGATGGCCTCACAGTGCTCACTGCCAGGAAATCTTCCTCCCTCCATTTTCCTTTGCTCATTTTCATTCCATTGGTACCTGCTCCCCCGCCACCTTGACACACACTGAACTCCTATCTGCTGTTATGCCTTGCACTCAAGTTTCATGGTTTTTCTGAAGTGTCCTTAAATTCTGCCTACTCAGTTCTCCGAATGTCCCCTCTGATCTACCCCATCAGCCATCTGCTCACATCTTACCCCACTGAATCCTTTCCTGTTTGTTGTTGGCTTCCTGGTTGATCAAGATACTAACACTGTATTCAGCTGTGATCCTGCCACTGCCAAGCTGCTGTTGGAGCACATTCCCTCACGCTCTGGCCATGTACTTACACAAATTAGATTCCCTTTCACCCACTCCCCAGCATGTAATTTACACCATCTTCCACATCACCTTCTGAACTTGGGCTTGGCCCTCATCCTAATATGTAACCGTAATATTTTCCTGATGCAATTTAAGTCCCTCCCTCCCATCCTGTCTTGTGTCATCCTCCCACGAGGAGAGTCCCTGCCCATAGCTCTGTATGGTGACAGCTATTCCTCAACATGTCAGCTACATTTGAGGAGCAAGTAGGTTGTGAAGCCCCCACTCCCTTGGCTAGGGGATAGGCAGAGAGAAAAAGCTGGCTTCTCCATCCCCCAGGCTTGGCAGGAAATGCCATCCCTACTTCCTGCTGTCTTTGGGGGAAGGGGACACTATTCTAAAAAAGGCTGCAGGAGAGTGGAGGCTGCTGTTGCTCTGCTGGGACACAGCAGGCCCAGAGCCTGAGGTGAGGCCAAGGAATGAGCCCAGGATGTGCGAGTCATGAGCTGTCACTTAGAGACTGATGTTGGAGGAGCAATGGGACTGTTCCTTTGCTGATTAGGGTGTTGGAGTAATTCCTGGTTGAATTCCTGCCCTGCAAAGCTTGTAGGAGGCTCCTCTAGCCTGACACAAGGAGGGAAATGAAGATTTCAGTAGGAGCCTGACCACTGACTTCACTGGGGGCTGACCTGAGCACCTACTGAGAGGAGATGCATTGCACATGGCTGACAAGTTTTGTGCACCTCCATGTAGATTGTTTAGCTAATTTGCATATAATAAAGTGGCTTTAAAAAACATTCTGTGGCTCTCTTGCTAATCTAGCCCTGGTGTGTGAAGCCCTCCTGTTTATCTACCTGGCAGCAGCAGGCGACCATCCCATGCAGACCCACTGCCTTGCCTGCATGATTCAATCCAGAGCCGGGGGGGTGGGAGAGAACATCCTCTAGCTGGAGGGAGAATGTTTCGGTCAAATAGTTTATTCACCAAAAAATGCAGCTTTGGGATGACCAAAACTACTCCCAAATTCAGGCTGAATTTGGTGAATAGTTTCAGCTGAATAAAAAAAGTGAAAAAATATTTTGAATAAATCTAAATGGCTCATTTCCAAAGTAAATTTTGTTTCAAAATTTAGCTAGATTTATTTAGATATATTTTTTTTTTTTTAGAAGGGCAGAAACTAAGTTTATTTTTCCCTGGGTTACACGTCTCTTTGTGAAGTAGCCCTAGAACATTGGCTGTCAGCATTCCTGGGTTCTGTTCCTGGCCCTGGCAGCAGCGTATGCTCTAGTGATTAGAGATGTCATAGCCAAGTGTAACAATGCTCATCTTTGAGCCTGGATTTCATACCCAGGATCTCTGAATCTTAAAACCATGAACTTCTACTATTTGAGCTGAACAACCATGTGTGTTAACATGGAGGCCATTACAAATTCATAATCACAGTCCACTGCATGTGGTCTAGCCAGGAGAGAGGAACAAGTGCTACATTGTGCTAACATGGGTTAGACAAGCATGTAATTTAGGAAAATAGCCCAGACTTGGCTCACTCTCATATGACAGACTTGCATTCTGTTCCCAGCTCTGCCTGTAGTGCCCTTGTCCAGTCCCTCAGTTACCTTATCTGTATAAGAAGTGAAAGGTAGTTACCTCCCCTGTGACAGGAATTTGAGTCCCTGGTTAATAGAAGTTATGGCAGATACACACAAAATGAAGTAAGTAGGAATGACAGAATTGAAATCCATAGGCTCTGGGCTTATGGTTCAGTATTAGTAAATTTGCCAGAAATGTATTTTTTGGGATCCCAACACTATTTATGAATTCAGGTTGAATTTGGTGAATAGTTTCAGCTGAAAAAATCCAACAATTTCAGAAATAAGCATTTCAACTTTTCATTTAGAAACATTTTATTTCAAAATGTAGCCATATTTATTAAAAAACCAAACAGACACCTGAGACATCTGACAATGAAACTATATGGAAAACTGACAAAAATTGTTTCAGTTCAAACAACACTTTGAAAATCAAAATAAAAACAAAACAAAAGTTGTTTTAGACTGGCTTTGTGTTGTGTTTCATTTCATCTCAGTGGTTTTTATTTTTTATCCAAAACTATTTTTTTTCTAGGGTTTTTTTTTTAAGGGGGGAAGAAAACAATGAAAAAATTCAGGTTTGGTGGGAAATTTTTTCTTCAATTCATACCTGTGACAAAGCTCTGTCCTTACCCTCATGGATCCTGCATTTCCTGGCAGATTTTTACTAGCCTCAGCGGCTCACTGTGACCTTCCACAGAGCCCTTCTCTCTCTGGAGACAAGGTCACAGTCTATTGAGCCATTTTCATCACAAACCAGTGAGGAGAAGCTATCCTTCCTGGCACAGTCTCTATTGTCTCCCAATCTCAGAGACTAATTAGGGGAGGCAGAAAGCAGGGAGCCCAGGCCCACCCTCTACTCTGGGCTCCAGCCCAGGGACCCTAATAGTATCAGCTAAGATGGCTGACCTTTTATCCACAACACACAATACAATTCCCTGGGCTACTTCCCCACAGCAGTCCCCACTTCTTCAAACTCCACTTCACCCCTACCTCAGGGCCTCCTTCCTTCTGGATGATAAGTTATCCACCACTCAGTCTCACCAACAGCATAACTTCCTCCCACAACTCCTGACACCCACAGCCCACCTGACTAACTGGGAGGTTTTTATCTGGATTCAGCCAGTCCCTGATTGGCTTCAGGTGTCCCAATTAGGCTAGCTGTTTCTACTCCTTTCTAGAAGGTTCTTAATTGGCCCCAGGTGTCTTGATTGGCCTGGAGTAGCCTTTGTTTGGCTATCCAGGGAACAGGGACGTGCACACCCTGAGACTAATGTACCTGCCTTCCAGCACTCTCCTATATCCTTCTGGTCTGACTCCGTCACAATGCCCCAAACAGAAAAATCAATTATTTACTCAGAGCGTCTAAGAGCACCTTCCCCTAGACTACCAGGTATTGTATAGAGGAGGGTTTGTTGGCTGTGGCAATTTACTTGTTATGGGGGAATGCATGTGGGAGTGTCATGTGACACCTGGCAGGTCTGTCTGTGAGGCCCCTAGCCAGTGATCCTGCAGGACAAGAGCGATGTGTATGTAATAATACTTCAGCATGTATTTCACCATTAACATATTTCCTGAATATTTACTAATTAATCCTCACAGCCCTTCTTACCCCTCTCGATAGTCCATATTAACATTTCTGTTAGGGAAACTGATGCACAGCCAGATTACAGGAATGGTTAGTGGCAGGTGATAGTGTAGAACGCTGACCATCTCTAGACTGTACCACTCCATCGCTCTTCTTTTACATTGCCAACATCTTCCTGGTGTGCAGCCATGGCTGCACTGATGCCCCAGTATCAATTAATGGGGCATCAACAAGACCCCCAAAGTGTTCAGGCAGAGATGGAGTCTGCCCTGCACTGACAAACTATGGTGCTGATTTCAGATATTCAAATACGACTGTATGCCCACGACTGGAAAGCCATTACGCTCCTAATAAAAATGCCTGGCATTTTTAATCAGCAGAGTACAGAGGAGAGTGGTGTCATTATCCCCATTTTACAGATGGGTAAAGTGAGGCAAAGAACAGAATAGCAACTTGCCCAAGACCACCCAGTAGGATAGTGACAGAGCCAGGAATTGACCTTGGTCTCTTGCACCTTAGTCCAGTGCTGCTAGCAAATCAATCCTCATGCTTCTGGGCATGGGTTCATAGAATCATAGAAGCTTAGGTTTGGAAGGGAACTCAGGAGGTATCTAGTCCAACCCCCTACTCAAAGCAGGACCAATCTCCAATTAAATCATCCCAGCCAGGGCTTTGTCTAATCTGACCTTAAAAACCGCTAAGGAAGGAGATTCTACCACCTCCCTAGGTAACCCATTCCAGTGCTTCACCACCCTCCTAGTGAAAAAGTTTTTCCTAATATCCAACCTAAACCTCCCCCACTGAAACTTGAGACCATAACTCCTTGTTCTGTCATCTGCCACCACCGAGAACAGTCTAGATCCATCCTCTTTGGAAACCCCTTTCAGTTGAAAGCAGCTATCAAATCCCTTCTCACGATTCTCTTTTACAGACTAAACAATCCCAGTTCCCTCAGCCTATCCTCATAAGTCATGTGCTCCAGCCCCCTAAACATTTTTGTTGCCCTCCACTGGACTCTTTCCAATTTTCCTACATCTTTCTTGTAGTGTGGGGCTCAAAACTGGATACAGTACTCCAGATGAGACCTCACCAATGTCAGACGGGAATGATCACATTCCTCAATCTGCTGGAAATGCCCCTACTTATACACCCCAAAATGCTATTGGCCTTCTTGGCAACAAGGGCACATGTCCAGCTTCTTGTCCACTGTAACCCCTAGGTCCTTTTCTGCAGAACTGCTGCGTAGCCATTCGGTCCCTAAAGTGCAGGACTCTGCACTTGTCCTTGTTGAATTTCATCTGATTTCTTTTGGCTCAATCCTCTAATTTGTCTAGGTCGCTCTGTATCCTGTCCCTACCCTCCAGTGTGTCTACCTCTCCTCCCAGTTTAGTGTCTGTCACGTTATTGAAATTATCTGGGATCATATAGATTATTGGTGCAACCAAGGTCCTGTAGGAGCACCAAATCTTATATAAAGCGGGTCATATAAGGTGTCTATACCCAGGTTATGGTCTGCTGATTATGATTATGCTATTTGTATGTGTGTATCTTTTTTGTAGCTAAAGTTATAAATATGGGCTGTGTAGTGTCTGTATTTCAAACTTATGCTTGCTTTTGGGTGAAATCCACACAAAGTTACTGTTAGCGCTGCCTGGCCTTCCTGATGGCCCATCATGTTCCAATCAAGCTAACAAAGAACTTTGTAGATGCCCATCCACACCCGAGCTTCCCCAGGAATGTGGCCTGCTGGTCAGGAACTGAATCTTGGAGAGTCATATGACTGGTCCATGGGGCTATGAAACTCCATTTTTACAACAGGACTCTGCATAGGAAGGAGGAGGGGGTCTCCACCCACAAGAAAAGTCTATATAAACCTGGGAAAGTCCCCTCCATCTTGGTCTTCAGTCTCCTGTCTCCTGCCTGGTTCCTACTTCTGGATGGGACTTTGCTACAAATGGGAATTCTGGCCAAAGGACTGATGACCCATTCCTCCACGGAATGTATTCCAGAGACTTTGATTTGAACCTGCAGTTTATTTTACAACTGATGCAAGCCATTACTGCATGTAATTGATTTTCTTTAACCGTTTCTAACCCTCACCTATATCTTTTTCCTTGTATAATAAACCTTTAGATTTTAGATTCCAAAGGATTGGCAACAGTGTAATTTGTGGGTAAGATCTCATATGTATATTGATCTGGGTCTGGGGCCTGATTCTTTGGAATTGGGGAGAACCGTTTCCTTTATTTGGGGTATTGGTTTTCATAACCATTTGTCCCCAGGACAGATGGCTGCTGGTGGTGATACTGGGAAGCTGGAGTGTCTAAGGGAATTGCTTGTGTGACTTGTGGCTAGCCAGTGGGGTGAAACCAAAGTCTTTTCTGTCTGGCTGGTTTGATTTGCCTTTAGGGTGGAGAAACCCCAGCTTTGGACTGTAAATGTCCTGTTTGGAGCAATTTGTCCTGACTTGGCACTCTCAGATGCACCCCACCAGGAACAGCACCGTCACAGTGTCATCTACAGACTTGCTGAGGGTGCAGTCCACGCCATCTTCCAGATCATTAATGAAGATATTGAACAAAACCGGCCCCAGGACCGACCCTTGGGGCACTCCACTTGATACCAGCTGCCAACTAGACATGGAGCCATTGATCACTACCTGTTGAGCCCGACAATCTAGCCAGTTTTCTATTCACCTTATAGTCCAGTTGATTGCTTGCTGTTGGGTAGGAAGAAACTTCTCATTGTGGCATCGTATTGTATGGTTAGATCTACTTCGCTGAAGCACTCAGCACAAACTTTGTCAGACACAGGACACTGGATTGGATGACCCATAGGCCTGTCCCTTCCAGCATGGCAACTGGCCTGCATGCCATCCTTGACTAAACGGGAGGAGGAGAAGTTTAACCCTACCAGCCTCAGCTGCCTTCTCCGGACTCTGCCTGATGCACAGAGTCACATATTCCTGGATGGATTGGACGCTAGGCTGAGCCCTTTTGGAGCTGAGTTTGGGGGCTCCTGGGCTGAAATGATAAACGCTTTCTAAGGAGGTCATGAAGGAAACAGCACAGCAGGGTTAAAGAGGCACTTAACATAGCTGCATTTGCCCTTTAGATGAGGAGCTTCTTCAGAGGAGGAAAGGAAAAGCAGCAATGTGAGGAATGCAATACAGCCCCAAGGGACAAGGTGCTGCTATTGTGCAGAGACAGTATCCAGAGCCCCCTACACTGGCTGGCCTAGAGACCACCCCAGTTTCTGGTGGAGCAGAATGCGGGAGGGAGGTTAATCGCTCTGAGCGAAACAGTCTGGGGTTACACGGTCTCTCTTCTACCACCTCTTGCAGACACTGCAATGACACACTCCCAGCCCTCACTCTCACCCAGCCAGTTCCCTCACTTCCTTCTGGAGCCAGGTCTAGAGCTGTACAGAAAACTGTCAGAATGATCAGCAACTCTTCTGGACAGAAACAAAAATCTGCCCTTTCTTTCCAAAATGTTTTGTGGACATTTTCCAGTTTCACTGCAGAAAATCCAGTTTTCATTTCTTTCACCCAAAAAATGGAAAAGTAAAAATACTTCCAAACCGTTAGTTGAAAAGCCATTGTTTTTAAATCCAGGCTTTGCTGGAACACACTTTGGCTCTACTCAAGGGCCAGCTGGACATCCCAGAGCCAGCAATGCTCCTCCACCAGCCTTGTGCAGTACGCTGACACCTGGGGAAGGCCGAGCCGGCCACAAAAGGAACCATCTTGCCCCAGGTGGTGATTATCTTCATCACACATGAACTAAAATAATGAAATCTGACCCTCCAAAGACTGACTGGAACATACACACACCCCATCCCCTGGCTGGGATGATTTAGTTGGGGATTGGTCCTGCTTTGAGCAGGGGATTGGACTAGATATGTCCTGAAGTCCCTTCCAACCCTGATATTCTGATTCTAAGAGGCTCTGTGTTCAGAGCATTATCATAACTCCCATCTCATGCTCAGGGTCTGACTTTCCCTCCAGTTCCTGACTTCACAAACCAGGCTTCTCCTAACCCCAACCCTACCCAATCTAAAGGCTTGTCTACATGGCAAGCCAGAATCCCTAGGACCCCAATTTGCAGTGCATTGCCATTCCATGGTGCAGTGCAGGACATTCACTGGCTGGAGCAGTGTCCACACAGGACACTACTGCACAGCAAGCCGGTGTGGTATAGCTTCACCTGGCTTGCCATGTAGGAGGAGGGTTAGGTCTTTGGCAGCACTCCAGCCAGTGAAACCAGGGCTGGGAGGCTAATGCCATGACTTCTCTTCCCCACGCTGGTCGAGAAGAAGGCCAGGTGGTGCCTGTGGATTTGTGCTGGAGCCCTGCAACTCCTTGGTGAGGGCACCGAGGGGGACTCCAAAACAGATGTAGGTGGGACCCCCAATTCCCCTGCCCCAGGTGGAGAGTGGTTCCTGCCTTAGAGTGATGGGAGTGGGAGTGTCTAGGTGTGATGATTTCCCGTGAGGCTTTGGAAACTTGGCCGAGGAGGATATGGAACATCCTGTCGGTTGCCAGGCACCCAGCCCTCAGTCATCCTGTCTCGTCACCCCAAACCAGTATTGGGGCTGACTTCCTGATTCTGTGCAGCTAGCTCATGAGGCTAGGACCCAAGGAGTCACTGGATCGCCGAGGAGTGTCAGCCCCTCCAAAGTGATTTGGGGGATTTCCTCTGGTCTGTGCCACCATCCTGTACATGGCACAAACTCACTGTCCTTCCTCTACACTCATACGCCCCATGCCCACCTCCATGCAACCAAAGCCCTCGTCTCTCTCACCCACACATTGCATGCTCATCTCTTCACACACAGACACTCAAAGGGGAAAGCAAGTCCCCCAGCCAGCCAGATGAGCAGGCTGGGCCCTTTCAAGGCTGTGACAGCCAACCACACACAACATGGGGGTGCCGAGTAAGGCCCAGGTGGGAGTGCAGCTGTCAGCCTCCCACAAAGATGCTGCAATGGCTGCCTTTGGGGTACGTTCTGAAGGCCAGACAGGTGAGCCTGGGTTTGGAAGTGCCCCGGCAGGCACCAGACCCGGATGCCAGTCCAGATGCAGGTCTCCACCCTGGGCCATGTTAAGTCCCCTTGGGCCCTGAGAGAGAGCAGGAAAGGACTCTGTGGCTTGGAGGGGCAGGGATCCAAGACCAATGAACATTTAAACAAGTGGAACAGCTTCAACAGGAGAGCTTGCGAGACACACACACACCCCGCCCCCGCAGGCAGGCGACTCTAGATGAAGGTTAGATTCCCAAAGACACATAGTCTAGATTCGCAAAACATTGGGCCAGAGTGAGTGAGCATGAGTGGCTCCAACCTGGCGCTGTCCCTTTGGGGATCTAGCTCTCGATTTCCCATGCCATAGGCTTGAAGACAAAGGGGGACCTCTGCTTTGATGAGTCCCAGGACAGAAATACTGGGGTGCTGCAGTTCAGGAGGGAGATGCCTGGGGGTGCATTGATGGAAAAAGCAGTCGGTACCTCAGTATTTCTGTCCTGGGACTCATCAAAGCAGAGCCCCACCTACTCTGTCTTCAAGCCCATGGCATGGGAAACTCATCCGCAGCTCAAGATTAACACATCTGTAAATTGGGCACATTCATTTCTGCTTGTGCCCATCTGTAAATCCAGTCCTAATTTTATAGAATGTGTAATTCTGAAACAGAAAAAATAATTCCGGCTCCTGAGCTTTGTTCTGCCAGAGACCCTCTCTGCCAGATCCCACTGCTCAGTCCAAATGTCACCTTCTCTGGAACCTCTTTAGTCCTCTCAGCACAACACCATTTTCATCCTGACCTGGAAAGAGCAGGGCCCAAACTCGGAAGTCTATTATTCATGCTCCTCACGCATGAGCTCCTGCATTGCTCTTACAGTTAGATACCTTGTATTTCACCAAGAGGCTCTAGCAGTCAGGCATCAGGGACTGTACAAAACACACAGCACCTGCCCCAAAGAGCTTGCAGTCTAACAGACAGGGGAGATGAAAGCGGGCACAGTGAGGGAATGGGTTTGCCCTAGACCACACAGCAGATCAGTGGCAAAACTGGGACTAACACCCAGGTCCACTGGATACTGATCTAGTACCCTATCTACAAGCCTACACTGGAAAAGGCACCAGCCCTAAATCCTATGATCTGCTTTCAGCTCACGGCAAGTTACTGCTTCCTCCACAGTAGAGCAGAACATATGGGAAATGGCCCAAATGCTGGATGGAAGCCAAGGCACAAGAAGAACTGCCCACCGGAAGCCGTTTGCCATATATACTAGAACTCTAGTGAATCTACTAACTTAGACAGTGCTGTATGTATTCTTATAACCAAGAATATGCTGCTCTTTTTGTAACCCATTTACATGTGTGCAGATGTGTCTCCTGTAGAACTCTTGTCACAACTCCCTTCCTGTTATGGAAACTGAATCATTTCACTTAATAGTCTTTTAAGGTCATTAATTAAGTTTCGTTGAATAGTCTTTGGAGTCATCTTGCTCGTGCATCTGCTTTGTGTGGTTTTATTCTGAGTCCCCTGTGTTGCTGTTTGATTTAGGAGATTTCTGTGCTCCTACATTCCAAGGCCAGAAGGGACCATTAAGGTCATCCAGTATGAGCTGCTACATAACCCAGCCAGAGCATTTCACCCAATTAGCTCTATACCAGCCCATTCTTTGGCATTGCCTTTAACAAGGCAGGAAGCTTGTGACAAAGGGGGACTAATTTCATAGTTATTGCCACACAGTTGCGTGGTTTTATGGACAATCAGTCTTGTCAAACAACCCTGATGTCTTTCTCTGATGAGATTACAAGTTTGGATGATAAAGGTAACTGAGAAGAGACAATATAATTAGACTTTTGTAAGGCATCACTGTTTGAGTAAAAACTAGCACTACGCAATATCAGTAAAGCACATATTAAGTGCACTAGGAACTGGCTAATTGATGGCACTCAGAATGGGGAATCATCCATGGGGAATCATCATCAAATGGGCCTAACACTATTCAATATTTTTACCAGTAACCTGGAAGTAAATATAGAGAAATCACGGTTGAGAAATATTGTGAATAATGCAAAGATTGGCCGAGTGAGTGGTAAATAAAGGTGAGAATAGGACAGTCACACAGCCCTAGCACAGTTGGGCTCATTTAAAAAAAAATGCATTTTCATAGACCCAAACACAACGTTATAATCCAGCAAAAGCAATGCAGGCTAGCCCTGTAGATTGATGGGCCTGTATCCCAGACCGCAGGGACTCTGAGAAAGACAGAGGCTTCACAGCAGACAAATAACTGAACACGAGCTCCCAGTGTGAGGCCATGGGAAACATGGCTAATGCCATTCTTGGGTGGATAGTGAGCAGAAGCGGGGAGGTGATTTGCCCTTCCAAGAAGCTGATATTCTTCATGGCGCTTGTGATGGTGATGTCATCTCCAGGATGATTTCCAGCGATGTTCTCCAGGAAGGCCATTTTGAGTATTTGTCCCTTTGGCTCTGGCTGGAACTGATTGCATTGTCTAGCATTGCATCATCTGCCACCTGCAAAAGCCGACCTTTCTCGCAATCCGCTGAGAGCAGAGGCACGAGGTGTTTCAGTTATTTCAAAGTCTAGTTTGTGGTGCTTGCCCTTGCGTGGACATGTCAGCGTGCCCCGTCCCACGCCGGGCACTAATTGGCCACTGTTGAGTTTTAGCTGGGAGTTGCTTCAGCAGTTATCTTGTACAATTTTGCAGTGATCTGTGCAGCTCATTATGGGCTGGCAGAGCCTCTGTCTTAGCTGGGGGCCTGGGTGATGCTAAACCATTTAATTGTACAAACCACTTCTTTCCTTTGCTCTTCACCGCCCTAGCACTGTGCATGCTGCCTCAGACAATCTCCTGTGTCATTGTCACGCCCCACCCAGTGTATGTTACAGGCCTGTTTCCATTGATCTTTACAAAATGATTTATCTTCTTGCAATAAGCATCTGTGGCATCATGGAATGGACATTTGCCTTTTTCGTGTTTTTGTTGTCCCCCTAATACAGGCTTTGCTTGCCCATTCTTGCAGCCCACTTCATCGTGTTTGCCTTTATTTTGTGCGTGGTGAATATCCTCCTCTGTTTCTACTGCTCTCCATTTCCATAGCTGCTCCTTTGCTTACACTGCTGCAGTGGAGATCGACAGCTTGATTACGTTCCAACTCTGACTCCCACAGACACGTCTAGATTTTTTAATGACAGCGGAGCGTTTCATAACAACACCAAATCTTGTGAGCCACACTAAAGCTGGCAGCCCTGTAAATCAGGCAACACTTTTTTTCTTCTGCCGTATGTTAGGAGCTGCATGTTCTGAGTTCCACACTGGAATCTATGCAGCGTGTGTAACAAGTATTATGTTATTGCACCTTCTAATGTATAGACATTGCAACGTCTTCTGTAGGGTCAGTGGTGACCAGGCCTGGGGGCTAAGCCCCAGGGGTCACCCTAGGATGTGGGTGCAGGGACATGGCGTGCATGCAATGGCATCTCACTCTTCCTGCACCAGCAGTTCAGCTGGTCCCTCCCACAGTTACACTTTTTGACCCAGTGCACTTGACAACAAGGGAATTGGGCGACGCCTGCAGCAGTCCTTTGTGCCCAGCTCTGTCGCCGGGACCAGGGATTATGGATGATTCCATCCTAGAACCACTGGGCTGTGGGGTGGAGTTGGGAGGCGAGAGCAGCCAGCAATACCTGAGGCATCCCAACCATAGTGAGGAGAAATAGGGGCACCAGTCAGTCAGCCAGCCTGACCCGGACCCAAGATTTGCACCCAGCTGTTAGACTCAGGGCTTGTAAAATGCTTGGGGTGGCTGGTGTCCAATGGGGTGGCATGCAGAAGGCCCCGCAGCTCCATCTGCACCAGCTCCTTGGTCTCTCATTGGCAGGGGAGGGTTTCGAACATGAGAAGCAGTAGAAAGATGCCTTCTTACCGCTGAGTGAATATGGAGCATTAACCTGGCTCCTCTGCTCATCAACCCAGTGATGCAGTTTAAGACACAGAATGGGCGTGGCTGGCACTTACAGGGCGGTGGCATTATCAGGGCACTGTGTATGGAAGAAAGGGGTGTTCGACATGGCTGCCCAATGCTGCTGGCCTCCCACTCTACCCAAGGCTGCAGAACCAGGCCTAGACTTTGGGGCTCTGCCCTGCATGACTGTCAGCCCTAGTCTGCATTCAAGGCACGGCCCTGTGGGTTCCAAGGTACTGGAGCCAAGCATTTGTCAAAAGATGCTCCCTGCTGAATCAACAGCCTTGTGCTGTGAGCTCTACCTGGGCCCTGAACACAGATCCTCATGGCTCTGCCATGCCCTGGCACATCCCACCCTAGGCCTGCAACAGGAGTGCAGTTGCGGGGCAGGCCTTCTAAGAAGCGCAAAGGGAATGTATATTGCTGCTGCCTGCTTCACATCTGGCTCTGACCAACAGGAGTATATGGGTCTTCCCCAGTGTCTGGGTGCAGATGCAGGTTCCAGCAGTGTCAGGCATGGTCCTTTTCCATGGCCAATGTCCAGCTAGAAGAATACTTGGAAAGACCCTGTCTCATCCGTCCGTGTCATAAAAATTCAACCCACTGGCCCCAGTTGTTCTCTTCTCTAATCTCTTCCTTAGACCTGTGGCCCTTCCATTCCCGTTAATCCGGCCAGCATCCACTCATGGTCACACATTTGCTCCTTAGAAAGTCAGCTGCTGTCCTCCTGCCAGCGCTGGATGCTTCGCAGTAGTGGGTGCAGTAATTGCTGTGTGCAGATTGGGATGACAGCTCCCATCTCTCTCTCCTCCCACCCATAAAGCAATTCCACCCAGAGGCACCTGCTGCTCTCTGCGCCTTTCCCTAAGGGATTCCTCTCGACCTACCTCACCCCCAGCCCAAAAGGGAACAAGGGCGATGCTGATCCCCCAGCCCCAGAACTTACCTTCCTGGGCCAATCTTGAGTGAGGGCTATGGCTACTCCACTGGGCGTTCTCGGGGAGGTCGGTGCAGACAGACAGAGCCCATTGGGAAATCCCAGCGCGCTGGCTCTCTGCTGAATCAGATCAACAGGGCCAGGCTGTTAGCACATGGAGTGAGGGTGCCTGGGCCTCTCCCAGCTCTGGCACTGACTTGTGTTGTTTGCATCACAGCAGCATCTCAACCCTGCCAGCCAAGCTCATAACCCACTTGCACTGGGGGCCTCGTAAGACACAGCCTGTGTCAAAGCTCACGGTCAAACGAGGCAGGGCGGGGAGCAGGAGCGGCCTCAGCCCAGGTGACTGGTGAAGCAATAGCAGCACTGGGGAGGAGAGAGCACTCAGCCAGCACCCTGGCCACTGAGCCATGCTGCTTCCACTAACGCTTGTGACACCATGCGAGGGACTTCACCTTTCTCTGCCATCCTAGCAACTCATTGCACCTGGCCCAAGTCAGCCTTGGGGACTCCCAGCACTTCTTGGAGCAGGGCTATTGCCCACGACACCCTGGCTGGACATTTGCCACCTCTCTAAACCATCTACTGAGTTTAATGAACGTTTGGTGAGGCCCTGCAGCCTCCCCTGGGGAAGCTCTGTCCAGGCCAGGGGAGGGGGATCCCAGCTGGCTTTCTCCCCATGGTGGCACAAATGCACAAGTACGGTGACGTGTTCTCTGTGTCCCCTCCTAGGTCTCTCGCGTTAGGCCAGCAATACACCTCGCTGGGGACCCAGCCCATCCTGTGCGGCTCCATCCCCGGCCTAGTCCCCAAGCAGCTCCGCTTCTGCCGGAACTATATTGAAATCATGCCCAGCGTGGCCGAGGGGGTGAAGCTGGGGATCCAGGAATGTCAGCACCAGTTCCGAGGCCGGCGCTGGAACTGCACCACCATTGACGACAGCCTGGCCATCTTCGGGCCAGTCCTGGACAAAGGTAGGGGAACCACACGGTTGCCCAGCCAGGCAACAAGGCTGCCAGGTTTCAGGGGTGGGAGGTGGGAGAGGGGATTCTTGCATTTAGCTGCATTCCAGGACCACACAGAGGCACAGGCTGAGATCAGGGCCCATCGTGCCAGGCACTGAACAGGCCCAGTGAGAACTAGGCCCTGCCCAAGGAGCTCACAAGGGTGGGAGGAGAGACAGAGGCCCAGAGGCGGGATGGGAGGTGCTGCACGGTCTGGCTAGGCTGTGTAGAGGGAAGGTCTGCTCATGACAACAGCTGTCAGCAGACAAGTCCCCACTGCTAGTGGGAGCTTGCCTTAGTGACAGAGTGCAGCTAAGACCAGCAATCCCCCCCAACCATGCGTGAGTCTTGGGGGCAGGGTGTCCTCTGCCTTGCCAAGGGAGCCACGCAGGCCCACGGTTCCAGCATCAGCTCAGCCCCCGTCCCCAGGCATAACAGGACAGCGTGGGGCTCAGCTGGGCTTAGTCAAACGTTTTTGGCAGCAGCGCCCTGACCGTGCACTGCCCTCTGTGCAAGCAGCGTGGGGGGTGGGGGGGAGAGGCCTACATCCCATCTCCTCCCCCGCGCAGGCCTGCAGACCTGGCCCATGGGCAGGAGTGACAGCAAGGGGAGGCTGCAGCCTGGCCAAAGCCATGGGAGGTCCTACAGCTGCTGCCTTATTTTGCTCAGAGGTGCAGATCCTAACATAACATGCCTCAGTCCCTCGGGTTTGGCCTCCCAGTCCTGTCCTCCAGGGCAGGGTCTGCCCCAGCCACACACAGGCGCTGCCTGATACTGCCCGCCGGAGCCCCCAGCCTCACGCCACGAGGTCGGCAGAACCCCTTCGTGGAAGCTGCTTATTTCATCTCCTCTCCCTGTTCCAAGACACCATCCGGGCTGAGCTGGGCCCCCTTCAGGCCTCTGTTAATAGCAGGGATGTGAGGCACCCTCCTACCCAAAGACTAGAATCCCTCCTCTTACTTCTAAGAAGACAACAGACCTAGGCATTGAAACAGAGGACTAAGGAGTCAAAGCTCCTGCAGCCCATTCCCAGCTCTGCCATTGATTTGTTGCACAGCCTTTAAAGAAGTCATTGCCCCTTCAGTGCCTCAGTTTCCCCATCTGTGAAATGGAGCCAGTTAATGCTTCCTGACCTCATAGAGAGGTTGGGAGGCATCAGTAATGTTACTGAAGGAGGCTGATGCCTGTGCCCAGGAAGGCCAAAGGATTATTTAGAACCATTGGAGATGGTAGCTGGAGGGCAACCTCACCCATTGTCTCTGGGCCCCAGCCTGTGGGTCAGACATTCACAAAGGCTCAGCACCCCAGCCTGGTCCCCAGCACCTGTGCTGCCCTATGGAAATGCTGGCTGCTCGTCTCCTAGTCACCCCTTGCCAGGGACTGGTTTTGGTCCCTGTCCCCTCTGTGCACCCAGTGATTCCACTGGACCAAGGCTCCCACTTACCCCAACCAGCCCCAGCTCCCATGCTAGCAACGACAGGCAATGCCCAGCTGCTAGGAGCAGAAAGGGAACAATGGGGCCAGAAGCAGTGGAAGGGGGCTGGAGTCAGAGCATCACAGTGTCCTGGTGCTTCTGGCTTGTGGGGAGGAGGGAGCACACAGCCCATGACCTGAGCTGCGAAAAGGCCAACAGCACCAAGATAACCCTGTGGCTTTTCTCAGCCATGCCACTCGCAGTCATTTGCATCTAAACGGGGGTGTCTCAGGTGGGATCTGGGGGCCCGGGGCCATCTCAATATCAACTCAGGAGACTTAAGAAGCGGGGGAGAGAAGAGAGAAAGGGGGAGAGCAAAATAAGCTTATACCGATGAGAAAGAGCTAAGCTTCCTCCCCTACTGTGAGCCAGGGTGAGGGATCCGGCCCAGCATTCCAGTCATTTCAAAGTGCTGTACCGTTCACACGCCCTTTAGCCCTGATCTGGGGGTGGGGGATGGGGCAAGCCATCAATAGGGCTTTCCCAGCCGGGCTGGCAGGATTGGAAGGGGACGGCAGGCCGGGGACACTGTCCCGTTGCTACGCGGGGCTCGCGGGGAACGCCAGCTCTCTGTGCTGGGGGGACGTTGGACGGCGGAAACATTCCACATTATGCTGGTAATACAGTGTGACCCCGAGGGAACAATGGCAAATTGAGTGGCCCAGCAGGTAATGGGCCCGGATGGGAGATCGTCGCAGTGGTGCACTGTCAAGCGCTCGCTAATCCTCCCTCCCGACCCCTCCCTGGTTCTGGGAACTTCGCTTGCTCATTTCACTGCTGGGAAATTTCTCCCCAACGCCGTGTGCAGATCTAGTGGAGATTTTCAAGTGATGCATTTCTATTGCCAGGCCTTCCGCACCCCAGAGCCTCTTCTCACTCCCCCCTTAACCTGCTGGGTTTGAACCTGGCTCCTGCCACACGGACTCTGGGGCCGCAGAACAAAAACACACACATGGCCATGGTTGAGCATGGCTGCTTCTTGCCTGTAGAAACAGAACGTGTGGTCTGACCATGGGTTAACGGGCACGCCCCTGCCAGGGACAAGAAAAGTGCATAGCTCTGACACTCCCAAGTTTAAAGCAATGACTTGTTTGGCAGGAGGTTGTTCTAGCTGCGGGGGCGGGGGCAGTTTGCACTGGTTTGAACATGACCTGAAAACTAACCAGCACCTGTTAGACTTGTGCCCTCCACTTTCTCCCCTTGGGGATGGCTAGAGACAGCCTTTAAGTGTAGCTGACACTTTCCAGCTTGCTTTTTCCCTTCGGAATAGCAGGCATGCCAAGTTTGTTCTTCCTTGTTCCAGCGGGAGGTCTCCTGGGATGATTCATGTGCACAGTGGCCATGGGGCAGGCCTGTGGAATCTTTAAACCCAGGGGAGCTTTTTGCCCCAGGGTTTCCCTCTCAGCGCTGACATGGTCTCGTCTCCTCTCTGCATACCTGGGACAGGGATCAGTACTATTATCTCCACGTGCAGCAGAGCTTTGGAGCAAGTACTAAGTGACACACCAGGGTCATGCAGGAAGGCTGTAGCTGGGGCAGAAAATGACCCTGTCTCCTGAATCCCATTCCAGATAGGCCAGCTTCTTTCCTCAGCTGGTGTGTTACAGTTACAAATCCTCTAAATACAAATTCCTGCCCCCTCACTCAGTTTGTGCTGTCAGATCTGCTGCAATAAACCTACTGATGCGCCGGTCATCCACAGAGGTGGGAGTTGCAGGAATGATGGAGAGACATCAATAGGGATTTCCCAGCCTGACTGGCCGGATTGTGTTTAGCAAACAGATTAGACAAGAGCTGACTGGGGTGAGGCGAAGCGTAGAGCGAACTCGTCTCTCTCTGAACCAAAGGCTTCAGAAAGCCATCTCCTTGAGAAGGCACAAGACAGGTTCCCTTTTCCTAGTCACCATAAGGCCATGTCTACATTTAAATAAACAGTAACCCAGCTGAGTTTTACCACATCTCCTTTGTCTCCTTCCTAGCCACACATGCAAGAAAAAATGTCAATGAATCATTTTAAGTCCCATCGAGACTAGTTAAATGAGTGGGAGGATCCAGCTACAACGCAGGTGTCCCTGACTTGGTTACATAGATCGATAGACAGTAAGGCCAGAAGGGACTATTGTGATCATCCAATCCAACCTCCTGCAGAACCTCACCCACCCCTGTAGCAGACCTCTCACCCCCGTCCTCAAGCCATAACTTATAGTAGGGGCATAGCCAGGTTTCAAGAGCAGGGGGAGGGGCCACAAAAAAAAAAGAGGCACCACTAAAAAAAAGGTGCGACTTCCAGCTGGTGGAGCCACTGCCAAAACGCCACCATCGGACAAAGGGGCGAAGGGGGTGTGGCCGCCGAAATGCTGCCGAACAAAGTAAAGCCCTTTTGGCGACATTTCGGTGGATGGACTCGCTTCCCTTTGTCCAGTGGCGGCGTTTTGGCCGCAGCACCACGAGTCCCCCTTGCTTCAGCCACCCCGTAAGTAGGTGCCACTTTTGTGAATCTGGCCCCAGAGGGAGCGACCGCTCGCCCGGAACCACCCAGTTACGCCACTGACTTAAAGGCTTCATATTACTGAGAATCCACCATTTATACTTGTTTAAACCTGCCAGAGACCTGCACCCCATGCTGAACGGGAAAGCCAAACAAAAAAAAAACAAACACAGGATCTCTGCCAATCTGATCTAGGGGAAAATTCCTTCCCAACCCCAAATATGGTGACCAGTTAGACCCTGAGCATGTGGGCGAGCCCCACCAGCCACACACCCAGGAAAGAATTCTCTCTAGTAACTCAGGGCCCTCCCCATCTAGTGTCTCATCACCAGCTGTTGGAGATATTTATTATGAGATGTTGCAGACAGGCCATATGCCATTGTAGACAACCTCATCAGATCATCTCCATAAATTTATCAAGCTCAGTCTTGAAATCATTTCGGATTTTTGCCCCTACTGCTTCCCTTGGGAGACTGCTTCAGAACTTCACTCCTCTGATGGTTAGAAACCTTTGTCTAGTTTCAACCCTAAACTTGTTGATGGCCAGTTTATATCCATTTGTTCTTGTCTTGGTATTGATGCTTAACTTAAATAACTCCTCTCCCTGCCTGGTATTTGTCCCTCTGATAAGAGAGGAATCAGATCTCCCCTCAGCCTTCATTTGATTAGGCTAACCAAGCCAAACTCCTTGAGTCTCTTCTCCTAAGGTAGGTTTTCCATTCCTCAGATCATCCTAGTAGCCCTTCTCTGCACCTGGCCTGGTTTGAATTCATTTTTCTTAAACATGGGAGACCAGAACTGCACATAGTGTTCCAGATGAGGTCTCACAAGTGCCTTGTACAATAGAAATAACACTTTCCTCTCTCTAATGGAAATTCCTCACCTGGTACATCATAGGATTGCATTAACCTTTTCATGGCCACATCATATAGTCATCCAGTGACCAACCAATATACCCAGGTCTTTCTCCTCCTCTGTCACTTCCAACCGATAAGTTCCCAGTTTATAGCAAAAATTCTTGTTGTTAGTCCCTAAATGTGTGACCTTGCACTTTGCACTTTTAAATTTCATCCCATTTCCATAAACTCCAGTTTTCAAGGTCCTCCAGATTTTCTGTATGCTATTCCAGTCCCTCTCTGTATTGGCAATACCGCCCAGTTTTGGGTCTTCTGCAAATTTTATTAGCACACGCCCACTTTTTGAGCAAAGGTCATTAAAGAAAATGTTAAATAAGGTTGGTCCCAAGAACAGTCCCTGAGGAACTCCACTAGTAAGAGCCGTCCCACCGGACAGTGCACCTGTCAGTATGACCCATTGTAGTCTTTTAACCAGTTCTTTATCCACCTCTCAATTCTCATATTAATCCTCATTTTCTCCAATTTAAATAATAATTTCCCATGTGGAATAGATCTAACCTACCTGCATTACTGAAATCCGATAGATTAGACCTTTAGACATTCTCTTTGTCTAAAAAAATCAGTTATCTTCTCAAAGAAGGAGATCAGGTTGGTCTGGCACAATCTATCTTTTATAAACCCATGCTGAATTTTATCCCAATTACAATTTATCTCTATGTCATTCACTACTTTCGCTTTCAATATTTGTTCCAAGACCTTGGGTACAATTGAGACCAAACTAACGGTCTTGTAGTTTCCCTGATCACATTTTGCCCTTTCTTAAAAATATTAGCAATTTGCCAGTTATAGGGTATAATTCCCAAGTTTAGAAAAAAAACCCGTACTTCTTCAGATGCATCGTTTTTTACCCACAAAAGCTTATGCCCAAATAAATCTGTTAGGCTTTAAGGTGCCACTGGACTCCTCATTGTTTTTGCAGATATAGACTAAAATGGCTACCTGTCCGATACTTGACTCCCCAGTTTACAGGTTCATTAAAAATCCTTGCTATTGGGCCAGCAAATTCATGAGCAACTCCATGACCCAGCAACTTCCTTTAATATTCTTGGATGGAGATTATTTGGCCCCTGTGATTTTTCCCCATTAAGCTCTTTGAGTTTGACTTCTACCTCTGATGTGGTAATTCCTATGGCCATGTCCTCATTTCCATTAACCATCCTGCTACTAGTCCTCAGCTCCTCATTATCCTTATTATAACCTAAGGAAAGTATTTGTTTAGATGTTGGGCCATCTTTAATCTCCACCCCATCCTCAGTGCTTAGCGGTTCCACTTCTTCTTTCTTTGTATTCTATGTGTTCAAGGAGGACAAGTGCAGAGTCCTGCACTTAGGTCAGATGACTCCCATGCACTGCTACAGACTAGGGACCAAGCGGCTAGGCAGCAGTTCTGCAGAAAAGGACCTAGGGGTGACAGTGGACAAGAAGCTGGATATGAGTCAACAGTGTGCCCTTGTTGCCAAGAAGGCTAACGGCATTTTGGGTTGTCTAAGTAGGGGCACTGCCAGCAGATCAAGGGACATGATCATTCCCCTTTTTCAGCATTGGTGAAACCTCATCTGGAGTACTGTGTCCAGTTTTGGACCCCAACGACAAGAAGGATGTGGATAAATTGGAAAAAGTCCAGCAGAGGGCAACAAAAATTATTAGGGGTCTGGAGCACATGACTTATGAGACGAGGCTGAGGAAACTGGGATTGTTTAGTCTGCAGAAGAGAAGACTGAGGGGGGATTTGATAGCTGCTTTCAACTCCCTGAAAGGAGGTTCCAAAGAGGATGGATCTAGACTGTTCTCAGTGGTGGCAGATAACAGAACAAGGAGTAATGGTCTCAAGTTGCAGTGGGGGAGGTTTAGGTTGGATATTAGGAAAAACTTTTTCACTAGGAGGCTGGTGAAGGACTGGAATGGGTTACCTAGAGAGGTGGTGGAATCTCCTTCCCTAGCAGTTTTTAAAGTCAGGCTTGACGAAGCCCTGGCTGGGATGATTTAGTTGGGGTTGGTCCTGCTTCAAGCAGGGGGTTGGACTAGATACCTCCTGAGGTCCCTTCCAATCCTGATATTCTATGATTCATTAATATGGCTATATAACCTTTTACTGTTGGTTTTAATTTCTTTTGCAAGATCCAGCTCTGCTTGGCTTTGGGCAGTTCTCACTTTTTCCCTACACTTTCTGATCTCCAAGAGGTAGCTTTCCTTGTTGATCCATCCCATCTTCCATTCCTTGTAGGCTTTCTGCTTTCTGTTCCTCACCTGTTTAAATACTTGCTCTGTTGCTTGTCCAGTCTGGGCTGAATCCTGCCCTACACATTTTTTCCCCTTACTTGCGATGCAGGCTTCAGACAGCTTCTGCAACTTTGACTTTAATTCCAAGCCTCCTCCACGACCCAGTGGCCCACTCAGTGGGCCCAGTTATTAACTATTTATGTTATGGTGGCATTTCTGAGTCCTGCTGGAGTTCATGCATTAATTGTATTTTTACCCTAGCACCCAAAGCCTCAGTGAGGCCTGAGGCAGCCTTGTGTTAGGAGCTGTACACACACAGGTGGATGCAGTTCCCCAAACCACGTTAGGTCCCACTTTCACCACAATATTTAACCATGATGCACAGTTTTACCATCCTGGCCTATGCCCTAGTGGGGAGAGCAGTGTAAGTGACCTTTAGGCCAATTTTTATATTCGGGAGAGAAAAACGTTAAGTCCTGCTCCAGCACAAGTTCTGTCTATACTTTGGAATCACCATGTTTGATGCTCCTGTGTCTCACTCATGTTTCCTCCTGCCTTTGTGGACAGAAAAATCTCTTTCTGAAGCTGACAGGCAGTGAGGTGCCTGAGCAATGCCTTGGCCTGGGTGTGAGACTTCTCCCGGGCTCTGTCAAATGACTGGCTGCGTAACTATGAGCAGGTCACTTCACCTTGCTATGTCTATCGCCCCCATGCCTCCTTTGTCTTTCGGGCTGGGACCATCTGGTTCCACATGTAGGGCCAGGCCCAGAGTACACATAACAATGCTGAGGAACCATTGCTTAGTCTAACTGTGGACTGGATTAAAACACTGGTTCCTAAGGGGATCGTCACCGCTTCTCTGTGCAGGTAAAAAGGAGACACGACTCAAGCACCATTTTCTTCCCAATGTCAATAGAACCAAACAGTGAGAGTTAAAGGACTGAAATAGTCTCTCCAAGGGAGCTGGGGAAAATCCCATTACTTGGGGAATGGAATTCCAAAAACCACTTAGCATTAGCCTAATTCTGGTCCCAGTGAAACCACTGGAAAAATTCCACTGACTGAGGGGGAGCAAAACTAGAATAAAGCTGACCACTTTGAAAATGCCACCTTGAGACTTTCCAACCAGACGGGATAGAAAACTAGACAATGAATTTAATTGCTGGAGCACAGTTTAGACTGACAGCACGAGATAGAATCTGACTTCTGTGAGCCACAGGAGCAAAGTGACTTTTATTAATACTGGTGCCCCTCTGCCAAGAGGTAGTACAAATCTGGGGCCTTGCTGGTTGTCTTCCCAATGACATGCAAATCAGGGACATGGAGTCTGGGAATATTCTCAGTGTAAATTGCTTTATTTATATGTATGCACCAGTCTTGGGACAGGAACGGTCCCAAACAGCATGCAGTACACCCCCCTCTTCCAGAAATCCCGGACCGCATATCAAAGCGCAGTCCCCAGGAAGCTACACTTTACCAGGAATTGCTCCAAATATAGACAATAAAGCAGAGAACAAACTCTGCTGTCTGCCAGAGTTCCTCCCAAAGGTCAACTACAGAACAAAACTTACAACACAACAGCATTTCTTTAAAGACTAAACACTTGCTCGCAAACCAAGAAAAAGAACTAAAAGTAAGACTAGGTATAATAGTGACATCTATTGACTGACTCTTGCTATAACATCACAAAAGTTCGAGCCCCACTCTTCACCAGGATTAAAACATGGTTTAGTGTCCTGTGTAATCAGCAAGCTTTCCATGGTGCGCCACAAATGAGCTCTTCCATTCTCACTACCCCACTACAAAGTGAGTCACTCTCAGCCCCTTCACTATAAGGGAAACTCAGGAACTGGTGGGGTGCATGACTTGTCCATTGTTAGAGAAGGCGTCCGCTTCACAGTTAGGATTAGAATTTAGGAGCTGATCACCTAAAATCCAGGGGTCAACCCACAAGGACCGAGGCTCCCAGCAGTGGCCAGCCAGTTCTCCAGGGAGCATGTCAGATTGCCCTGGCTTGCTCAGCATCAACCTGAAGGGACATTGGAAAGGGATTTCTCTTGGGCTGGGTGTGATGCGCACAACACACTGAGACCCCCAGCACCACACAATGGGAAGCCTGACATGGGACGCAATGAGTAAAGAATGAAAAGATGGCAGATGAGATGACAAGTTGGGTTGCTAAGAGTAACCATGGTGATGTTATATCAAACTTTTGTGTGATATTCGATTTAAACATGCATGACATTAGAATTAAAATAGGAGCATTATCAAAATCAATATAGCACTTATTAAAAACTGGCCCTACAAAGGGATTGTAAATGGGGCATCATCATCCAGTGAGGGAGTTTTTAGCAGAGTTCCACAGGGATCTGGTCTTGGCCCAACAGTATTCAATATCTTTACCAAGGATCTGGAATATTTTTTTTTAGATCCTTGCAGGTAAATGTTGCTGATGAGACAAAAATAGGAGGTGTGATAAATAAACAGGAGCATTGCAAGTAAAAACATTGGCTGTATGACACGAAAGAGGCTGTTCAACCCATAAGTCCATTTCTAGACCTCGCCTATCCCATTTCTGTGCCTGTTTCTCCTCCCACCTTTGTAAAGCCTTCTCTCACAATGGGCTTGTCCTGCAATGGTGCAAAGGAGCACTGATCTCGGTGGGGAGTGCTGCTGTACAGAATTACTGGGAGACAAGTGACAAGGGTATATTATAGTGGAGCTCTAGCCCCCCTCAAGGTAGGGTGGCTGAATATTCTGGTGAAAGATTGACTCTTCTAAGACTCTAAAATCTGCAGGCTTCCTTGGATGGTCTTGACATTTGTTGTGCAGCCTGGGGGTGCTAGACAGTGAGACCAATCCAGAAATGGGGTCAGTTGAAAAAGGACTTCCTGAGATACAGCTCCCCCTGAAGCTCCCCACCCAGCATTTTTCAAAATCAATAGGGTCTTATAACTATTGTCTGCCCACACATGGCTCTATAATTGTCCCTCCCATGATCTCAGCTGCTCAACATTTATTTCAAGTTGTGCACAACACCCATGAGCCTTTGGGGCAGCAATGCTGAAAACGGTCTTAAAGCAAGATTTGGGCTTTCTCAAAGGGTGTGTGCCAACCCCTCATGTGATGACAAGATTGAAAAGGGGCATGCAACAAGACCAGGTCCCTTGTCACAATGATTTCGTGGCTCAAGGGGCCTTGCTGTGGTCACTGATGCCAAGCAACAGCCTTGCCCTGGAACTTGGAACCCTCCCTTTAGCAAAAATCTGGCAGGCATGTTTGTCACATGACTGTTTGGCACATATGAGGGCTAGAGCCACAAAGGGGAGCAAGGTAATGAACTGCCTCTCTACTCGCCTTTGTCCAACTTCTGACTTACTGTTCTCCAGTTTGTCCATCCAAGGATCATGTTTGCTCTCCTAGCCCCTGCATCACACTGGGAGCTCATGTTTTTTTCATTTCTGCACTAGATCCTTTCGGAGTCACTGCTTTCCAAACCACACACTACCCATCCTGTCAGGTGACCTGTATTCTTGGCTGGTAAACAGATGAGCTTATATTTGGCTGTATTGAAACACAGGTTGTCCATGGGAGCTCAGCTTACCAAACAATCCAGATCACTCTGTAGGACCTACCTTATTTATGGCATAAGCATAGCTGCCTTCCCACCTGTCCTCTTCAGTATTTACCACTGCCCCATTTTTTGTGTCCTCTGCAAACCTTATCAGTGGTGACCTTGTTTTTTTCCAGGTCAAGGGATAAAAATGTTAAATGGTGTAGGGCCAGACTCGATTCCTGTGGGACTCATCCCCACTAGAAAGAGACCTGCTGGAAGATGATTCTCTGTTTCCAATTACACTTTGAGACCCTTCAGTAAACCAATATACAATTAATTTAATATATGCCATGTTCATTTTGTATTCTTTTTTTTTAAACAAAATATTGTGAGGTACCAAGTGAAACATCTTACATAAGTCTAATTTTGTTATACTGTATCAACACTATCACCTTTAGCAACAAAATTTGTAATTTCATCAGAAAGTATATCAAATTAGGATCTGCTTAGGAGATTCATTGCACCTATTTTCTCTCTGGGTTTAACCCTTCCCTCCTTTCTCTGCCATGACTAACTCCTGTCCATTCGTGCAGATGTTTAGACTGGCCCCCTCAATCTTCTAACTTGGCTAGAGAGACAGAGCTTTTCACTCTTTCCTCAGGAACCAAGCACTCCAGCTCATCTCTGAGCAACCTCCATGTACCTGAGCACAACTTAGCCAAGAGAATTTTGTTTCTAATAAATGTGCTGATTCATAAATTACTGTCTGCGCAGGACACCGCTATAATTATAGAAGCAAATGGCAGGTTCTTGTCCAGTCTGAAGGCAGCATGGTTTGGTTTCTCTTAAAAGGGCTCAATTGTGCACCAATGCAAGCTGACCCCTGGTATTTTCAATTCTCTGCAGTGCTCGCTGAGTTCGACACAAGAAAACAGATGCTCAGCCTGAATTATTTTTGCTTTAGAATGAAATCAAAATAAACCCCCAAGTGAACTCTCCATGGGTTTGAGAGCATGCACTGAGCACCTCCTATCAACCTGCAAAGAATGGAGCACAACATGGCTGATGTCTCTGCAGAGGCTGAGCAGTTTAAAGGTGCAGTACCACAGAAAAGCAGCATGCCAGTCACCTAGCACTCAGCAAGGTGAAGAATGGCAACTTGCTGGAACTGGGAGTGAAAAGGCTCCTGTGCAGGTCCTGAGTTTCAGGGAATGAACGTGAACAGCTCAGCAATGATTGGACAGGCTGGCAGTGAACTGGCTCCCCTCTCACACTGGGGAATGGTGAGCCAGAGAGGATTTTCCAAAGGTCACCCAGTGAGGCAGAGGCAGCCAGGCCTGACTTCCCATCCTGTACACTGGTCTCTGCAGCCATCACTGCCTCATCCCCGTTCACTGTCTTCCAGAGTGCTGCCATTGGACCTTTTCTTTCCATCGATCCTTTTTGGGGGGAAGGTGGGGCAGAGGTGGTTTTCTCCTGCCTTGTTCAGCTCTTTGCATTCAGTCTCTGGGAGCATTCATGGAAGCAAAGCCAGGATAGGTCTACTTTTGAAACCCCATGGAACGCCCAGACTAAGAATGTTGCTTCTCTTTGTCTTGTTTTCCAGACCCTCCTGTTTCTCCCATGCTCTGATTCAGGGAGGTAGTTTCCCCTTTAGCTCCTTTGTTGCAGTGATTCATTTTCCTGAACGTGAGATTTGACTCATACACCAGGAAGGACTGTCTGACAAGGAGCTGTTCTGTCAGGAAGCCCCTCAGCCAGACTCTCTCCGATTCAGAGATTTTAAGGCTGGAAGGGACCATTCTCCATCTCTGACCATTTTTAAACCCTGACTGGCTGTTTTTCTAACTGATCTGCTCCAGGGATTATATGGGAGCAATTCTCCAGCCTGTGCTATGCAGGAGGTCAGACTAGATGAGCACAATGGGCCTTGGAATCCACCCACCTCTGATCATTTAGTCTCATTTTCTGCATCACTCCAGCCAGAGAATTTTACCAAGTGACTCTTGCATGGAGCCTGAAACGTCCAGTTGAGTTAGAGTGTGTCTTTTTGAAAGACAAGCAGGCTGGGTTTAAAGACTGTAAGAGAAGGAGAATCCACTGCACCCTAGGGAAGCTGTTTCAACGATTCATCACTCTCACCATTAAAAAACACCTGAATTTTATTTCTAGTCTGGATTTTTAGATTCAGCTTCCAGCCATTAGATCTTGTTATACTTTGTTCCTTATCATCAGACAGCTTTCCCCTGTTTAGATACATACATAGACCATGGTAAAGGCAACTTTTAATCTTTTCTTGGCTTAATTAGAGAGGCTGAGCACCATTAGCATCTCCCTGAAAGGCACCTGTTCCAGCCCATGAGTCATTCTTGTATAGGGTGACCAGGCAGCAAATGTGAAAAATCGGGGCGCTGGTGTGGGAGTAATAGGGGCCTATATAAGAAAAAGACTCAAAAATTGGGACTGTCCCTATAAAATTGGGACATCTGGTCACCCTATTCTTGTAGATCTTTTTGGACCCCTTTCCAGTTTGACTTTTACCTTTTTGAAGTGTGGACACCATAACTAGACAGTGTTCCGGTATCAGCATCCCTGATGCCATGCACAGTGGGAAGAGAACTGCTGGACTCCAATACAACATCCCTCTTGCCCCATATACAGCAAGGGCTGCGTCTACGCCCCAGCTCTAGCTCATTAGGGAACTGCTTGGTTTTTGAGACTTTATTTTTTTGAAAAATTAATAACCTTTTAAAAAAGATTCACAGAAGTTGGTGCGTACTTGGGGAAGAGAAGCGGCTAAATGTTAATTTAGCACATAATCCCATGGACAAGAACATAAGAGCGCCAATACTGGGTCAGACCATACTGGTTCAAGCCAATACTGGTCAGACAAGGTCCATCTAGCTCAGTATCCTGTCTTCTGACAGTAGTCAATGCCAGATGCCCAGAATGAATGAACAGAACAGGTAATCATCAAGTGAGCCATTCCCTGTCACCTATTCGCAGCTACTGGCAAACAGAAATCCTGTCTCTTCACAGCTACACGGGAGTCCGCCTTTGTCCATGCCATTGCTTCAGCTGGCGTGGCCTTCGCTGTCACCCGCTCCTGTGCTGAGGGCACCTCCACCATCTGCGGCTGCGACTCGCACCACAAGGGACCCCCAGGTGATGGCTGGAAATGGGGGGGCTGCAGTGAGGATGCTGACTTTGGCGTTTTGGTTTCCCGGGAGTTTGCAGATGCCCGAGAGAACCGTCCAGATGCCCGATCAGCCATGAACAGACACAATAATGAAGCAGGTAGAACGGTGAGTACCTTCCCCACCCCACTCCCCTCTGCCACCAAACCAGCACAGACCGTAATCCCCTGGCATGTGCAAATGGCCTAATTCCACTCCCACTAAGTCAATGGAAAGACTCCTATTGATTCAAATGGAAGTGGATCAGGCTGCACTTACAGCCATGAATAAGCCCTGCCATGCATGCAGCCCTTGTGTAACCACAAGGATCTCCATGTAGTGGCTCAACATCTCTCTTCATTCAGGCTGGGGCAGATTAAAACCAGGGGGGTAATCCATTTGGCACAGCTAGCTACCACAGCCCCATTCCCTACCCCACTGAGGCACCCATACTCCTAGGATAACAGCCTTCCACTAAGACAGTTTTGGCCACATTAGCAGATAAGATGCGGGGACGTTATTAACTCCTACAGTAGCAACTGAAAGACTAACGTGCGGAGCACAGTGATCTCCAGTTCAGATACTTCCCATGCTCCCCATTTTGGCAGAGTGTTGTGGTGCACGGAGGGGGGATGAAGCCAGCCAGGGTTTGCAGCTCTTCACTTGCCAGAGAAATCCAAATGAAGATACAGTCTTAGGTGCTGGTCACTGGAGCCCTCCCCTTTACTCCAGGATAAAAGCAAAGCGGGCCCTGGACTACAGCTTGCTACAAACTAAGAATTCTAAACAGATATTTTGTGAGTGACTTCAGTGACTGAATAACTGTGCTCTCTTCATGGGCCCTTTTCAGATAGGCAACATTCATCCAATAGGTTATTTATTAAGTGTTGGGTTGGGCTTTTTGCCCAGCTGCAGGGGTAAAAGTAACTTAAAGGACTTACTGGTACTCCGGAGTCCTGGGCTGGGGGGGCTCAACCAGAAGAGGTGGGGCTGGCTCCGGTGGCGATTTAATGGGCCTGAGGTTCTAGCTGCCTCTATTGCCCTGGGCCCTTTAAATCATCCCTGGAGCCCTGCTGCTGGAGCCCTGGGGTAGCAGCAGCAGGGCTCTGGCAGCTATTTAAAGGGCCTGGGGCAGTAGAGGCAGTGGGAGTCTGGGCCCTTCAAATAGCCACCAAAGCCCCACTGCTGCCTCCCTAGGACTCCAGCAGCGGGTCATGGCATAGGCAATATGGCAGAGGGCATGTAGAAATCAGACGTATGCAGGTTTCAGCCCATGCTCAGATAAGAGTTGGGCTAAATCCATGCAACCTCAAAAATGCAATTTGAAACCAAGCAGGTGGGAATGGAGCTTCCAGGCTGACTGTCTACTTATTGTCTCCTGGACAGATGATCCTGGATCACATGCACCTGAAGTGTAAGTGTCACGGCCTCTCAGGGAGTTGTGAGGTGAAGACCTGCTGGTGGGCACAGCCAGATTTTCGGGCAATTGGTGACTACCTGAAGGACA
Source organism: Dermatemys mawii (assembly GCA_007922305.1). Lineage (NCBI taxonomy): Eukaryota > Metazoa > Chordata > Testudines > Dermatemydidae > Dermatemys > Dermatemys mawii. The sequence continues at coordinate 4,044,594 of ML677408.1, forward strand.
AGTATGACAGCGCCTCTGAAATGGTGGTGGAGAAGCACCGTGAGTCCCGGGGCTGGGTGGAAACCCTACGGGCCAAGTATGCCCTCTTCAAGCCCCCAACCGAGCGAGACCTGGTATACTATGAGAATTCCCCCAATTTCTGCGAGCCCAACCCAGAGACTGGCTCCTTTGGGACTAGGGACAGAACATGCAATGTCACCTCCCATGGGATCGATGGATGCGACTTGCTCTGCTGTGGGCGCGGCCACAACACCAGGACTGAGAAGCGGAAAGAGAAGTGCCACTGCATCTTCCACTGGTGCTGCTACGTGAGCTGCCAGGAGTGCATCCGCATCTACGACGTCCACACCTGCAAGTAGCTAACGTGGGGGTGGGAGTTATGCCAGAGCAGAGAGCCAGCATCTCATTGAACCTGGGAGCATCATTCCTCACCAGTGGCCTCAGGTGTCACAGGATGGTGCCGAAGAGCACAATGTACTCGATAAACTGTGCCAGGATGTATTTTGAGGCAGACGTTCTCTTCCTGAATACCACAGCCAAACTGAGAGCAAGCTGAAGTCCAGCTTCTGTACGAGAGACACAGCCATGGGCTCTCCACACCTAATTGATGTCTCCCAGGCTAAAACAAGGCAGCTCAATGGCTTAGACATTCCATATCCACTTTAGGTCACATATCTACTGATTTTTTGCTAGTTCTACTCTGTTTCATAAGTGTCAACATGACAGGCAATCTGCTAAGGCGGGGTGGGGGGGTGACATCAGGACTGAAAGGTATTGGAAGAGGTGTGTAACGGACTCACAACTGGGAACACATGGGGTGATTCAGGTCAAGATAGAGGTGCATTGACACAGTAGCTGTGCAGGCTTGGTTTAGCTTTTAATGTCGGGGTTAAGCAGAAATGGATTTAACAGTGTGAAACATAGGAAAACGTAGACTTCCTCCTTTTCCCCTTAAGGAACTCAAACCCTTCGGCCACTCTCAGAACCACGCATGGGCAGCAATGGGTCAGCCGTTTCCTCACACCCACTCCTTCCCCAGCACGTCTCTAGCTCTTGCTTGGTCTAATGGGTTCTCCAGCTATTTCCCGAGTAGCTGCTTCTCCAGCTCGCCACTACCACAGCCCCTGAAGCCATTCCTGTCTCCACTACTAGCGTATGCAAACGCCAGCTGGTCTCCTGACTACACCCAGTGTCGCCGCACCCTACCCCACACCAGCACTTGTAGGAACGTTCCTAACACTTCAAGTACTTGACATTAAACAAAATTCCTTGCTTGTTTAATCAAGAAAAAAGGTATTTAATAAATAAATAGCACATTCATTGCCTTGTAATTATTTTTCCTGTAGCCCCATATTCTAGCAGACTGGAAAATCCTTTCCTTCAACTTGCTGTATCCAAAGTTTGTACAAAGTTGTAGAGGTTGATTTTTTAAATTTTATATACAGAAAATTCTCTTTTTATAAGCATTATTTATTATACAATGTATATATCTGAGTTAACTAAGATTATTATATAAATATATACATATATATATATATATTTGGAGATAAATATATTTCAACTTGCTTTTTGTTGTCCTGTTAAGACATTAAAGAGAAAGCAAATGAATTTAAACTGATGCACTCAAGAGCCTATGTCGTTCACTTGTTATGGAGCCTTGTGAGATCAGTGTCAACTGATATCCACAGGAATGGTCAACTCTTTTGATGGACAGGTGACTGCATTAAGGTGCCATCACCTCAAACTGCTGATACTAAAATCTAATCACTTGCCATACTGTGATAGCGTTTCTCACAAGCAGCTTTCTACAGTGAAATATCACAATGAGCAAACATCAAGACAGCATCTGATGGTGTCCAAGGCAGCTTAATCCTACACAGAGCTCAATGGCATTAGATTAAATAGAACCACAGAATTTAAGGCCAGAAGGGATCATAAGATTATCTAGTCTGACCTCTTGTATGTCACAGCCCAATAAATATCTCTGTATTGAGCCCAATAACTTGTGTGTGGGATAAATCTTTTTCAGAAAGACCTCCAGTCTTGATTTAGACTAGAGACATCAAGAGTGGAGACTCCCCCACTTCACGTGGTGGTTTGTTCCAATGTTAATCACACGCACTGTTCAAAATGGGTGCCTAACTTCTAATTTGAATGTCTGGCTTCAGCTTCCAGGCACTGGTTCTTGTTCTGCCCATATCCAGCGTATTGAAGAACCCTTCAGAGTACCGGGTATTTTCTCCTGTGATGGTAATTCTACCTTGTGTTCAAGTCACCTCTCCATCTTGTTTTTGATAAGCTAAAAACAGATTGAGCTCTCCAAGGCTCTCACTGTAAAACATCTTCTCCAGCCATCAAAGATTTTTGGCCTCTTTTCTGTATTCACCATTTTTTCAAAAACCTTTAGAGGCTGTGGACATCACAACTGGACACAGTGTTTCACTATTGGTTTCATCAATGTCATACACAGAGGTAAAATTATCTCCCTACTCCTGTTTATCCATCTGAGGATCACATTAGCCCTTTTTGTCACAATGCACTGGGAGTTTGTGTTCAGTTGCTTGTCTACTATGAAACCCAAGGCCTTTGCGAAGTCACTGCATTTCAGGATACAGTCCCCCATTCTGTAGGTGTGACCTGCATTTCTTTGTTTCTAGAGATGTAACATTACATTTGGTTGTATTAAAAAGCATCTTTTTTGAATAGGCCCACTTTACTGTGAAATCCAGATCGCTCTGTATGACGTGCTCCTGATCGGCACCCATCATTACAGCCAGGAAACAGGTGGGCAGTGGAGTTTCTCCACAGTGCATCATGCTAGTAGGGCGAGCATGTCAAAACTAGGGCTGCTAAGCACTCTGGGATAGGGTTAGTGTGACTTGGATCTCTGCACTGTGGTGTGGATGCCACAGCCCTTGAGTTGAGCATTGGTCAGAAAATCCTTAACCTAGGTTTAAAATACAGTGTAGGTGCTTAAGCCCAGAATTCCCTGACATGGGTCAGCTGACTGGAGTCTCACTAGCCCTAAGCTTACATTGATGTGTATACACACACCCAATGTCCCTGGGCTTCAGAACACGCTCTGTTAGCTAAAAGAATTTCTTGCTAGCTTACTGCAGTGTTTTACTACCAGTTTCTAATTATATGTCGGAAGAGATGTCCAGGCAATCGCTGGCTTTTAAACACTAGATCACTGCAAGTAAAGAGCAGAGTCTGCCCCCATTTCTATGTTTGAGACATGAGAAATTAGTTCCAGTATCTAGCATGCACATGAGTGTGGACCCTTTCTAGCTGAGTAACTGCTGATGGCCACTCACTCCACAGCCTCGGGTTGCTAATCACTATCGCCCAAAACATTCAAAGATCTGGCAGAGAACACAACTAGAGAGAGATGAGATTGGGTAAGGTCACAAAATGGGTGCCTACCAGGGTTTTTCAAAGCTGAAATACTGTAGGGAGAACTACGTCGTCTGCCTAGTTGAACTTTTACCATTAGTCCAGCAGGGATGGTCAGAGAACAAGAAACTTACTAAATACCTTCAGAATACACATACCAATTTCTGAACACTAGATCAAGCAGAATCCTATTACTGGCCAATACATGTACCGCAAACCGATCAAATGCCCTTTCTCTCATGCCATTACAGCATCAAATGGCTATACCAGGCCTTTGGCTTCCGAACCTGCTTGAGTTGTGGCATGAGAGTTACACAGGATGTTAGAATAAAACCATTTGCTTAACGGTTCAGTATTTCATATCCAACGGTTGAAACGCAACCTTCAATTAGAAGTGAAAGCACTAGGAGGATGACAAGGAGATAATTAAGTTAGTAGCCAGAATGTGAATAACAAAAGTCATGGGCCATTATTTATTTTACATAAAAGGAGAAGATACAGAAAAAGCAATTCCCATGAAAAGGCATCGATCCCCAAGGGCCAGACACCCAAGGCCAGCTCTGTAACACAATGGTACTGACTACTTAGGGCAACATGTGATGGAAGTCCCAGGTTGCAGAGGCTATGCAGAGAGGGGCATTTGGGGAGTGACAGGGTGAAAGCCAAGGCTCTAGCTAAACACTCCTCCCTCTGCCACCCCCACCTTCCCAGTGTGGTTTTAAAGATCAAACTGAATCCGGTAACATTTCCTTGTTAGCCCATAGCCCAAGAGTTAATGATTTCAGCCAAGATTTTCCAGTGTGTGACCTGACATGTCTTAAAGGGTCCTGATGCTCAGAGGAGTCGTGCCCAGGCTTTCTGAAGATCAGAACCCTTCAGTGTGTCTCAACTTGGGCATCAAAAGATTATTCACTTTTGAAAATCTTGGCCTTGATCTGTTTTTCTCTTTGCACATAAAACCCATGTTCTCACTCCCTGTAACCGGTATGGGAACTACTGCAAGAATCTGAGCTTTGCTTCTAAAGATCTCCACAGCTGTCTTTTAAAGTAATACCCCAGAAACAGCAGTTTGAGGACTGTGCCTGGATGTATATCCAGTACTGAATGTGTACCAGATCCCGCCACCAACAGATCCCTCGCCCAAGGACAATTCAGCCTCCTAAGTCATTCCAAGTATATACCTTTTATTGCATCCATGATTTACATTTAAACCATATATTTATGTTTCTCAATATCTCTTTGGACAAAAAAACACAATAAAATGTTTACATCATTTAATCTGATACATAAATTAATACACTGTGTGCTGCTTTCACTAGGATTTGGCAGGGGAAGAAGGGGACAAATGAAAGTCGCAAGATCAAACACAAATATGGGAGGGTGCAAACTGGCCACTGGGACTCACAAAATCACAATACAGCAGCACTGACCGAAAGAAGAAAAAATCAAGGAGGTAAGTGAAATGGCTAAAACACATGACCAAGTTCAAGTACACAGCAAGGTCTAGAGAATAGCTTGCCTTCAACCAAGGCGTCAAAGGACATTCGCAGAGGAGGAGGATGTTCCCAAACCCCTAGGGATGTTCAAGTTGCTAGCTTTTGGCAGTATGCCTAGGCAGTTTGTGAAGCCACATGGGCTTTATGTTGCTGCAAATGGCTTTGAATGTTTCCTTCACCCTGTCTCAGGTGGGGAAAATATAGCAGCATGCTCCATGCACTTCGTTAAAATACGGGCTGAGCTCATTGACGAAAGAAGAGAATTCTCACTCAGTTATCAGTGAAGTGTAGTGTGCAGGTGCTTTGCAGCCAAAGTTTGATACATGGCTTTACCACAGTGCAAAAAAGGAAACTGAGCCTGCCCTGGCAACACAAGAGGCCTTGCAGAACCTAGCGAACTCAGAGGAAAAAACTTGGATACCTAACCTTTCAAAGGATGAGAGGAAAGATCATTTTCTCCCAACCCTCAGTAGCTCATCAGAAAAGTGGAATTAGTTACACTGGTTCTTGCCAGTTCTGGCTTCAATACCCCACACACTGGCTTTTAATAAAATTTAGGTTCTCAACTGACATCATGAATCCAAAAAAATAAAAAAAATCTTCAAAGTTTTCCAAAGATGATTGTCATGTGTGTATCTAGCTAGGGAAGGACCCCAACTCTGCCCAATGCCACTCACTGCCAGTTGCAGTCACTATTGCTGTTAGCCCCATTAGGCCACAAACTGAGTGAACATCAAAGTGGGCTGTAGCCTCTATATTACTGAGCTTTGCTATCAGAGGCAGCACCTCGTGTTTAGAATCACCACAGAAAAGCTAGTTCTGGCCATCAATCTGGCTGAAACAACATTACAAGACAGCATATCAAGCAGGACTTTGAAGTTACATCATAGGCTCAATAGCCAATCCCATTGGGTCATAGGACAACAGACAACTGTACAGGACAGCATTCACTATCGCAATGATATCACAATCACACCGCAATACACCTGTAGACTACACCATTGTAGGTTAGAAGTAGAATTTTTCTACAGAAAAGGTGCCATGTGGTATTAAATTTAATGCTGGACATAAGTGCTAGCTTCATAATTCCTTGGACACTTCCTCCATGATAAAACAGTGAGAATGTACTTTAGCGTGCACAGAAACAAAAGCAAGGTATTCTAAAGGAGACTGCCCATTCCACACAACACCAGAATATTTAAGAGCAAAGAACAGATATTTTATTTTGCTAAACATGCAAATTCCAAGTGGGATGTTGAAGGTAGATGAATACGTCATTTTGTCCAGTGTGTTGAACAGAAGAACACAGATCCCATTGTGGTCTCCAGCTTGGTCACTTCTCCAGCCACTGCACATGGTCCATCTCCACTCAGTCGAGCACACTACTGAAAAACAGACCGCAAGCATTGCAAAGCATGTGTCTGTGAAGACAAACCCATACACAGCATGCACCCAGCTGACATATCCGCAAACTGCTACCTCCTACCCTAAGATCCCTGTCAGCTGTGTGGCCATACAGCAGGCTCTCAAGGCTGCGATGGTGGGGAAAGGAGCCCCTCCCTTGGCCCAACCCAGCCCAGCCCTCCCTTGGCCCTACCCAGCCCAGCCCTGCCCAAGCTGCCAGGGAAGGGAGACCCCGCCAGCCGAGCCCAGAGCTGCCACTCGTGGGGAAAGGCGCCTCCCACCTGTCCCTGAGCTGCTGCGGTGAGAGTGCGCTGGGGAGCCGGGAGGAGATCCTCTCACCATAGCCCTGGGGCAGCCATCACCCCAAAGCCCACATTCCCGGCCCCATCCCAGAGCCTGCACCCACCCCACATCCTTCTTTCCCAGCTCTGAGCCCCCTCCCACCCCCCAAAACCCCTCATCTCCAGTCCCACCCCAAAACCCACAACTCCGGTCAGAACCCCCTCATCCATCCATACCCCAACCCTCTGCCCTAGCTCTGTGCTCCGCCCCACTCCAATGCCCTCATCCCCGGCCCCACCCCAGAGCCCACACCCTCAGCCAGACCCCCATCCCCCTCCTGCACTCCAACCCTCTGCCCTAGCTCTGAGCCCCCTCCTGCACCCCCAGCCACACCCCAGAGCCCACACCCCCAGACAGCCCCTTTCCCCCCACCCCCACACTCTAATCCACTGTCGCAGCCCTGAGCCCCCTCCCACACTCTGAACCCCTCAGCCCCACGCCCAGCACACATCAACCTCCATACTGGTGCACAGAACAAAATTCATTCTGCACATGGATGTAAAAACTGAGAGGGAACATTGCCCCCACGATTCCAGTGCATGCACCAGAGAGCAGGCATCTGTGAAATGCAGCTACCAGTGGCTGTATGTCTAGTTCAATAGGAGTAGAATCGGGCTCTTTGCAAAGGGACGGGGAAGGCTGACAAAGCAGGACACAGCCAGAAAAATAAATAGTAGCTCCCACAGGCAAATGGCCCGATTCTGACGTCACAGGGTTTAACTCTATTAGTTACAGTGGAGCTACTCCTTATTTCGTCTAGTTAGAGACAGCAGACCAGGCACAAGTTTAATGCCTCCCCTGGATATTCAAAGGCGGCAGAGAATTCAAATATGCTTTGGATCCCTAATAGCTTTGGAGAGTCACTGAGGAACAGAATGATATAAAAGCAGGAAGGGAAGGTTCAAAATGGAATTTAAAAGAGCGATTACAATCCCAGAACCCAATACTGCTGTCAGATACTCGGGTGCAATTCCTCTAATGTCTGGCAGAATGGCACTCATGCATCTGAGAGCAGAACTGGGTCCTGAATCAGCCTTTAAAATATTACTAGTACTTACACCCCTTCTTCTCTTAAGAGTGCCAGGAACTTTCTCACACGATACTCAGGATCCATCTAGAGACAAAACAAAGAAGGAGGTCACTAGCAGCCAGTGTGGGTTTACCAAGAACAAGTCATGCCAAACCATCTTCATTTCCTTCTTTGGCAGGATAACTGATTTGGTGGATAGAAGGAATGTGGTGGACATAATATACCTGGACTTCAGCAGGATTTTGACACAGTCCAACATGACATTCTCCTAAATAAACTGGAGAAATGTGGTTCTCAGTAGAACTGCCATTAAGTGGCTACATAATTTGTTAAACAATTGCAAACTAAGAGTAACTATTAACGGAATGATGTCAGATCGGAGGGAGGTCTCAAAAGGGTTCCACAGGATTCTGTTCTGGGTCTGGTGTTGTTTAATATCTTTATTAATGACCTGGATGTAGGAATAGAGACCACATTGATCGAAGTTGCAGATGACACAAAGCTCGGCCGGGGAGGGTGGGGGGGTGGCACAGACACTTTGGAGAGAGCTAAAATTCAAAGGAATCTGTAAATTGGAGAATGGGCTACAGACAACAAAATGAAATTCAGCAAAGACAAATGTAAGGTGCTATATTTATGGAAGAAAAACCAAATGCACAAACACAGAATGGGGGATAACAGGCTTGGCAGCATAACAGCTGAGAAGGATCAGGGAGTTGTGGTGGATCACAACCTCAACATGAGTCAACAATGCAAAACTGTTGCAAAAAAAGCAAATACAATTTTGGATTACATCAACAGAGGGATAGCATGCAAGTAGCAGGAGGAGATAGTACTGATCTACTCAGTGCTGGGTAGGCCTCAGCTGAGTACTGTGTTCCATTTTGGTCACAAATGTATAGAAAGGATATAGAGAAACCAGAAAGGATCCAGAGGTGAGTGACAAAGACAATCAGGGGGATGGAATGCAGCCATATGAGCAAAGGCTGAAGGAATGGGGTATGTTTGCTTTGGAAAAGAAGAGATTTGGGGGGTGGGGGTCACAACAGCAGTCTTCAAATTATTGAAAGGCTGCCCTAAAAAAGATGGAGAAAAGTTGCGCTTTCTTGCCACAGAGGCAGGACAAGAGGCAATGGGTTCAAACTTCAGCATAGCAGATTTAGATTAAATCTCAGGAAAAACTTCCTCACTGTAAGAACAGTAGGACAATGAACAAATTGCCTAGATAAGTTGTAGAATTTCCTTCGCTGGAAGTTTTCAAAAGGAGGCTGGATAGCTCTCTCTCTTGGATGTTTTAGATGCAACAAATCCTGAATCTTGGCAGGGTGTTAGACTAGATGACCTCTGAGGTCCCTTCTAACCCTATGGTTCTATGAAAGAAGTCTCATAGGAAACAAGAGATGCCCTCTCCAGGCGATCATAACAGGGAAATGAACAAAACTAAGACACTCACCAGTCTCAGACATGAAGACTGAACACAGCTTGGGTCTGAGAAATGAAGGCTAAACTTCTGATTTATTATGAAGAGAGGGGATAGGTTTCGTTTCTTACGTCCCACCCAAGTAGGAGGAGTTTGAGTTATAACCATCTGGAAATCAGAGATTGCAGTTTCCTAACGTTTTGTTTACATTTTATTGCATCTCACACAGTTTGAATATAAGCTTCATATTCAGTTATTTATTCTGTAGTTTTCAGGGAGATTGGTGAAGTATGGTTGGCTAGTACTGGAAATACTTCACACAGACAGTCCAAAGTTTACTAATGCTGTCATTTTGGAATTAGGGAACCAAATGTTCTATTTGAAGGGAACACTCAGACCCACTCTTAGCAAAATAAACACAAAAGGAGGGCTAGCTGCAATCACTGGCCTCTTAATCGACATTTGGATAGATACAGGATAATATTCACTCTGAAGAACATACAAGTGCCTTAAGGGAAACTACAGCAAACAGGTCCTTTATTGTATGTTTTATGTTCCTGTAGTTAAAGAAAATCTTCTACTGATTCCAGATTTAGGGAAAAAAACAAAATGTAATATATGGAAAGGGAGGGAAGCTGATAGCAATGACTATAAATTAGTAATGAAATGCAGGCTACTGATAAGGGAAGCTAAAGGTATGAGTGAAAAAACCTGACAGTAGAATTAGGGACAATAAGTGAGATTTTATAGAAATATATTAGGAACAGAATCAATCCTAGGAATCATATAAGTCTGATAATAGACAAGGATGGTAAAATTGTCAGTAATGATGAAGAAAAGGCAGACATTTTCGATCACTATTTCTGGTTCATATCTGGAAAGGTGCTGGATGATATATTCATATCTGACAGTGATAACAAAATATTTTCTTTGAGAACAGTAACTAGGCAGAATATTAAACAGCAACAACCACACTTGACTATTTTTAAATTTGAGGGAATGGTTGCACCCAACAATTTTAAAAGAATTATCTGAGTTATTCAGAACTACCAATGTTGATTTTTAACAAATCTTGGAATGTTGAGCATATTCCAGAGGACTAGAAAAAGAAAACCAACTACTGTTGCATCATTAAAGGGTAAATGGGATGGTTAGCTTGACATTGATCTACACATTTAAAAAATTAAATAATGGAACCATAATTAATGCCAATCAACATGGTTTTATAGAAAACATGTCTTGTAAAACAAACTTGATATAGTATTTTGATGAGATTACAAGGTTTGTAGAGAAAGATAACAGACATAAGACATCTGTAAGGCATTTGACTTAGTCCTGCACATTTTGACTGAAAAAGAGCAATATGCAAGTTCAATGCAGTATATATTAAATTGATTAAAAACTGGTAGATCTAAAAAACTAATTGTAAATGGGGAATAGTCAGTGAATGAGAGTATTTCTAATGGGGTCCCACAGCACTGTATTTGTGGACCAATACCATTTAATGTCTTTATCAATGATCTGGAAAAAATATATGATTACTGATAAAGTTTGCATATGACTCAAACTGGTGGAGTGATAAAAAAAAATCACACAGACTGGTCACTTATACAGAGCAATGTGAATCGTTTAGTAAGCAGGGCTCACTTGAACAAAATACATTTTGATCTAACCCAACTGTAAGGCCACATATCTAGGAAGCAAGAATGTAGGTTACATTTATAGAACAAAGGAGTGTTTGTGAAAAAAGCAACTCAGAAAATAACTTAAGGATCAAAAGATAACCACCTGAACATGAGCTCACGGTACAACACACCGGCTGAGAAAGCAAACAATCCTTGGATGTATAAGCAGTGGAATGTGACGTAAGAGGAGGAGGAGTGATACTGACATTGTATACACAGTCCACAATTCTATACTGTGTCCAGTTCTGATGTCCACACTTCAAAAAGAATGTGGACAAGTTGGAAAGGGGTCAGAAAAGCACTATAAGAATGACTCAAGGTTTGGAAAACTTGGCTTACAGGAAGAGACTAAAGCAGTTCAATCTATTGGGTTTATCCAAGAAAAGGTTAAGAGGTACCTGAATGAGGAGAAGATTTCCAGTCCTAGGGCTCTAGTGCAGACAAGCTTAACTAGATCCACAGTGACTGGAAACTGAAGCTGGACAAATTCAGACTAGAAATAAGGTGCACATTTTTAACAGTGAGGGTAAATAAACTTGGGAACAGAATATCTAGTCATGTGGTGAATTCACCATTACTTGGAGTCTTTAAGTCAGGATTAGATGTCTGTCTAAAAGACATGTTCAAGCTCACTCAAAAGATTTGGCCTTTAGTGTCAATTAATGGCCATGGATCACATTGCTATCAACCAAACGCATGCCCAACATTTGTATAAGCTGCACTTTGCTCTCATTAGCCACCTCTCTATTTAATGTATTCAAAATGACTTGAACCTATGTTAAAATGCCGCTTATTTTCCCTCAGGTTGGTCTGTCAGGGATCCAAATCATCTACAAAATGACCACCTCGTTAAACAAAATCACTTTAAATGCTTGAACATGAACTTGGATTGTACGCAACAACATTCTTCTGAACCATTCCAGGACAGCAGTCTGTTTACCCAGGGGGAAAACACCTTACCCCCTGCTGACCATACTGGTATGTAGCTGTGGGAAAAATCTGGTGCAATTTGATTCCCACTCCCCCATTTCAGAACTGCCCTTACTCTGCACATTTTTAATCCTGGAGTTTTAAAAGCATCAGTGTTCAAAGTCACAATCTAACCAAAGTCATTTCCCTGTCTCAGAAGACAGAGAGGCATCTATTGTCAAGATTTTAAGTAAAATTTGCTGTAACTGTACCCTGGCAGGTCTGAGCACATTAAACACATTTAATGCGTGTGAGCAATGACTTACTGACTTGCCTCTAGGTATGGCATTAAAAGTCAAGGGAAAGAGAGGAAAAAGTAATCTAGATAAATGACTTTATTCCCTCAGGTGACATCTAGTTAGAGCAGATCCTCAGCGCTGTGCAAGTTTTAACAGAATTGTGAACAGAGGAGAAACATGACTCATATACTTCTAAACTATATGCTTCTTCACTTATGCTCAGTGTCTCATAGGAAGATCTAAGTACATAGAGCTGCACCAAATCCACTTGATGAAAAAAGGGGGAATTGGGAGGGAAGGGTTCAAATGTAGAAGGGCTCTGAAATGTCAGCCACTGAAGATTAGGCCCAAATATTTCACACACACACTTGGTTAGCTCACATACACAGTGGAGCATGTGCCGGATGGCTAGCTTGTAGGCACAGGAGATGCAACAGTGAGGGGCTAAGAGCTACATATTTCTATCCTAGGCAATTCTTTTCTTTAAAGTGCTGAAAGTGGAAAATGAAGAGAGCAGCTGAACAGTTTGACAGATTTATCTTCTTTAAGGGAAAGAGCCACTACACCTGCACAGGAAGTTTTTTCATAACAAAATCCTCAATTATCACTATCTGCAATCTTAACATCACTCGTACTTGAGACGGCAATTCATTAAAGGTAAGTCAACCCAGATCCCTTGGTCTGCAGACACACTTCTCTGAAGACTAACTTTATACTGCTCATGGGCACTCTATTTTTTATAGATCTCTCAGTGGACTAAGACATGGTGCTCGCTCTACTGATTGGAGCTGAAAACTGCTGTAGGGAAATCTGCAAGTAATGCTGTTGCCTTTTTGGAAATGTAACATGTTCACACCATAACAGACACAATACAGGGCTCCCAATTTAAAAGGTAATGGTCTGTGGGCCAAAAGGTGCTTTCGAGAATGTTCTAGTCTGTCTTTCTCGTACACCCCTGAAGCAAAAAGCCTTTTACCTGTAATGACATCTCGATCAACATCAGTAGCTTCTTGATTCCGATCCACACTTTCTTCCCTTTGACGTGCTGTGCAATGGTGTTGCGCTCGTTATCTTTGAAGTTACCAAGAAGCTGGAAAGAAACCCAGAAGACAGTCAGCAGCATTAGAAGAGAAAAACTGTGCCAGTCACACTGGTGAGAGCAGAATTAGAAAACAGTCTTTAGCTTAGTCTTGGAAACAGTTAAGAGTAACTGCCTGGAGATGCTATAGGAATAGTCATACCAGGATACTTTTATGGCATAGCTGTTATAAACAACATCATACAGAGCCAACCTTTCATCGATTTACTTTCTGCATCTTATATCCTAGGCTAATCTTCCCCATATGACAGAGTCTATAAGGAACATATCAATGTGTGCTAGAGCAACCTTGCAAAACCGTTGTAAAAATTACCAGACCCGAATTACCCTTCATGGAGATGATGATGATGATAATGAAAATACTAACAGTATTTTATTTATCCTTGTGGAGTACCATTTGGCAAGGCTGTATTAACTGTCTGATAAGCATTTACATCACCTGCTACAAACTCCACACTGTTGTGAAGAGCAGAAGCCAGCCATGGGCTTGATCCTGGAGGAGGTCAAGCATCTCTTGACGTGCTGAGCTGCCTTAGTCCCCATTAGTCAACTCAATGGGAATTCAGGGCCTCGCAGGGATCGGGCCCCTTGAATTCAAATTTCAACTGGTTTGAGGACAACTCTGCTTTCTCTCTTCTATGCCCTCTGAAATGTTTCCAGCCAGCAGAAAAATTAAGTCACTTCCTCTCCATATTTTTTCTCCCCCTGTATCTGCCTCCCTCCCTCTCCTGCTTTCCTTGCTATAGAAAACATGACATTCAATGACACCTGATAACTGGTGTTGGGCAATAGAGTAAAACAGGTCACTGATTCAAAATGGAGCTCTCTTGTACTTTCCCTACGGACATTTTTTGATTCCATTAATCAAGTGCTCTATTCCATGGGATACTATTCACACTAAGAGTAACTCAGGTGGTCTCTCAGGCGTCTTAACATTCAGGGAGATTCCTTACCTCCAAGGCCTCCATCAGCTGCTCTCCTGTCGCAATACTAGGTACATGAATGGTGGTGCTGAAAGCATCTAGCATTTCCATTTCTTGCAGGACATCTTTACGGCTGGTGGTTCCAATGATTAAAAGCTTGCGACCCTGTCCATATAAGAAGGAATAAACATCAAGAAAAGAAAGAAAAAAGGAAAGCATAGGTGTCACCCTTGGGGAGATTAGGTTACCTGCAGCGAAAAGAAAGGAGGGAAATGGTGAGATACGCTGCTCAAAGCTCCTACAATAGATCTCTAACAGATTGAAAAATGAGAGAGATCAGATTTAAAATACTGGTAGTCACCAGCGCAAATCTTTAACAAGACAATATCTAAGTATAAGGCTAAGGAAATCAGAATTCCTTCCTGCCCATCAGAATCAGAAGAGACCGAAAAAAACCCCCATTTTTTAAGTGCCATCCATAAAGCCTGCATATTGGAACTTTTCTGCTAAAATGATCATTGGTGACACATGGATGCATCATTAGGGTTCAGAGTTAACACTCACTGAGCTGAATTAGGGCACTTACACCTCTCAGAGCTACAGTTTCTATCTGATGACGCTGTGGCTGTAATGGCTGTTGTGAAACTTAGTATGAAAAGTTCCGGCCCCTTTCAGCATTTTTACCACTGGGTCAATGTAAAAAGGTCAGAAGCTGCCAGAGCTTCACATATAGAACTTTGCAGGGTCCCGGAGTTTGAACACGTGCACAGCAATTTTTTAGCCCAGAAACTGAGCTGACCCAGGCCAGACATGAGTTTTTTATCCCTGAGTAGATACTCACATACCCTCTGTGGCCAAAAGAGTTCATGCAATCCTGGGATGCATAAACAGAGGAATGTGAAGTAGGAGAAGAAAGGTTATTTTACCTCTCTATTTGGCACTGGTGCCCTCAATTCAAGGAGGATGTTGATAAATTAGAGAGGGTACAGAAAACAGCCACTAGAACGATTACAGGATTGAAAGCCTGCCTTACAAAGTTAGACTCATGGAGCTCAATCTATTTAGGGCCGAAGACCCTGGACCCCTGCAGGCACAATGAAGGAGAAGGCTGCAGTCCTCCCGGGCAGAGCAGAGAGCCCCAGCCAGGCCCGCGAGAAGGAAGATCAGCACCAGGCTGCAGAGGAGGCCACACTGCTGCTGCTAAGTGACTCCATCCTTCTCACAGTCTTAGCCAGGGGTCTCTGCTCTGCCAGGCCAGAACCAGCATCTTCAGCACCTCGTGCCTGAGTGTCTTGGGCCCTTCAACTGCACAGGGATAAGTGGGCAAGAGGAAAAGGTGTTACAAGCTTTGAAGAAATGGGTAATCTTGTTGCTCAGGAACATTTCCTGAATATACATAGTGTGACAAAGCTCCAAGTTTGTACTCGTGGGTCCTGCGCTTCCTGGCAGAGTTAGGGGCCTCAGAAACTCATCTAGGCCCCAGAGTGACCTCCCTTTCTCAGTATAATTGGCAAGAGTCACCACCTAGTGAGTTACCTTCATCACAGGCCAGTATGGAAGGTGGAAAGAGCAGGGGGGAGCCCGGGCCCGCCCTCTACTCCGGGCTCCAGCCCAGGGACCCTAATAGTATCAGCTAAGATGGCTGACCTTTTATCCACAAAACACAATACAATTCCCTGGGCTACTTCCCCACAGCAGTCCCTGCTTCTTCAAACTCCACTTCACCCTTACCTCAGGGCCTCCTTCCTTCAGTATGATATGTTGTCCACCACTCAGTCTCACCAACAACACAACCTCCTTCCACAGCTCCTGACACCCACAGCCCACTTGACTAACTGGGAGGTTTTTATCTGGATTCAGCCAGTCCCTGATTGGCTTCAGGTGTCCCAATTAGGCTAGCTGTTTCTACTCCTTTCTAGAAGGTTCTTAATTGGCCCCAGGTGTCTTGATTGGTCTGGAGTAGCCTTTGTTTGGCTATCCAGGGAACAAGGACCTGCACATCCTGAGACTAATATACCTGCCTTCCAGCACTCTCCTATATCCTTCTGGTCTGACTCCATCACAATAGTAATGGTGTAAAATAGTGTTTATGAGATAAAAAAGTGAAAACTGTTGAGGAACTTGCTACTCTTACTGATGAATTTGAATAAACCTAAGAATCTATTAGAAATAAATCACAGGTTGAAGGGTTTGTTTGGTGGGAAGCAGGGTTCCTGTTTTACCCTTGGGAAAGAAGGTGAATGGGAGGCTGGGCGCTCATCTCCCCAAATCCATTCCTCTAGTCCTCATCCCAAATCTTCTGTAAAACCAGAAGAGCCCAAAAGGTGCCATCACTGTAATCCCACTGAGCACTGAGGAATAAATGCCTGGTGCTGGGAGGGAACAGACAACAAGCGACTCATGGAAATGCTGCTACCCAGAGCACAGACGCACCTCAGGCAATTGCCACTTATCATACAGGATTTGTAAAAGTAGCCTCTGCACAGCCAGGCAGGAAGCACATAAAGGCTGTTAAAATTAATGAGAAGGAACTCCTTGGGTGGAGGGATACAGGTGCAGACATTTCTGTGGCCAGGAGAGATGGCAGAGCTTTTGTTAGTAGGTCACAAAATCCTTGTGCCTTTGGCTAAAGTGCACATAGAAACAGAGGATTTGGAAGCTGAATTGACGGTGGCAGCAGTACATGATAACCTGTCACAATTTTTACTGGGGAACAACTTTTCAATGTAGCTCGGGCTGTCAAGGGATCTGCTAGCAGCAAGGAGGAATATGGTGCTGAACCCCCAGAAGGAAAGAGCAAGTCCCAGGAACTCCTGAAGGAATGGGAGTGTGTGTCTCTAATTACTCTGCAACAGTGGAAAACACACTGCTCCCAAGGGCGTGTGTGACCGAGACCAGCTCCTGCTGCCTCACGTCTCCTCTGAGAGGCAGGGGAGTGTGCTGCCTGTCAGTGAGGAAACTGTCCAAGTTGCTGGCTGCCAGCAGGATGCAGCTGAGCAGGGGGCAGACCTCACTCTGGGGTGCATAGGAAGTGGGGGGTGTCCTAGAGGGAAGCCCAGAGGAGGGAGATGGCATCCTAGAGACCACTGCGGTGAGGGAGGGTTCCATGGGCTTTGTAGCTGGAGGCAAACCCAATTCAAAAAGAGGGGAGGGTGTAGTGCCTACCAGTGAAAGCATAGGCGCCAACTTTTGCAGGCACCAGTGCATGTTTGCACCCCCTCAACCCCAACTCCACTTCCCCGCCCCCATTCCAAACCATTCCCCGGCCCCGCCTCTTCCTCTGAATGGGCATTTGCCCTCCTCGCCGCACCAAACGGCAAGACTGGGAAGGAGGAGAAGCAGAGCGGTGGCGCCCTCGGAGGAGGAGGAGGCAGAGCAGAGGTGAGCTGGGGGAGGGTGCGGGGAGCCTGGCAGGCTGCAGGAAATAACCCTGCAACTGGGGGATGGGGGACAGAAATTAAGAAAGGGAAGTTGAGAAGGAATTTGGGGGTGTACAGGAATATCTCCTCACTGACTACATGGGAGGGTGCGCCCAGGACAGATTTGCTGGCTCGGCATTTGTGCTCCCAGGCACCCAACCTGTGGATCACGTTTTAAAAAGGAACTGTGTAATTCACGGGTGGGCAACCTATGGCTCGTGGGCCACATCTGGCCTGCGGGTCCATCCTGCCCAGACCCTGAGCTGCCAGCTGGGGAGGGTACCCCCTCCCCTGCTGTCTCCCCTCTCCCGGAGCCTCGTCAGCAGTGCTTGCGGGGGAGGGGCTGCGCGCTCCTGCAGATCAGCGCGGTAGCATGCCTGGCTCCAGCCAGACACACTGCTCTGAGTGACGTGGTAAGGAGACCGGGGGGCTTGGAAAAGGGACAGAGGGTCTCGGGAGCAGTCAAGGAACAGGGAATGGGTGGGGACTGGATAGGTGTGGGAGTCCCAGGGACCTGTTGGGGCGGGTATGTGGATAGGAGTTGGGGCAGTCAGGAGACAGGGAGCAGAGGGGTTGCATGGAGGCGAGATCTTGGGGGTGACTAGGGTCGGGGATTCTGAGAGGGGCAGTCAGGGGAAAGGGAGGGTTGGATGGGGGTGGGGTCCTAAGGAGGTGGTTGGGAGTGTGGGTCCCTGGGAGGGGGTGGTCAGGGGACAAGAAGTAGGGAGGGTTTGATGGGTTGTGGGTCTTGAGAGGGGCAGGAAGTGGGAGAGGGCGGACGGGAGCAGGGGCCAGGCTGTTTGGGGAGGCACAGCCTTCCCTACCCGGCCCCCCATACAGTTTTGCAATCCCGATGTGGCCCTTGGGCCAAAACGTTTGCCTATCCCTGGTGTAGCTGATCTCCTGGAGGGGAGCAGACATACAACTGACCTTTTGGGGACAGAGGGAGCGACAGAGGGTACCCCAAATCCAGGTCCCACTTTTGCAAAATGTATTCCTGATGTACTTGTGAAAACTAACTCTGTCTCTAAGACAGGATGTAAATCCTACTAAAGACTTGAGTGACTGTGAAAATGCTAATGACCCACCTGAGAAAGAGGATACTACTGGACAAAACACTAACGGGAAAGACGACCAGTACCTGAACACACTATGGTTTAGGAAGGGGCTACAAAACACAATGGGTATTGAACAAACTGGACTGTCTACACAGAAGGTATGGTATGAAACATACTTGGAAACACCTCCATGTCACAAATTTGCTGGTACTGTTAAGTCTCATAACACGCAGTTTACTGGTTACGACAAAGAATTTGGTACTTATGGTAAATCCTTTAACAATGGGTAAAATGCATGATTTTTGAACATGCTAGAAATGGTAACAGAAGTCCTGTAACACTGCTTCTCAGCTAGTCCCGTAAACAGGCTTAGAGCTTGTCACAGCGGGGATTGTAGTAAGATGTGGCCCTGAAACGTAAACTCTTGCATCAGAGGCCTAGCCTGAGGCCTAATCTGAAGCCTGAACCAAAGTACTTCCAGGCATTGCTAAGCAAAGCTGGGCTGTGAGCCAGACGCAGGTCCTAATTACAGAACTTGGCAAGAAAAGAGCTGCTAGAAAGTACACACTAATGATATAAGTAAGTTGTGCCAAGATGGCACCTGGACATCCCGATACGAAGACACTACACAGAGATAACAAGGAACAACCAGGTGCATCTCAGAGACAGGGTGAAAAGGACAGCATGATGGATAGATCTGTGTGTTTGAACCAGCATGATCAAAAGGGGAGACAGCACCCTAATTAGGCAAGGGACTGTACCTCAATGTGACAGTAGAGATGAGTGATCGGTCTTGCACTGTATAAAAGTAGGAGCCGGGGACACATCGTTGTCCAGCTTAGGGGGTAGTGGCATGTCCTGCCACTAACTGAGCTGTGTCCATTGTCTGGGGAGCACACAGGGACTAACAGAGCTGTTGATCTCTAATCCGGCGAAGCTAGAGACTGTTTCATTTTTTCCATTATTTGATTTACCAATTCAGTGAAAGTATTGTATGCTACTTTTTCCATCTGTGCACTTACTTGTCCTGTTCTGACAGGCACTAGTCTAGGTTCCAGTTTAGGTTTTACCCAAACTTGGCTTTTATCATAAGCTAACAGTTGCACTGCAATGGACCCCTTTTCATCTTTTAGTTTTACTAGGTCCACCTTTTTCCATTTCTGTCCCCATTCTTCCGGCACAGGGTAGCTACCTGAAGACTGCTGTTTACCACCAATATTTATAACAGGGGATGGCACGTGTATTTTTTGTAGGTTCCTTGCAACTGTTTCCCGTGTTTTATTCTGTTCTTGTGTGGGTTGTCTCTGGGCTGCTTGCCACCCTGCAAGCGGGGTGGAAGCATTCCAGGGCCGTGTAGCTTCTTTTGATTCTTTTAACTCTTTCTTTGTTACTGTTACTTGCCCCGACAGTTTTGTGGCATGCTGTTTAAGCCATTTTACTGCCATAGACATTAATTGCAAAATTTTAGCTTTTTTACTTTTGTTACTGTTCTTCAGAGCTTCTGTTTCTACTATTTCTCTACATGTGCCAGTCCACGTTTCCCCACTTTCTTTTTTAAATTCAAATGGACCCCCCCTTACTGGCAATCCAGCGAGTCCAGGAGTTATCAAATTCTGTGGGGATTTGAAGGGAGGGGGAAAAGGGGTTCTCTAGCTCGCGGTTTTCTGTCATGTTAGATCGCGATTCCTACAGCGGACAGCTCGCTTACTCACCAGATCAGTGGTCGGGGTCACCAGTGTTGTCAGTAGCTACCAGTGTGGTGCTCTGCTCTTGTTCGATAATGATATCAGTCGGCTGCGTGCTGTGTTCCCTCTGTGTGCTGTCTCAACTCTGCAGATTGCTGACACAGCAGACCCCGAGAGAACCCCCAAAGACCACAGACTCTAGTAAGGTACGAAGGCACCCGGGCCAGGTTAATTGTCAAATGAAACACAGTCTCTAGCTCCGGATTAGAGATCAACAGCTCTGCTAGTCGCTATGTGCTCCCCAGACAATGGACACAGCTCAGTTAGTGGCAGGACATGCCACTACCCCCTAGGATGGACAACGATGTGTCCCCCAGCTCCTACTTTTATACAGTGCAAGACCGATCACTCATCTCTACTGCCACACTGAGATACAGTCCCTTGCCTAATTAGGGTGCTGTCTCCCCTTTTGATCATGCTGGTTCAAACACAAAGATCTATCCATCATGCTGTCCTTTTCACCCTGTCTCTGAGATGCACCTGGTTGTTCCTTGTTATCTCTGTGTAGTGTCTTCGTATCGGGATGTCCAGGTGCCATCTTGGCACAACTTACTTATATCATTAGCGTGTACTTTCTAGCAGCTCTTTTCTTGCCAAGTTCTGTAATTAGGGCCTGCGTCTGGCTCACAGCTCAGCTTTGCTTAGAAATGCCTGGAAGTATTTTGGTTCAGGCTTCAGACTAGGCCTCAGGCTAGGCCTCTGATACAAGAGTTTACGTTTCAGGGCCACATCTTACTACAGGGATAACATAATAAAGCTGAACTGCTGTGTGAAAAGGGAAATCGAGGTACACCACCTCATGGCATTGATGGCTAAATGCCAAGACACCAACACTTTTGATAGCATAACATATTGGTATCTGCATTATAACAACAATGCCACACACCAGAATGTTTTCAAGAAACCTGGAAAAAGAAATATGGAACTTTGCAAAAACACATGTGGATGACACGACAATGTTTGATAACACTTGGGAGTTGTATAACCAAAACCTAAAGAAGGCATTAGGCACACTACCTTCACATTAGTCAGTGACAGTAATCTAAGAGGGGAGGTATGACACCTTGGCAACTCGATATTCACCACTATCATCTAATGAGGATGTGTTTTGTACAAAGTATGTCTTGTGAGGTATTACTGCTAGACAGTAATATCTCATTAGATTGTGTGTGGTATCGTCATATGTGAAGTTATGATGTTTGGCTGTGTAGACATAACTGAAACATGTTGTGAGGTTGAAAACACCCATAAGCAGCCTTTTTGGTACAACAGTAAAAAGATCAGTGTTAATGGCTTATTTAGGAAATGCACACAAGCACAAGGATTACCCCAGGAACTGTGTGCAATAGAAACCTCTCAAATATAGCATTACACAATGGGAATGGTTTGATCCATGTCACAGCAAAAGAGGTTTCAAACAAGTGGGAACAAGATATGAAAAGGGGAAAAATGACATCATGAAGAGACCTCACACTCTGCATGACAACACTCCTGGAAACACCTGAGGAATAAAGACTGAACAGGGCAGAATTGATGGTTCCAGGCTAAAGGGATTTCTAGCCTGTGTATGAAAACCTGGGAAACCAAGCTGTAAAGTCAAGGAAACTTTTGCCTTAAGAATCTGCCAGCCTATCACTCAGAGTGAGAAGTATGTTAAGCTCTGTTTGTGGTTTTCTTTATTTATTAGGTAATCTGCTTTGATCTGTTTGCTATCACTTATAATCACTTAACATCTACCCTTTTGTAGTTAATAAACTTGTTTTATGTTTTAATCCAAACCAGTGTGCGTTTGACTAAGGTGTCTGGGGAAAATCTCAGCTTGGTTACCGCAAGTGAGCATGGTGGTCCTCACATTGAGGGAGAGGTGGACTGGGTGTTAAACCCATATACTGGCTAGATTTGACCAGGTCAGGACAGTACTGCTCTGGGGTCCGAGGCTGGTGGTTAGAGAGCCTGCATGGGACTGCAGCTGGGTGTGTCCCTAGCTGTGTGAATGCTAGTGACAGTGCAAGCTTGGAGGGTTTTGCAACTTGTCACAGTAGCACAGTGTGAGAGGGAGCCTGGTGGGTCAGAGGGCTCAGTGGTAGCCCAGTTCCAGGTGGCACCCTGGGGGAAACCATCACACATGCCCCCTACTCCTGCTTGCTGCCATTCCAAAACTGCAAAATTTGCAGGAAGGTATCAGTAACTTCAATGGGAACACAACAGCTATGTATAATTGACATACAGCCTACATCATAGTCATAGATGATTAGGGTTGGAAGAGACCTCATGAGGTCATTTAGTCCAACCTTCTGCTCAAAGTAGGACCAACACCAACTAAATCATCCCAGCCAGGGCTTTGTCAAGCTGGGCCTTAAAATGATCCAACACAGAAAATACCTGACCCTTTGGCATAAAGCCATCCAGAGTGGGTAGCATTGTGGCAGATGCTGCTATCAGAAAGAAATTTATCAGGAAGAAACTTTTCTTTCTGCAACTGCACATCTCCCCAGATTCTGAGACATTTGGGAAGTAGAGAGTAGTGAACAAAGGCTGGGAGAGTAAGGTATGAAATCCAGCAATAAGATGGAAAAGCGGGGGGACCCCCTTTTTTGGATAAGAATTGTTCAAAGGGCAACATTATTTTTGGGCCACCACCACATTTCTGCCAAAGGAGGCCTCTGCTGCTACTGACAGTAAGTCCAGTTTACAGTGTCCGATCATGGTGTTGGCTGATGACCATATAGATGCTCTGCAGATCTCTGATGTGTAAGCTCTTACTTGTTTCACCCACAAGGCAGCTAGAGATCTCACAGAGTGTGCTTTCATACCTTTCAGAAGGAGGGTCTCTGACGCCTTATAGATGTCAACAATATAGAGCCTAATCCACCTAATAATTGACAACTTGGAAATGCTGAATCCTTTATATTTAGACTGGAAGGACTCAAATAGATACTGATTTTCTTGTGGATTTAGGTAAATTTCAACACTTTTTTGATATCTTCTCTGTCAGATGTTACATCTTCAGATAGAATGAAGAAAGGATGACTTCTTGGGAACTATGGAAAGGAGAATTTACTTTAAGAAGAAGGGACTCTGGAATTCTCAGCAACGCCTTGTTGTGGAAAATAAAAATATGGTTCTTGCATGGATAACGCCACCAGCTCCAATGCACATCTAGCAGATATGATAGCAAACAGAAAACAGGATTTTATGTACAGGTAGAAGGCTGTCACTAAAGTCAGGGGCTAAAAGAAATGATCTATTAATGTCATCAAAACACAGTGAAAAATCCCATTTTGGGAAGACTGGCCTGACCACCATCCTGGCCAGTCTGACAGCCCCGAGGAACCTGGAGATCTAGGGGTTCTCTCCCAGGAATCCTGAAGACCCTGCAAAAAGGATGCTGCTGAGAGCAGAAACTTGGCGTGTAATTGTACTGGAGAATGTCGAAATTGGCTGGAGTCCATGGATCATCCTCATGCTCTTGGCACCAAACACTGAACTGAGCCTCTCACAGATACTTGCAAAGTCTTAATGACTTTGAAAGATAGATCCAGCATTGCTAACAATTCCCTTTCAATAACCAGGCAGTTGGCTGAAGCCAGTCTGGATACAGATGGAAGAATGAGCCTTGGGAGATGATACCCAATGTCCATGGTAGCCATAGAGGAGGTTCCACTGTCAGGTCTATTAAATTGGAAAATGAAGGTCTCCTTGGCCAATGGTAATTATCAATATGACTTTCACCTGCTCCTCTTATTTTCTGAATCACTTTCCCCATGGGAAGCAAGTCTAAGGAAAGGGGAAAAACAGCTGAAGACAGTGGCGGTTTTTCAAAGAGACATTACTAAGGGCATAAGAGCAAACTATCCCACTACATAGGAAAGATAGGAAGCATGGCAAGAGACCACCCTGGCTTAACCAGGATATCTCCTATTATCTAATAATCAAAAGTCCTTCAAAAAGTGGAAACTAGGTCAAATTACAAAGGATGAATAAAAACAAACAACACAAATATGCAGGGACAAAATTAGAAAGGCCACGGTACAAAATGTGATCAAACTAGCTGCTAGGGACATAAAGGGTAACAAGAAAATATTCTGCAAATACATTAGAATCAAGAGGAAGACCAAGGACAAAGTAGGACTGTTACTCAATGAGGTGGGGAGAAAATAATAGAAAATGTGGAAACGGCAGAGGTGCTTACTGACTTCTTTGCTTTGATTTTCACCAAGAAGTTTGTGGCGACTGGA
Organism: Dermatemys mawii; assembly: GCA_007922305.1. Classification (NCBI taxonomy): domain Eukaryota; kingdom Metazoa; phylum Chordata; order Testudines; family Dermatemydidae; genus Dermatemys; species Dermatemys mawii. Next base: position 4,069,057 of record ML677408.1, read on the forward strand.
TGTCTAACATTGTGAATCCCGGTGAAACTGAGTTAGGATCAGAGGCTAAAGTAGGGAAACAACAAGTTAAAAATTACTTAGACATGTTAGATGTTTTCAAGTCACCAGGGCCTGATGAAATGCATCCTAGAACACTCAAGGAACTGACTGAGTTGTCGTCTGAGCCATTAGTGGTTATCTTTGAAAAGTCATGAGGACAGGAAAGATTCCAGAAGACTGGAAAAGGGCAAATATAGCGCCTATCTATAAAAAAGGGAAATAAGGATAACCTGGGGAATTACAGACCAGTCATCTTAACTTCTGTACCCAGAAAGATAATGGAGCAAATAATTAAACTATCAATTTGCAAATGCCTAGAAGATAAAGTGATAAATAACTGTCACCACTGATTTGTCAAGAACAAATTGACCAACCTAATAGCTTTCTTTGACAGGGTAACAAGCCTTGTAGATAAGAGGTAAGCGGTAGATGTGATGTATCTTGCCTTTAGTAAAGCTTTTGCTACTGTCCCAGATGGCCTTCTCATAAAAAAAACTAGGGAAATGCAACTTAAATTGAGCTACTATAGTTGTGTGCAAAACTGACTGGAAAACTGTTCCCAGAGAATAGTTATCAGTGGTTCACAGTCATGCTAGAAGGGCATAACGAGTGGGGAACAGTTCTGAGGTCCAGTTCTGTCCAATATCTTCATCAATGATTTTGATAATGGCATAGAGAGTAAACTTTAAAAGTCTGTGGACAATACCAAGCTGGGAGGGGTTGCTAAGTGCTTTGGAGAATAGGATTAAAATTCAAAATGATCAGGACAAGCTGGAGAAATGGTTTGAAGTAATGCTGAGGATGACCCCTACGGTGGCATGAAGCACATACCTGCATCCTAGAAGAGGAGATGAGGGATGATGGCCTGAAAATGTTCTCTATGCTCCTGTGGAAGATGCTAAATAAAAGCTACAAATATTTCAGTTTGTGAAATTGTACATCATCACCTGATAGTTTGCAATCTAAAACTGGATGGTCATGAATGATTAACACTTTCAACCAAAAAAGTCTTAACTTCTTTTGGGTTTTGTTCTAAGGGGCAGACTTAGAATAATGCTATTTACCCCACTCATGTACAGCATCCACCACTAGGGAATTAGACAAGGAGTGGGGAAACAAAATTTCTGAGACCCTGAGTGGGACATAATATTACTTATCCATCTGTTAACAAGTTGACTGGATAGTGGTAGGCATTTGTCAGTGTCTTCGCTGGATCCAGGAGTACCTCATGAATGGGTAGAACAACCTGGGTGCGTGTTGCAAATTGTAGAATGCCCAGCAGCTTATGTTGTGAGTCCTTGACTTCTTCAAGAGGTATCTGAAGGGTGTCAGCAACCTCTTCACAAGCTCCTGGAATTGCCAAAAATCACTGGCCATAGATTGTTGTAGAGGTATAGCTGCCTCATCTGGAGATGAGAAGGAAACAGAAGTTTAAGGGGTGGCCTCCTTGTTTGTCCTAGACTCCTGCTCTTCAAAGAACTCCTAGTGGTAGAGGGTTAGGGGACTGTGCAACCCTATCCTCTCTATGCAACAGAGCTGGAGCTCTGGCAAATTGCAGTCAATAGACAGCCTCAGGGTCCACTGCGGAAGGAAGAGGGGCATACAGGATGGGGGGAAGCACCCAGGTTGATCCCAGCACCCCTGGCATAGAAAAGGAACTTTCTCAGAGTATGGGTTCCCATACAGATAGGAGGAGATCCCTACAGTGATATGGAAGAGACTGAATGTCTCCTCCTTCCTCCTCAATGTTCTTCAGTGGGGGAGGGAGGGGACCACAAGTGGAAAAGAGTGGAAAGTCTTGTGGTATCAGGAAGCAATGGTAATCTGGAGACGGGGGTCTCAGTACTGAGAGTTGTTTGGTACCCAGAAGTAGTGAAAACTCTGGCTCATCTAAGACTGACAAGTCCCTGGAGTACCACAATTCCTGAGGTTCTAAGTGAGTCAGTACTGACAGAGTAGCTGAGGTGGACAGTGCTATCAATTTAGTGTGTGTCAATGCAGGGACAAAGGGCATCTGGCACTTTGATTTACCCAGTACCAAGTGTGCCGAGCAGGAAGGTACTGATAAGTCTGTGCTAGAGGGTGCTATTCTGGAGAAGTGCATATCTTTGGCCTTCCTACTCCTTTCAGACAGTACGAGGGGGGTGGAGGGGTGCAGCTGGAGCTATGGTTCTCTGTAGTGCTCCAGGAGTCCCAGTATCTGAGGAGGAATCCTTCATTTCTGCAGTACTGAGCCAAGAGGTCAAGGCTTCTGACACCGCAGACTTAGCAGGAGATCAGGGTCTTTTGGGAGCTGGTTTCTTGTGGTGGGAAACTGATCTCCTCTTCTTTGGAGCCTTCCTTGAGTCTTCCACAGCCTTCCCCTTCTTAGGGGAGATCTGTGTCAAGGGGCACTGGATCAGTCTGGAGACAGATGTACAGTGCAGTCTCTCCTAAGCTAACTTGGAGGCAGGTCAAAGGGAGCACTCCATCATCAGATATCTCAATTTGATCTGGCTCTTCCATGTTCTAGATTTGGGAATCCAGCAGAAATTACACTTCTGGGAGAGGAGGGACTCTCCCAAGCAATGAAAGCGCTTAGAGTGGCCGTCGCTAACCAGGATAGCCTCTTGACAAGAGAGGCAGTGGTTTGAAGAATGGTGAGCCAGGCATGCCCACCTAGACAAATAAAGCTCTCTGGAAAAGGAAAGGGAGATGAAACTAATTCTATCGTCTCACTACTTAACTAGCTAACTAACTAATACTAAACTGCTAACATAATTCTAAGTAAGCTGAACAATAGCAGCTGAGGCACACAAGGCAAACACTCTAGGGCTCTGTCTCATGCCGAGGCAGTTGGGAAGGAATGGAGGGTGGTTTGCCAGTGCAGCCCTATATACTGTCACTGCATAGCATGAGGTTGCATAGAGCACATGCATGGACTGAACAGCCACTGCTAACAGAAATCTCCAATCAAGGGATAAGAGGCACATACACACCTGAAGTGGAGCACCCTAGGGTTGCCAGGTGTCAAGTTTTCCACTGAAACGCCCACTTGAAAAGGGATCCTGGTGGCTCTGGTCAGCACTGCTGACCGGGCAGTTAAAAGTCCAGTCAGCGGCACTGTGGGGCTAAGGCAAGTTTCTAACTGCCATTGCTCCACGTGGCTCCTGGAAACAGCAGCATGTCACCTCTCTGGCTCCTAGGCATAGAGACAGCCAGGAGACTCCACACGCTGCCCCCACCCAAAGCACTAGCTCTGCAGAGCTCATTGGCTGGGAACCGTGGCCAATGGGAGCTTCAGGGGCAGTGCCTGCAGATAGGACAGTGCGCAGAGCTATCTGGCTGCACCTCCATGTAGGAACCAGAGGGGGGAAAATATGCTGTTTCATCTGGAAGGTGCCTGAGGTAAGCACCTCCCATAGCTTGCACATCCTCCTGCTCCCTAATCCCCTACCCCAGCCCTGGTCCCCCTTCCATACCCTGAACCCTTCAGTCCCTGCCCAGAGCCCCCTCCTACTCTCCAACCCCCTCATGCCCAGAGCCCGCTCCTCCAGTCAGAGTCTTAATCCCCCACACACCCCAACCACTTGTCCCAGCCCAGAGCCCCCTCCTGCACTCCAAATCTCTCATCCCCAGCCCCAAACCAGAACTTGCACCCCCTGTCAGAGCCCTTACCCTGCCTCCTCACCCAAACTCCCCATCCAAACCAGGAGCCTCTTCCCACACCCTGAACTCCTCATTTCTGAGGAGCCCACACCCCCAGCAGGAGTCCTCACCCTCCTCCTGTACCCCAACCCTCTGAGCCAGCCAGTGAAAAAGAGCAAGTGAAGGAGATAGGAAGAGCGAGTGACAGAGGGAGCGGGCCTTAGAGAAGGGTCAGGGCAAGGCAAGAGTGTTCAGTTTTGTGCTAGTAGAGAGCTGGCAACCCTAGAGCACCCATAGGGACACTACTCAAAGAAGAAGAGTTATTTTCCACTGCTAGCCATTTTCCTTCAATTTTCTACCTTTAACAGCTTCGATTTCTTGATGAAAGACTGGGAAATACATAAACTTGTAACTAACTAAGGAGTGAAGTTTAGTATTGCTTTTAGCCTTGTCAAGACTAAGACAGTACAAGGAAATTCATGGCCCAGGGCAAACTCAGGTCTCAACTTGTAAGATGTGACTTTCAAAAACGCACAGAAAACATTATCAGGCAATTACACTGTTCTTGTACATTTGTACGTTAATTACCATCAACTTTAATTACCATCAACCATCAAGAAGTTCCCCTAGCATGTGCTATCAGATCTCTGGATAGGTTATCTAGTAAGATATATTAGGCAACATAATGCAGAAGAGTTGCCAGCAGCCCATGAATCTACGAAAAAGCCTAAAATAAAAAGGTCAGTTTTAAAATGCTGCCCTGACAGATGACGTTCACCTGCTAATGACACACAGTTACTAGCAATGAAGTCACATACATAAACATGCCCCTTCATGGAGCTGAGAACAGCATGTAGTAATAGCATGTTGACATATCAAAAAAGCACTACACTATTCTGTTGCTGCTCTATACTGGCAGAAAACCCACTAAAATCTTGGTATGCTGCATTGTTAGCCATGTTCTTTATTTCTACCATTTGCCTAGGGAGCTCAGAGAGGAGTTATTTTATAAATTTAAATAAAGTCTGATCGTTAGACCAACAGGTCGCTCGCATATGGACTGAAAAATGACAAATGTCCAATGGGGTGTTAATAATAAGTGAGATTAAATCCTCGCTCCTGTTTGCAAAAACAAGCAGGACAGGTGGAAGAATTAAAGTGAGAAAGATAAGCCACCAGTCAGGTGTTGATCCTTCCTCTAAAGCACTTATTTATAGGCCAGAAAGAATAAAAGAAACTAAGCAATGACTAAGCCTTTTGCTACACAAACGACAAGACTAACCCAATAATCCTTACCTGTTTTGTGATTCTCAGTCCTAAGAAAACAGATGTTAAACAACGGCTTGGAAGCAGTAAGATGCCATTAATCCTAAAAAGGACATTTTAAAAAACCCCAATGAACCACAAAAAGTGATATTCAAATGATGCAGAGGGCCGACACTGCTCCAAGATGGCAAATTCAGAGTGAAGGCAGAAAGCATACCCCAAGGTATTCAAGCAAGTCCAGCAGTAAACAGCCATGAAAAGTGACCCCGAGTTCAAAACCTGCGACACCTGGGACACACCTGAGATTGGGCTATGGGGAGAATCTCAGCCTTCACTTTGACTTTCCTTGAGTTTCTGGACCTTGGCGATTAGAACCGTGTGTCTGATGGACGTGAGGAAGAGAAGTACCATATCTGAGTGCCAACATACAGCGCTCAACCAAATCTTTAGGGTCTCAAATATTATAGTTTAAAGCAAATACCAAGTTCTTGCTATTAGAATTCTGGAACAAATAGGAATCCTGGTAATGAAGAAAGCTGCCAATTTTGTTGAAAATATCATATTTTAATATAAAGATTTTTATCCATAGAGCTAAAAGCACTTTAAAAGGTATCATCTCCATTTTAAAATTTAGAAAACTGAGGAACACAGGAAGTCAGCGGCATAAATAGAACACAGGCATCCTGACAAGCAGTTCTGTGCTCTGACCTCCTGGACCACACTGTCTCAAGGGCTACAAAGCAAAATCCATGTAACATTACACTACTGAAACCAATGTGTTTAACAGGTTAGTGACAGTTCAGAGATGTACACTATTAAATGTAAGATTTATACAGGTCATGAGATTAAAACAACTACGGTGTAATGTTAATAAACTATTCTATAGAAACACTTAGTACTACCATTCTGTACAAATGATGAGACAAATCGAAGGTGTCTGTCTCTCATCAAAAACTGCTCTCACTGACTGCACTCAAGCAATCAGTGTCAATTTACAAGACTCATCTGATAGCATGGGAGCATGTGATTATCAGATGTCTGGAGTTCTGCAAGATGCCATCTGAGCAATTCCAAACATTGTCCAGATTAACAGATCACCACACTAATTGAATCCCAGTTGAGGACTCATCACAGATCTAAATTAAAGGGGTTTATCACTAACAGACGTTTAACAGTCATAGTAATTAAAGTACTTGCTATAATGAAGCACATACTAATGAATTATTGTAATTTTTGTACATCTCTAGAAGAGATGCAAGAGATAACCTAAGAGCTGAACAGGGACCACAACCCAATCTTCTTACCATCCAACATTTCTATTTCAATAGTATGCAAATGTCCTGATTAGGATCCCATTGCACTAGGTTCTGTAAAGACAGAAATAAGAGATTATCTCTATCCCACACAGCAAAATTGACCTGAACGTTGTGATCAGAGGGGCCAAAGGTATTATGTGTAACCATAACATCACTGACCACTCTAACAGGTACTCCATTTTCTTGTTTGGGTACTTTTAAAATTATTCCTAATATCACCCAAGGCCTTCTAGCTACTTGCTATAGTATAAAAATGAGGCTAACCGGAAAATGGATGCTGGCTGCCATGTAGAACAGACAGGGATACACGTGGTAGAAGACTACCTGACCAAGTCTGAGGAGCCAGGGTTTGTACATTTCGCAATGAATTGATTCTCTGTTACAGAGATTATCCACTACCACTGCAATAGCTTCAAGGTCTCCTGCAAGAGGAGCATTATGCAGCATTCTATCACCCTAACAGCTATCATAGTAGTGGAAAATTCCAACTACTCCAGCTGACTAACTGGATATCATGAGTAGAGCTGGTGAGAAAATATTTCCCCTGCTATACCACACAATTTCAACAATAAAAAAATGTTTTCATTGAAATGTGAAGCAGAAGATTTCAGCTTTTCATAAGGGAGGAGGGGGGGATCAATTTTGATGGCCAAAATCTGAAACATTTCTAAACAATTTTTTTTTTTCCAATTTTGGGTTTCTGATGAAACAAATTTGAAGCAAGCCAATTTTCCATTAGAAAGGAGTTAAAGAGAAAACTGAGTAACAATGGCAGATGCTGGTGAAGACCCCCTGACACACTGACTGGCCCTAAGCTGGATTTGTACTAGGGGAGAGAAAAGGGAGCTTCAAGACAAACCCTGCCTGGAGCTCTCATGCTCAGTGGTCTGGGGCCACTGCTTTTTTCAGCCTAACCAATATCTAAGGAAGGATTTTCCAAATCATGCAACTACACAGGCAACTCCACTTAAACTTCTCCAATAGTTTCTACCCTGCAGCATATCACCAAGCTCACTTTCAAACAGTCACCAGAAAGTCAAAGCTAAGGTCCCACCACAGTCAGACCCTGAGAGGAGCAGAGCACTCAGCTCCCACTGACTGCAGGGTCACCCAGGGAACTCCCAAGATTCACACACTGCCCACTTAGGGAATACTGAATTCAGATTCACACACTGCCCAGTGAAAAAACTCACAACCAACCCGTTTGATGGCCCCGGACAGTGTCACCACTCCCGTTCTGGAGATAGGCACCTGACAGCAATGGAACGAGATATGCACTATGGCAGAAATTAGTCTCTGGGACTTTGTTTTAAACTCACACTCCATAAAGGCAGTTAATCAACATAAAACAAGAGGTCTCTAAGAAAAGAATCTTTCACAATCATTTAAATAGCAGTTATATTAGCAGAATTCACTTGCATTTCAGAAGTTTAACCCAGTCTGCTCAGCACATTATTGTGTAAGTTTAGCAGGGAGGAGATGATTTAATTGGGGACTGGTCCTTCTTTGAGCAGGAGGTTGGACTAGATACCTCCTGAGGTCCCTTCCAACCCTGAGACTCTACCCTGGGTATTACTTGACAGCAAAGACCCGAAAAGCAGCCAATCTATATTGATGGAGGCTAATCACACATGACAGAGTTTTACAGTCACATGCCGGAGCTTAGATTTGATCCATTTTTATCTTACTTTAATACAGAGGTGGTGTACGTCTACAGAGTCTGATGTGATCTTGAATCACTTGGCAGACAAAGCCTCACGGCCCCTCTGTAAGGCAGGTCAGTATCATTATCCCCATATTCAGTGGAGAATACTGAAGCACAGAAAGTCTAAAGCCAACATTTTCACAAGTGACCCCGTTTTCAATGCCCACCTTGAGAAACCTAGGGACCAGCTGCTCCATGTTCTGTGCAATGGCAAATTCCTGGGAAAATCAATAGGAGCTGCAGGTGCTCAGCACCAGAAAAGAAGTTTCAAGTTGGTAACCTAAAACATTATCCCCCACTGACCAGCAGTGGTGGTTTAACCAGCAGAGTGCATTCCACACAACAGTGTGAGATGGATGATTTTGCTTCAGAACCATCCTTTACGAGGCTGGGAGTCAAAAACATTGACTGTGCCACTGATTTACTGAATGACCATGGGCATGTCTCTTAGCCTGTCTGAGCCTCGGATGCATGATCTGTGTATTGGGGATAATACTTACCCAAATTTAAAAAGCAAGTGCTAATTATTTTAAAGAGAGTTAATTTCCCCTCTTCTGGAACAATTTAGATTTTTCAATGTTCAACACTATTCAGACGACTTCAATGGGCAGATAGGATTTTATAGAAACTACATGGGGACTCTGTTTCACACAAGATTATTCAGATCCCCAAGAGAGCAAACTGGGTTCCAAGCAACTACCAAATCCAGTAAATCCAATCATTCCATGATTAAAGAATTGGTAAGGGCCAGACTGAGAAGCTGCAGGTACATTACAGCAGGACAATGACAGAACGCAGCGGGAGAGAATAAAGCTATGCTATTCCAGAAGTTTCCATGTTTGACAGAGACTATTCACTTGTCCTGGGTTCCTTATAGCTTTATAAACAGACCTTGTGTGTGGCTGGCATCCTTCCCTCAGTGATTTTTTGTCCAAGTAGGCCAGACTCTGCTCTGAGTTGTGCAGATGTAAATCCAAAATAACTATTTACTAAAGATTCATAGACTTTAAGGTCAGAAGGGACCATTATGATCATCTAGTCTGACCTCCCGCACAATGCAGGCCACAGAATCTTACCCACCCATTCCTGCTATAAACCTCTAATCTAAAAATGAAGTTACACCCAGTTTACACCAGTATAAGGGAAAGCAGAATTTGGTTCTATTAATTTTTAAACCTACTGTCCCACATGCACATGTCCAGCAACACTGGGACATCATTATTCTGCATGTGGAACTATACCAGACAAGGAGCATGTTCCCCTCCCCCTCCAGCCTTCACAAATCTGCAGAAGCCTGCCAAGTCCAAGAAAAGGAGGAGGGGGCCTCAAGGAGCATAGGAAGGGCATTCGCAAGGGTGTCCGAGAGCATCTTGCTAAGCCGGACATCTCACAACACTGAACAAATTGTACGTCCAGCTTAGTCAAGGGATGCTGCAATGGTCTTTCACTCCCTGAGCTGATTGTTAGCTTTTCACAGAAACCAGCAGGGAAGCACATGTGAAATCTCTGTGGTGTTGGTGAGCGTCCCCATGCCTTGTGTGACTCTGCATGTAGATGAAGCAGCCTCTTAGGCTTTCAGAGCTGCTGCTGCTCAGTTCTCAGAGAAGTCCTTTTCTCCAGCGTGGCTCCCTGCTGCGACAGCCCTTTTCAATCTTTCTATTTCTCCCCCACCCCCATCTCTCCTGCTGCAGAACACAGGGAAATCTGATTGAAATAAAGATTCAGAAGAACATGTTTCATTTTCTTCTCTTCAATCCATTTTAGAAAAGCTTTTTAATGGTTTAAAAAGATGCTAAACAAAACGCAATTTTTTTCAGTCGTCTTGAACTGGTAATAGATACCACTTTTTAAGCATTGCTCAAAGACAGTCTGAATCATTGAGTGCAACAAGAAATTTAAAGCAAACTCAGTGGTTTTCTATGGCTTTTAAAGTCTCATAGATTTAGTTTGCAATTTTTTTTTAAAATAGCAAACAAGCCAGAAATCCCAGCTCTCAGAGGCTGCTATCTGACTAGCATTTTGAGTCCTGCACGGGAAGTGCAAAGACTAAGACAGTCTCAAGGGGGCGAGGGAGAATCTGGGAGGCAGCTTTCATAAGCCAATTTAACACAGAGCCATGCATCTTGATGCACAATAATACAGTGGCCCAGAAATGCCCCTCTTACACACTAATTTTGCCCATGATAGTTGTGGGAAGCTGTTTGTAGATTAAGTCTCCATTCTGTGAGTGACATGATGATACTGTGTGAATGTGTAACCTACGGACTTACATCATGAGTATGTGTTCAGCTGTCTTCCACTCACCCTATCTTTGTGGTTCCTATAAGTCTAGACCTTGGTCAGACAAATGATATTGTGCATGCTGCATGGCATGTTGACAAAAAAAATAAAGCCAAAAGGCCTGTTTGACAGCAGTGTGCGAGATGATTGTTGCCTCTTCTGCTATTCAATGGCAACTCTCACGAGTGCTTTGGGTATGCTTTGTGATGGTCAGGGTAATTTTATTAGGAGCGAGTTTGAACTAAGGTGTCAATCTGCAGATTTATGTGCTTGCTTAATTTTACGCATGTGAGTAGCAGCAATGGGACTTAACCACATAAGTCTGTGGAATCATGACCAAAATCAGCAGCTAGAGCAGACTAATCACTCACTGTGGGAATGACTGATCACATAGTATTCCCTACCAGTAGTTCCCATTCCAAGTCCCCACCTCGCCCTTCCGGTTTTTTGACCTTCTTTATGAAGCCTCCCAACGCCCACCCCTTGCTTCCCCAGATCAAAGACAATGTAATAATCACCACCTTTCTGATGAAAGGAAACACCCTTTCCAAAAATTGCTCATCTTTTTCTGCCGCACTGTGGGTTTGAGATATAGAATAATAGAGGATTAGGGTTGGAGGAGACCTCATGAGGTCATCTAGTCCAATTCTTGGTTTGTAAAGCAGAACCAACCCCAACTAAATCATCCCAGCCAGGGCTTTGTCTAACTGGGCCTTAAAAACCTTTAAGGAAGGAGATTCCACCACCTCCCTCGGTAACCCATTCCAGCGCATCACCACCCTTCTAGTGAAAAGGTTTTTCCTGATATCCAAGCTAGACCTTCCCCATTGCAACTTGAGACCATTGCCCCTTGTTCTGTCATCTGGTACCATTGAGAACAGCCTAGTTCCAGGTTCTTTGGAACCCCCCTTCAAGCAATGAAGGCTGCTATAAAATCCCCCCTCACCCTTCTCTGCTGCAGACTAAATAAACCCAGTTCCCTCAGACTCTCCTCATAAGTCATGTGCCCTAGCCCACTAATCATTTTCATTGCCCTCCACTGGACTCTCTCCAATTTGTCCACATCCTTTCTGTAGTGGGGGACCCAATGGATGCAATACTCCAGATGTGGCTTCACCAGTGCCAAATAGAAGGGAATAATCACTTCTCTCGATCTGCTGGCAATGCTCCTACTAATTCAGCCCAATAAGCCATTAGCCTTTTTGGCAACAAGGGCACACTGCGGACTCATATCCAGCTTCTCATCCACTTGAATCCCCAGGTCTTTTTCTGCAGAACTGAGGCTTAGCCAATCGGTCCCCAGCCTGTAGCAGTGCATGGAATTCTTCCGTCCTAAGTGCAGGACTCTGCACTTGAACCTCATCAGATTTCTTTTGGCGCAATCCTCCAATTTGTCTAGATCACTCTGGACCCTTTCCCTTCCCCCAGCTTAGTGTCATCCAACCCTAGGACCGACCCTCTGGGGCACTCTGCTTGACACTGGCTGTCAACTAGACACCAAGCTGTTGATCATTACCCATTGAGCCCAATGATCTAGCCAGCTTTCTATCCACCTTATAGTCCATTCATCCAATTCATACTACTATAACTTGCTGGCATAATATTGTGGGAGATCATATGAAAAGCTTTGATAGCTCTTTCTTAATGGAAAAATTCTCCAGTCACAGGGGTAGGAAGAGCATACAAAAAACAAAAGAGCTTAGTAGGGGTTGTCTCTACAATACTCACTATGCCTTCCAGTCTCAAAAGCATCTGAAATGTCACAGAAAACATATAAACTCACCAGATAACCCAGAGTTCTGCATCCCACTTGTAGGAGACTGCAGGGATAATGAGATGCAAGTAGGGGCAAGAAATGAGCAGTGGATACAACTGTCCAAATCTGGTGCACTTTGGTAGGTTCCTTTCTCTAAGTGACCCTTTTAGTAAGGCTGGACAGAGTTCACGTCCATCACTAACTCCACATCAATAACTTTCGGTATGAGATATTACCACCAATCGATCCAAGGACAGTCTGTTTGTTTATAAAGAAGAGCACTAATGCCCCCAGAGCCCGTCTTACATTATTTAAAAGGTCTTTATAAATATTATTTGAAGTTTCTTGCTAATATGGAAACACATTAGGCTCTTGAGAAGTGAACTGCACATAGAATCATAGAATATCAGGTTTGAAAGGGACCTCAAGAGGAGGTCATCTACTCTAACCCCCTGCTCAAATAGGACCAATACCCCACTAAATCACATATCTACGCTTTTGATTTTTTTTAGGCTATATTACTTTCACAGTCAAGTTAGGAGGAGTGAAGGAAAGGGTGTAATATTTACTGCATCCTGAAAAGATCTTAAATACTAGGAAACTAAAAGATAGCTTATTGAAAGAAACCATGGCTTCTAACTGTAATAAAGCAAAGAGTGCAATGTATCACCCTACGTAGTTCAAAACCAAAGTTAGGAAATGCAAAGTTTAGTTTTACTCCAAACAATGTAAACCATAATTTTAAAACCTCCAAGAAATACTGGAACTGAAATGGTTTGTCTTATCTCTGCACACTCAGTAATTCTGTTACTTAAACAAATGATTTCCTTAGCACTTTGCACAAAAAAAGGTCCTTGCCCAAAGCAGGTTGCCATCTAGAGAGAACACACAGTGAATGAGAACAACAAGCCACGTGAGAAGGGAAAGAACAAGCAGGTCGAGTTAACCGATTCGTACTGTATACCTCTTGTTTTTCACTTTTTGTAAAATAGGTATGTTCTAAATTAATTGTTTTTCTTAGGCACATTATTACAAATATTAGTGTCCACTTGATTAATCTAACATGGCTGGGCATTTAAATAAGTCTAAGTAACTAGCCTTAGAGAAAAAGCTTTTTTCTGGGGTAAATCCTACTCTTAAGAAGGCTACAGGTTAAAGATATTTACAGAGCTGTTTGTAGGAGACCATTTAAGATCAGAGGTGTTAAGTGTCCACTTCATCTTAAAATGGTCTCCTACAACATGTACTAATTCTGCATACATAACAATCTGTTCCAGCGTGTATTTAGCTGTGACAGACTGCTTACCTTCTCCAGACTTGAAGAAAAGCTCTGTGAAGTTTGAAAGCCTGACCTTCCACCAAAAGAAGTTGGTCCAATAAAAGATACTATCTCACTCACCATGAGTGCTTTGTACAGAACAAAGAGCTCTTTGGTAAAAGTCTTCTCTCTTGCAGTTTGCTGGTGCTACTGGCAGAAGCCCTGGAGCTAAGGTACTGTACTCTAGTGGGAATTTTGTCACCACTTCTATAATTAAACCAAGAACTGTCCTAAATAAAAGTGTTGATTTGTGCAGTATTACTAATTAATTGTCCAGCATGTGACAATGAAAATAGGCTACCAATTTATTCAGGGTGTGTTTGGTTCCTTTGCCACAGCCTTTCTTCAACTTCCCCTTCTTCCATTTTAAATGGGCTCATACAGTGGAACTCAAAGGAATAACCAGGAATTGGTGCTAGAGACCATCTCTCCTTGCCTCCCCTAAAGCTAACCAAGTTAAGTTATTTGAAAGGTAGCTAAACTTCAGTGTGTCAGCGAACGTAAGTACAAAGGCCTTCTGAGCCAAGTTTTTAACTAAGGAGTCTACCATCAGACTTTAAAAACATTCATTTTCACAGGTACCTGGGGATTTCAACTGAGGCAGACAGATAAAAACCCATGCTCAACTGAAAACACTTACATGCACCAGAGAAAGACAACTAGATCTCAGTTTGGGAAGATAAGAATTTACTGTTTTCTTTCTCAGACAAATCAATGACCAGAGAATTTTAATCTGCACTCTTTAAACCTGCTGCGTATTCAGCATGCTGCCTTCTTTCTTAAGCAATGTGTACTATCTAGGATTGAATGTGTTACTGAATCAGGATAAACTTGGTTAAAAAACTTTATTCAGCCAACAGGAGTAAGCCACTGCTACAGTTAATTGTCTGGCAACCTGGCGTGAAGACATCTACTGCAAGATAGTTCTAGGAATAACATTGCCCATGGAAACTCTCATCCCACCATACAACTTTCTTACCTGAGGAGGTGCCTTTTTTAGCAACACGAGAAGGGCCTGCAACACCAAGTTGGAGAATCGTGGTCCAATAGGAACATAATCTGGAAGGGAAAAACACTAATAAGCATGTTAATGTTGTACAGCAGGAATCAAACTTTTCTGATTCACTTTTCAAATTCCATTGTGCTTCTCAAAGGAAAGCAGTGATTGAAAGGGAAATCTTCACTCTCAGCCTTGCAGTCATAATGAAGCAACGGGAAAAAATACTGGATTTAAAATTCAGCAATCACACTGTTTCTGTTTCCTTGTCACTTGTGAATGCCTGCTGTACGGCTGCTTCTCAAGAAGCCTCCCTACAAAAGCAGTAGCCTTTCCTTTCACTGCAGGACACCTCTGGTATTCTAGTTCTGAACATTTCCTGAACAGGTGCTGCCTTATTGTATGATATGCGGGCTAAATAGAGAAGAAACCATTTTACTTGGATGACCTAAATCTGTGCCGACAAAAGTGAATTAATAACCAGGGCTTTCAATATACAGTGCCTGTCTATTACCCCAGAAGTGTCTGTCTCTCTCTCCTTTTTTTTTTGGCATATCCATTAACAAAAACAAATACCGCAGAAATCCAACTCCAGGAACCCAAAGGCATTAAAAAAATCATTTAAAAGCATAAGATCTGTAATACAGGTGACAACTCCCCTGCAAACCATATTCCTGCATGTACAGTGCTGGAGTTATATGGTCACTCTACTGTTCTCTTAAGACTGTCTTGGTTTCTACAATGGAGACATCTTGGGGCAGCTACCCCACTGCCTTGCCCCTTGTACAGTGAGTCCCAGCCGTGATGAGTGGATGTAAAACGCTAGGAAATCAGAATTCTGCACTTTTTCAAACGGATGGTACAGTAAAACCTCGGAGTTACAAACTGACCAACCCATCACACACATCATTTGGAACTGGAAGCATGCAATCAGGCAGCAGCAGAGACAAAAAAAGGGGGGGTGGGGAATCAGTACAGTAAAAGTGCTGTGCTAAATGTAAACTACTAAAATAATAAAGGGGAAGTTTAAAAACAGATTTGACAAGGTAAGGAAACTGTTTCTCTGATTAGAGGCTAACCAGTTTATTTCAGCATAAGCTTTCGTGGGCTTTATGCTGAAATAAACTGGTTAGTCTCTACGGTGCCACAAGTATTCCTCGTTTTCTTTACTGATACAGACTAACATGGCTCTAATCTTAAACCTGTTTCTCTGCTTGATTCATTTAAATTAAGATGGTTAAAAGCAGCATTTTTCTTCTGCATAGTAAAATTTCAAAGCTGTATTAAGTCAATATTCAACTGTAAACTTCTGAAAGAACAACCCTAACGTTTTGTTCAGAGTTAACCACCTCCATTCCTGAGACGTTTGTAACTCTGAGGTTCTATGTACTATTTTATACAGTTGTAAATGACTGTTCAAAGGTGCAAGGCAGTGAATTATCAGGCCCCTTTCTGACTTGTTACTTAAGCCTATAAATCTCATTTAGTTTTAAATGATGCACATAGAGGCTGGAGCAAAATGACTGATTCAAATACCATAGAACAAGATGAAGCCAACACTGAGGTAGAAGACGATTACTGCTGGACTTCAGAAATTACACATTTAGACCAACATGGAAGATCAATTCAAGGCTCTTGAACCATCACACTTGGAATAGACTCCATACATGCTTACGGTTCCTGAATCATTTCTGGTTCGTAACATTACGTTGTCTGTTGCCTGGTGCAACCAAAATTCTGTGACTCACCTAGGAGCCTTTCAATGTCATCGACTACTACACAGCTGAGCTGGGACTTGTATGCATCATCAAAGATCTAGGGGGAAAAACAATTTAATATTATTCTCACAAATCTCATCATAAGAGATCTCCCAGACCATCCAATTATATACATGTGAACAAGCCTCATGTTCCTTGGATACATGGCCTTGTGTACTTTTGTGATGCCATGCATTAGACCGCACCTCAGACCATTTCAGGATGGCTGAGGTCAGTCTATCAACCAAACAGGCAGAGCATGAACACTCAACTCAAAATCCCAGCACATAACAGGAAAAAGGGGGTTTGAAACATTAAAAGGCCTATATGCTTGTCTGTCTCACCTAAAGCTTACCATCTCCCTGACAACTTAGGAAGGAGCCTGTCCTTCAGGCCCATCCTGTCTCTGTATCTGTCCGGTTTTCCCAAAATAGCCCCCAACAACTGCCTCCCACTCTCCTCAGAATCCTCTTTTTAACTCTTTAGTATCTTTTTGATTTGTTAGTTCTCAGTCTCGGCAAAACAGCTCTGCAAATTAGCTGGCACTTGTAAGTAGCGTCTTCACGGCTTAACAGCACAGGTATTGTTTCTTAACCTTCTGCGCCATTTACCAGGAGGTGTTCATCTGAACCCCGTTACACCTTCCCTCCAACACCTTATTATTAAATTAACTCCCACATCGTAAACATTTCAGGAAATATTTCTCATGACTAGGTGACATGCAGTACTGGTAAATTAATACGAATCAGTATTTCTAAATTATTTAGAAGTATTTCTAAAGTATTTCTAAATTATCAGTCCCATGTCCATCACAGCAAGAACCGCAGTGATCTGCAACACTTTGAAGTGGCAGCTTTATTTAAATTACAAATGGAGGCTTTTATTGAAATAAGTATAAAAAAAGCACTTGAAGAAAAAACGGCTACCTACTTTTCATAACCATTGTTCTGCAAGATGTGCTGCTCATGTGCATTCTAGATTTGCGCATGCCCATGTGCACAGTTGTTGGAGACTTTTTGCCTTTGTGATATCCATAGGGTTGGCTATAGCACCCACTTGAGTGCCGTGCTGGTATATTAGGTGCTGCCAGCCTCCTCTGTTCTTTTTTGCTGGCAACTCTGACAGAGGGGTAGGAGGGCAGGTAATGGAATGGACATGAGCAACACATCTCGAAGAACAGTTGCGAGAAAGTAGGTATCCATTTTTCCTTCTTGTTCATGCTTGATTCCCATTCTAGGTGACTCACAAGCAGTATCTTTGGAGGTGGGCTCAGAGTTCAGTCTAGCGGCTTGCAGCTCTGCTCTATCAAAGCCAGCATCGTCCCTGGCAAAAAATCTAAGGCAAAAGTCTCTGACAATGGCAAGCACACATCTAGAATGGAATCGACATGAGCAAGCACTCAAAGAAGAAATGAATAATCCAACTGATGCTGAGGCTTATCTTATTTATTTTGCTATTAAATTCAATTGATTTTACAGTTTCCATGTAATGGTACAGGCAGTGACCGAGAGCCCCACTGCAGCCCTGGGTGGCCTTGCAGATGGGCACTACCTTATCTTCCCCACGGGGAGCAGCACAAGACTCACTTTAACCGCCATGGGCAAGGAGAAGTTAACATGCTATTCACAGAATCATAGAATATCAGGGTTGGAAGGGACCCCAGGAGGTATCTAGTCCAACCCCCTGCTCAAAGCAGGACCAATCCCAACTAAATCATCCCAGCCAGGGCTTTGTCAAGCCTGACCTTAAAAACCTCTAGAGAAGGAGATTCCACTACCTCCCTAGGTAACCCATTCCAGTGCTTCACCACCCTCCTAGTGAAAATGATTTTCCTAATTGCAACAAGATGGCCAACGTTAGTATGGTGGGTCCTGCGCTTTTCTTGGCACAGAACTAAGGTGCCATCCCTTGCCCCTGCTCTTGGGGTGCCGATGGTCGCGTTAGTGGCCCTGGAAGGTAGTAAAGAAGAGAAGTGGGGGAGGGGTCTGGATTTGCTCCTCACTCTTGAGCCCCAGCCCCTCTCAACCCCAGCGGGTTCTTACTCTCTTCCCCCTTAGGTGAGGCACCTTCAGTCCTTTAGATGTGGGTGAAAGGAGTTTCCCTCCCCAGCAGGGGCAGGGTCCCTTTTTCTTTGGTTCTCTGATTCTCCAAGTCTTGCAGTACACCTCCAAACTCCAGTCCTCCTTCCTCCTCCTCCCTTGTCTGCCTGAAGCAGTGGGTTTTATTGGGTTTCTAACAGGACCTTAATTGACTGCAGGTGCTCCAACTAACCTGCTGCCACCTTCCCTAGTCTACAGGGAGCCACGCCTTAATTAGCCTTGAGTTTACATATTTCCCCTCAAGCACTCTACCACAACTCCCTGATCCTCCTCTATCACATAATATCCAACCTAAACCTCCCCCACTGCAACTTGAGACCATTGCTCCTTGTTCTGTCATCAGGGGTGCACCTGGATAATGATCGAGGCGCTAAAGTAAGTGTAGTCAATTATTTTTGGCCAAGGTCCAAATTTCTTGGTCAAACCATAGTCAAGGTCCAGACTCCAGAGAAAATAGTAAGTGAATAAAAAGATTTTGGGATCTGTTCAAAAGTCTCTGGCAGTCCGGATTTGGCCCTTGGTTCACCTGTTGACTCCCTTAAAATAAAGGAGCACTTAAGAAAGACAAGCTGTTGCAGAGAATAACATGATTAGAAGGGACAGCAAGGGTCATCTAGTGTAACCCCTTGCCACGATGCAGGATTTGTTGTGTCTAAACCATCGAAGACAGATGGCTCTCCCTCTGGTGAAGAAGATTCCATAATCCCAGAGGCAGTCTGTCCCGCTGTTCTTACAGTGAGGAAATTATTCCTGAGATTTAATCAAAATCAGCTATTCTGGAGAGTGAACCCATTGCCTCTTGGCAAGAGAGAACTTCTTCTCTCCATCTTTTTTACGGAAGCCTTTCAAGTATTTGAAGACTGCTGTCATGTCCCCTCTTAATCTCCTCTTTTCCAAATTAAATATGCCCAGTTCCATCAGCCTTTGCTCATATTACTTGTGTTCTATCTCTCTGATCATCTTTGTCACTCACCTCCGGATCCTCTGCAATTTCTCTACCTATACATTGGTGACCAAAATTGGATGCAGTACTCCAGCTGAGGCCTAACCGCGCGCGCCAAGTAGAGCGGTACTGTCACCTCCCATGATGTGCATACTATACCTCTGTTAATGCAACCTACAATGCATTTGCTTTTTTTTGAAACAACATTATACTGTTGATTGATGTTGAGGTTGTGATCACCACAACACCTAGCTCCTTCTCAGCAGGGCTGCTGCCAAGTCACTTATCCCCCATTCTGGATTTGTACATTTGGTTTTTCTTCCCTACATGTAGCACCTTACATTTGTCTTTTCTGAATTTCATTTTTGTTGTCCACATCCCAGTTCTCCAGTTTATCTGAATTTTAGCTCTTTACTCCAAAGTGTTGGCAACCTCCCTAGCTTGTCACAGGCAAATTTGATCAGTATGCTCTCTATACCTACATCCAGGTCATTAATAAAAGTGTTAAACAACACTGGGCCCAGAACAGATCCCTGCAGAGCCCCACTTGAGACCTCCCTCCAATCTGACATCATTCCATGAATAATTTATCTTTATCTGCGGTTTTTTAACCAATTATGTATGCACTTCATGGAAGTTATACCAAGGCCGTATTTCTCCAGCTTACTTATCAGAATATCATAAGGGACTGTCTCTAAAGTCTTGCTTAAGTCCCAGGTATATTATGTCCACCACATTCCCCCATCCACCAAATCAGCTACCCCGTTAAAGAAGTGACAAAGAGTCCTGTGGCACCTTAAAGACTATCTTTGGAGGTGGGCTCAGAGTTCAGTCTAGCGGCTTGCAGCACTGCTCTATCTAAGTGATGCCCACGAAAGCTTATGTTCTAATACTTTAGTTAGTCTTTAAGGTGCCACAGGACTCTTTGTCACTTCTGTAATTCCAGACTAACACGGCTACCTCTCTGATTCCTGTCAAAGAAGGAAATCAAGCATGATTTGTTCTTATTAAACCCATGAGGACTTACCTCTTCATCTTCCAGGTATTTGCAAATTGAATGTTTTAAACATTGCTCCTTTAGCTTCTCAGATATCAAGACAGGCTGACTGGTCTATAGTTCCCTGGCTCCTCCTTTCCCCCCTTTTCAAAGATTAGCGCAACATTACCCTCTCTCTAGTCCTCCAGCACATCTCTTGTCATCCATGAGTTTGCAAATATTATTGTCAGTGGCTCCAAGATTTCTTCAGCTAATTCCTTCAGCACGCTCAGGAGAACAGGATCTGGCCTTGTTGATTTAAATTCACTCAAATTGATCAGAAGATCTCTGAAGTGTTCTTTACTTATCCCAACTGGCATCCCTTCCCCTTTATTATCTATGAAAACTTTGCTAGTCATCCAGTCACATGTTATTTTCTAAGAGAAGACTAAAGCAAAAGAGGCATTGAGCAGCTCTGCCTCCCTATCATCTTCCATTACCAGCTCACCTTCTCCCTTGAGCAGTGGTCCCTCACCATCCTTGATCTTTCTTTTTTTTCTGACATATTTGTAGAGCTTCTTGTTGGCTCTAACATTCCTTACCAGCTGTAACTCATTCCTTGCCTTGGCTTTCCTGATTTTGTCAATACACATTTGTGCTATTCCCATTTATACTTCCTTGGTGACATACCTCTCCTTGTGAAGCCACACTGGCTTCCTGTGTTTCTTCTGATCATTCCTCAGCATTGGACTAGCTTGATGTTGAGCCTCTGGTATTACAAATTTTTAAGAACTGCCAGCCCCCTTCAACTCCTTTTCTTCCTAATTTCTTTCCTTGGGACCTTGCCTACTATTTCTAGTTGCTAAATGAATTCTTTGCAACTGTCTTCACTGTAGAAGGTAATAAAGGAGATTCTCACACGAGCCATTCTTTTTAGGTGAGAAATCTGAGGAATTGTCCCAGACTAAGATGTCAAAAGAGGAGGTTTTGGAACATACTGAGAAATTAAACAGTAATAAATCACCAGGATTACATAGTAATCAACCAAGAATTCTGAAGGAAATCGCATAAGTACTAAACGAAGTATGTAACCTATTATTTAAATCAGCCTCTGTACCAGACAACTTGAGAACAGTTAATGTAATGACAAGTTTTAAAACAGCTCCAGAGGCAATCCTCGCAATTACAGGCTGGTAAGCCTAACTTTGGTACCAGGCAAATTGGTTTAAACTATAGTAAAGAACAGAATTATCAGACATACAGTATGCCATGGAAGAGTCAACATGTCTTTTGTATAGGGAAATCATGTCTCACCAATCTATTAGAATTCTTTGATGTCAACAAACGTGGACAAGGATGATACACTGGATATAGTGTACATGAACTTTCAGAATGCCTTTGACAAAGTCTCACACCAAAGGCTCTTATGATAAGTAAGCAGTCATGGGATAAGAGGGAAGGTCCTCTCATGGATTAGTAACTGATTAAAAGATAGGAAACAAAGGTTGGGAATAAAATGGTCAGTTTTCACAATGGAGACAGACAATCAACAGGGTCCCCCAAGAATCTGCACTAGGACCAATGCTTGCCAACATATTCATAAATGATCTGAAAAAAGGGGTGAACAGTGAATTGGCAAAGTTTCCAGATAATACAAAATTACTCAACATAGTTAAGCCCAAAGCAGACAGTGAAGATTTACAAAGAGATCTCAAAAAATGGATGACTGGGCAACAAAATGACAGATGAAATTCAATGTTGATAAATGCAAAGTAATGCACATTGGAAAACCTAATCCCAGTTTAGGAAAGGGACAACTATGTGGGGATATGATAGCGGTCTATAAAATCATTAATGGTGTGGAGAAAGTGAATAAGAAACACAATAACCCATGTCATGCAATTGAAATTAATAGACAGCAGATTTTAAACAAACATAAAAGGGAATACTTTTTTACATGATGCACAACCAACCTGGGCAACTCGCCGCCATAGGATGTTGTGAAGACAAAAAGTATAACTGGGTTCAAAAGAGAAGTAGGTAAATTCCTGGAGGACAGGTCCATCAAAGGCTATTAGCTAAGATGGTCAGGGATGCAAGCCTATGCTCTGGGTGTCCTTAAGCCTCTGGCTGCCAGAAGCTGGGACTAGAAGATGGGGATGGATCACATGACAACTGCCCTGTTCTGTTCATTTTTTCTGAAATATCTGGAACTGGCCACTATCAGAAAACAGTATATTGGGCTAAATGGACCATTGGTGTGACCCAGTATGGCTGTTCTTATGTTCTTAAAAGTTTGTTTTAAGTGTTTCACATAAGAACTCTATTGCTGGGGTGGTATCCAATTTGCCAGGGCAGCATTTAATTGCCTTAACCATGACAACATTCTTTCTATTCCTGAAATCCCATCTTATTCACGACATCCCTCCAACTTCAGAAACAAAGGGCAGGAGTCCCCTTTGTTACAACCCCAATTCATCCCTAAAGTATAGTCCATCCCGAGCACTGAATAAGGCAAGGGTCCGAAGGTGGGGAATGTAATCATGTAATTAAGACTGTCTCATAACACACACGCACGAGGAGGCTATTAAGACAACCTTAATTCTGGCATTTCCTAACTTTTGAGTGCTTTTCCTTGCACTCTGTTTAAAAGATACTGAGGCTGACTCAGATTTCAGTCATATTGCTGATGGTAGTGTATAAGATCAATGCTATGTCAATAGCCCCCAGTCTGCTAAACAAGAGCATGCATACGAGGGGAAGAGCTAGGGGGTAAGTCTACTTTCAGAATGGAGAGCATAATTTAGGGCAAAGTCATTTTTCAACCCCATGTCAGAGTGCACAAGAATCAGGTTCAGATAAATTTACAGTAATACCCACAATACCTTCTTCATAGCTTGGCACTTAGCAGTTTCAGAAAAACCAATTGTCTTATCAGGTGAACAGATCTTGATAAATGGAAAGTTGGATTTTTCTGCAATCTTTGCTGCCAAGGCAGTCTTTCCACTATGTGGGGGACCTGTACAAAGGAAGAGATACAAGTCAGAAAGGGAAAAATAGATTGTGCAAGGCTCAAGGTAAACTAGGTGGACTTGAGCAAGTTAATAATCTTATTCACAGGGACCTGACTTTCTGAAGTGACACTTTACAAGAGTCACTCTCCTTTCTTAGCCCCTGTACAGCATTGCTTTCCAGATGGGTTCATTTACAGCCGGAATTCTTAAAACAGGTCACGAGGGATTATGTGGGGGTTGCAAGCTGTTGGCATCCACCCCAAATCCCACTTCATCTCCAGCATTTATAATAGTGTTAAATATTTTAAAAAGTGCTTTTAAATTATAAGGGAGATTGCACTCAGAGGCTTGCTGTGTGAAAGGGGTCACCAATGCAAAAGTTTGAGAACCACTGATTTACAGAGACTACTTGGACTCCAAGGAGTGCGACTTGCAAAAAAACCAAACCAAGAACCAAAAAGATGCTGTGTCTCTTATTGAGCTGCCTGACTACTGCAAAACATTTGCTCGGATTTTAAATTAATTTTCTTAAATTACACTCACGTTCCTTGTGCATTTGCAAACAAGAATGTTGAAAATACCTGTGAAAGTCAAAAGTGGAATTTGTACCTGGAAACACACACCAGAAACCTAATTGAACCAGGAAGTAAAAACATAACATACATCCTACATGCCCAGCCAAATACAAAATGTAGGTGTCACACACAAGCAACAAACGGCTTAAGAGCAAGCAACAAACTAAAGACTTACTCTCAGGAGCTACAAGTAACATATCATAAAATCACAGAATATCAGGGCTGGAAGAGACCTCAGGAGGTATCTAGTCCAACCCCTTCTCAAAACAGAAACAACCCCCATCCAGCCAGGGCTATGCCAAGCCAGGCCTTAAAAACCTCTAAGAAAGGAGATTCCACCACCTCCCGAGGTAACCCATTCCAGTGCTTCACCACCCTCCTAGTGAAATAGTGTTTCCTAATATGCAACTGTGATGTTATTGACATGAACTGGGACCGTATAGATCATTGTTGCAATCAAGGTCCTGTAGTGGCACCAAATCTTATGTAAAGGAGGTCATATAAGGTGTCTAAGACCAGGTTATGGTTTGCTGGTTATGATTATGCTATCTGCATGCATGTGTCTTTTTTGTATTTAAAGTTATGAATATTGGGTCTATACTGTCTGTATCTCAAACTTATGCTGTGCTTCTGGCTAACACCCCAGACAAGTTGGTATTAACTCTTCCTAGCCTGCTTGATGGCCCATTAAGGACCATCAGCTATACAACTGACCCACTGAGAGAAGGCAGACACACCTTGAGACTCAGCAAGGTATGCAGGGACTTGCCCATGTGACTCCAGACTCCATTTTGCTGTAATTTTCCATAGTAAGAACAAAAAAGTTCTTATACCTCAAAAAGACTATAAAAGGGTGAAGCACCATCTCCATTTTGTCTTCAATCCTGCTTCTTAACCTCTGGAGGGACTTTTGCTACAAACTGAAGCTTTCAACAAAGGACTAATGGACTAATCCCAGCTGGGGTTGCTTGTACTCCAGATACTTAATTTGAATCTGCAGTTTATTCTATCACTGCTGCAAACCTGAACCAAGAACTTTGCCATTACTGTATGTAATTGATTTCATTTAACCAATTCTAGCTCTCACCTATATCCTTTTCCTTTTATGAATAAACCTTTAGATTCTAAAGGATTGGCAACAGAGTGATTTGTGGGTAAGATCTAATTTGTATATCGACCTGGGTCTGGCGGTTGGTCCTTTAGGATGAAGAGAAACTTCTTCTTTTACTGGGCTATCGGTTTTCATAACCAGATATCCCCATAACGAGTGGCTGCTGGTGGTGATACTGGGAAACTGGAGTGTCCAATGGAATTGCTTGTGTGACTTGTGGTTAGCCAGTGGGGTAAAACCAAAGTCGTCTCTGTTTGGCCAGTTCGGTTTGCCTTAGATGTGGAGAAACCCCAGCCTTGGGCTGTAACTGCCCGGCTTTAAGCAATTTGTCCTGAATTGGCACTCTCAGTTGAGTCCTGCTGGAACCAGCTCTGTTACACCAACCTAGACTTCCCCCACTGCAACTTGAGACCATTACTCCTTGTTCTGTCATCTGCCACCACTGAGAACAGCCGAACTCCATCCTCTTTGGAATCCCCGTTCAGGTAGTTGAAAGCAGCTATTAAATCTCTTCTCTTCCGCAGGCTGAACAAGCCCAGTTCCCTCAGCCTCTCCTCATAAGTCATGTACCCCAGTCCCCCAAATCATTTTCATTGACTTCTGCTGGACTTTCTCCAATTTGTCCACATCCTTTCTAAAGTGGGGTGCCCAAAACTGGATGCAGTACTCCAGATGTGGCCTCACAAGTGCCAAACAGAGGGGAAATCGATTTAAGCTAACTGCAATCTGCTCACAAGCTGGTTACAAACAAAGTCAAAACTGATCAAACAGGTTATTAATTACAAATTATTCACCTGCTCTAGTGTTCCAAGAGCAGGCATTGGATGGACAATGTCCCACTTTCCCTCAGAACCAAATAAACCTATTTTAAGATCTGATGCAACATTCATGCATCTGGTCATTTTTCCAGGTACTAACAATACTTTTCTTTCTGACAAGTGGACTTCACACATTACTGGATCCCTAGTCCAAGTACTTGTATGTGATAACTGCCCAGACTGGATTGTGTGATACTCACTTTCAGACATTCATACTCCTAAACTCACCTTCTAAAAGAACGCTAACCAGCGGAGTGCGGTCACTGTTTTTGGTTTGTTGGACAAGCAATTCTCCATCTTCCAGCACCCTTGTTACAGGGTCTCCCCACTGGATAATGCCATTCATGATGTAACTTGCATAATCTTCCTGGTTCGTTCCAAATGCCTGTGTTTCATAGGATGAAAAAATTATTCTCAGTAGAGAGTCTTGTTTGATCACAGGAAAACATGGCAAGGGCCAGTTGAGAAAACTAGAGCGACAGGTGCGGTGGTGGGCTTTTTCAATATGATTATGAGAGATTTTGGTACACATTTTAGCTGAGTGAGCAGTGAAACCATGGATTTACTAGTGATGATATACAGGTTGTCTTAAAGGACCATAAAATAAGATGTTATTGCCTATTTAGCATATGGTAACCTCTGCAATCAAATACAATATCATCTATTTCTATGTAAATTACCATTAGGTTCGGAAATTATCTACACTTTACTAAAAGATATCAAGTTCTCTTCATCAGAGCCCTAATCCTCCTGCCACTGAATTCAATGCGAAAACTCTCATTGATTTCAATGAGATTAGACTAAAGACCAAGCAGTGTGTACTGCAAACTGAAGGGCCCTCTCTTGCAATCACTCTATTTAACACTTCCCATGCATAGAAAGGCTGCAGAATAGAGCCCTAAAATGAGCGGACAGAGAAGCTCAGTTCATTCCTGTTGAACAGTATTCATTTTATTAAGCCACAGAAATGACCTCAAAAGCCATGCTGCAACATTACGTTTGTGCATGTGCACAGATCTGAAGTGGCTGCTGTATTCATTAATTAAGGAAGCACATGTTTTTCTCCTGTGTTCACTGCTTTATGATATGAATTAAATAGGTCCCACTCACCGGCTTGATATCATTCTCCAGAGAGGCAAAGAAGTCTCCCCTCGTCACCCGCAGACTCTCTGCCGTCTCCATATTCACTTCCACTTTGGTGGTGGCCTAATTAATTTACAAGGAAATGGGTTAACATACAGTCTCAGAGTACAAATTATCTCGAGGACATTGTTGAACATCATCCTCTGTATTCATAGGATTTTGATTCTCTAGTTAATTATATACCAATAAAACCTAAAGAAATCTTCTCTAACAACGCATTTCAAACATAAATATTGGGTATTCCTGGAGTAGTTTTCATCTCCACTGTGAATCACAGCTATTAGCTACTTTTCACGTCGGGTTGTGAAGCATTCAATATTAACATTTCACAAGGTGGGAAACTGAGGGATGGAGTTTAAGAGGCTGATCCTGAAGGGTGTTCATCACCTCACAAGATGGGGTCCTGGAGTTCCTGGCTCCCACTTCTCCACTCTGACCAGGAACTGTCCTTACATTTGATTTCTTGCTGCTTTTCCTATATTTACATCAGATGAACCATACTTGAGAGCCCATTTTAAATTAGGATCAGACCACCTTCCTAAAAATGGCACTATTAATATTGTTTAGAAGAGCTGAACCCAGCTGGGAAGTCTCTCACACAGCTTCACATCAAGAATTGCCTTTTCTAGGTGAAAAAAGGAGTCTGGTTTCTTTCTGTTTGGCCCTCCCAAGAACTAACAGGCAAGTTTTAAAAAGTAGTGAGGAGGAGTATATGCATCTTAAACTGGCAGAGAGACTCTGCCTAAACTGGCAGAGAGCCAGACCCACTCTCTCTCTCCCCCACACATACACACAACACACTCTACTCCCCTCATTTGAAAAGCACGTTGCAGACACTTAACGCTGGGATACCTGTCCATAATGCACTGCTCCCAATGCCGCTGCAAGTACAGCAAATGTGGACAGGCCAGTGCACTTGCAGCTGTCAGTGTGGACAGACTGGAGCGCTTTCCAAAGGTTGGGGTAACTCAAAGCGCTTTACAGCTGTAAGTGTAGCCAACCCCTTAGTCACACTCTATTTAGCATTGTAGATGTTATCGGGGAGTAACTCTAGCACAGTCATCAGAAATACTAAAAACGTCCCCCATCCCTGGAACAATTATACGAGCATCACACCAGCTACAGCCAGGCTCATGACAACTGCAGAGCAGACAGAGAAAATGATTAGATCAGTAAAAGTGCCAGAACACGCATTGATTCAAGCCAGATTTGTGGATGCTCAGCTCCAACATTATAGTTCTAAAAGAAAACCAGAACCTTCAAACTTCCCTTATCGAGGAGCTTTGCATCTCACTCCAGCAAGTTCTATCTACAGGCAGAGAGAAGACAGGATTGCAGCTTTCATTCTGCTTGTAATGGCAATGATAAGCACACAGATCTTTACACTGGTCTGACAGTCAGTGAACCTTACACAGGCCTGAGCATGCTACTTAGGGCTTGGCTACACCTGAAATTTCAAAGCGCTGCCGCGGGAACGCTCCCATGGCAGTGCTTTGAAGTGCGCGTGTGGCCACGCATGAGTGCTGGGAGAGAGCTCTCCAAGCACTTCTGGTAATCCACCTCTATGAGGGGATTAGCTCCGAGCGTTTGGAGCGTGGCTCCCAGCGCTCGCAGCCTGTCCACACTAGCGCTTTAAAGCGCTCAGACTTGCTGCACTCAGGTGGGTGATTTTTCACACCCCTGACCCAAGTTAGAGCACTATAAAGCGCCAGTGTAGCCAAGCCCTAAGACTTTTCAGTTTTCACTAACCATTCATCCTGTTATGATGAACCCAGCTGTTTGCAGAGAACTTACTGGAGGAAGGGGTCAGAGCTGTCAAAAAGATTTAACTGCCTTTTAAGTGTCTCTGAACAATAGGTGAACTTGTCAAAGTGAATAGGTCAGAAGACCTGACAATAGCTTAGGAAAAACATCTCTGAGAGATGAATCATTAAATGATATTGGAAGATCAGTGCTTCTAAAAATACCAACTGCTTTGAGTTAGTTTCCCAGACCTGAGGAAGAGCTCTCTCTAAGTTCAAAAGTTTGTCTTTCTCAACAACAG
The DNA here is from genome assembly GCA_007922305.1 of Dermatemys mawii. Classification (NCBI taxonomy): domain Eukaryota; kingdom Metazoa; phylum Chordata; order Testudines; family Dermatemydidae; genus Dermatemys; species Dermatemys mawii. The sequence continues at coordinate 4,097,841 of ML677408.1, forward strand.
AAGTTGGTTCAACAAAAGATACATTACTTCAGGCACCTTGTCTCTCTTACCCCTTGAATGGCCATTTATACTCCCTTTCTGCTTATTAATGATTAGCTTAAGAACCTTTAGACAAAGAACATGCATATGTGCCAGACCAACTAGACTCTGTCACAGGGAACCTTAGAAAGTTATAATTGAAGAGAATTTGAAACCTTCATCAGAACAACTGGAACTTGTGCAGAGGTCTGAACAACTTAAGTAATTCAGCTCTAGGATAAGGATGACTTCATGGGTCAGCTATATTTGTGTGATAAAGAGTAACTAAATTTAAACATAACATGTCCAAAAAACCCCTTACATTTGATGCTTGATATTATTTGCTTTTTTGATCTAAAAAGGAAATAGTCAACACCCTTACATTTTAACATCGACATGTCCAGCCTCTTGGGTTAGAGTCATACTGACGAGGGGAACGGACTAATTGATCTAATAAGTCCTTTCTATCCTGAATTTTTAATCTCTTAATGCTCAGCAGTTAGAAAGCTAACTGCAGGTTCTAATTCACATCTAAAACATTCTCTATAGTTACCAACTGCAAGCTAGTTTACACTGGTTCTAAATCTACAGTGAATTCTTGTTGGTGAGAACCCTGCAATGAGTTTGATCCCATGAACCCTCATCAGTTTGTCCCACTAATTACTCCTCAATTCAACACAAAATGTGGAAAACCCACTGACACCCTCTCCCCGCCTCCACACTCTCACATTTAAAAAATGGACTGAGAAGGCTTTTTATACTACGAAATTTAAAAGAACCACTCAATGGGTTTTTAGACTGTAGCTTGTTCTGACTGGATGAGGGAGCACCTTTTCCCATTTGATAAATCTCCAATAGAGATGCATGATTAGCTAACACAACCCAGATCTCTCCCCTCCTAATAACCAAAGGATTTGCTCAGCTTGCAGGTAAGATGGCTAAGAATTATACATTATCTTAACATACAAGTGGAGAAAGCATATAGGCTTTTAAACACCTTAGTTTCCTTCTAAAAAATCAGAGCAGTATGTGTCAATATAAAAGGCCCTCCCTTTTCATTATATTCACACCATCTTTTGGTCACTTGGGCAAAGAGTCTGTGTCTCAGCCTACACTTGCATGAGCTAATAAATCTGTATTTCAACACTACCAAATATTAAATGGTGCTTTCTACATTTTGGTTAATCTCCTTAGCGTCTTAAGCTGACATTTCATGGTCCTTATCACCTCTCTAGTTAAAGGCACAATGACCTTCATAAATCACAAACACTGTAAGAGCAGAACATCCTCCTTTCATTCTGAAATCCTATATCAGGAGACGATTTATAAACACATTATGGATGCTGCAGAGCTCTACATGCACCTGGGCAGCATTCAAGTGTGGTTCTGCTCTGAAATGGTATCATCCTATGTAAAGGGAATCTGCTGATTTTAAGGACTACAGTAAGTTTTTACCCCTTTTTATACATGTAAGAACAGCACAACTGTGGGGAAGTGGGCTGGATTCCACTTCTTCTTGGGCATCATCAGAACGGTTTACTAAGTTGCTTTCACAGCTACACTTGTGCAAGTCCACAGTCACCAGGACTGCACAGATATCTCTGATGACCCAGTCTGGCCTCTGGAACCTTTATTATTGAGGGTGCACAACAAAGAAAGAAGCCAGCTTGTTTCTCAGATCCCACTGGAGTCTACAAATCTGACAGTTGGTGGGAATGGTGGAGGGGACAGTCCTCCTTGTAGACTGAAAGCATTTGATTACACTGCTCTACAGCCAAAATGCTTCTGAAATAAATGTAGTCAAACTTGACTAATTCTGGGTCACTGAGAATGAAAATGATGCTTAAAATTGTTGATTGGCTCTAGTTTTCAAGATGTGCTATTGGGTCAGTATATACGACCCTTGACATGGGAATGGCGGAGGATAAGTGAGTTATAAAGGGAAGGGATCTCAATTTAAACCAGAAATGACTAATACACATCTTTGACTGGATCTATGAATAAATCTATGACTGGGTTTGGACAGTACTTGCTTTTTAGGCAAAACAATGAATGATGCCATCTGAAGCTGGTATTGCATCATACATGATATGAATTGCATCATGTTATTCCTAGAAGTCATGGATGATGCAATCATAACGAAACTTACATCACTCTGCTGAACAAATTGCCCTATATCAGCTCTAGAAATCATACAGTGTCGTGCTCTCTTATTTGTCAGTGTTTGATTTTGCAAAGGGACACATTTCTGTTTAGCCAAAGTGAGCAGAGATGCCTCGTACTTGTGTGAACAGTGCAGATAACTTCTGCTATGTTTGTGGTGAAGTGACCTTTGCATCACAAAAGCGCAGTATAACCACTATGGTTAAGAAAGCCTATCACCTTTATTTTGGCTGCAAAATTGGAGATCAGGACAAGAGGTGGGCCCCACACATATGCTGCAACACTTGTGCAACAAATCTTCGCCAGCGGTTGAACAGGAAAAGGAAATCTATGCCTTTTGCAGTGCCAAGGATTTGGAGAGAGCCAACAGATCATACCAGCAATTATTACTTCTGCATGGTGCCTCCAGTTGGGAAAGGTGTGTCAAAGAAGAAAAAGTGGACTGTGCATTATCCAAACATTCCATCAGCTATACGCCCAATACCCCACGGAGAAGGACTGCCGGTTCCTGATGCACCAGAATCACTCTCACTTGAGTCAGATGAGGAAGAGGAAGAGGATGAAACTTCTGGTCCTGAACCATCAATGTCACAGGACCCACATTTTCTCCTATCCTCCTCCTCTGAACCACACCTCATAACACAAGCTGAACTGAATGACCTTGTCAGGGATTTGGAACTACCCAAGAGTAAGGCAGAGCTGTTGGGCTCCACACTACAGCAGTGGAATCTCCTGGCAGGTGATGTTAGGGTTTCCATGCTCCATGACCGTCAAAAGGATCTTGTCCCATTCTTCTTCATGGAAGAAGCCTGCAACAACATCGATGGTGTGATGGCAGCCCTCAACATCGTTCATGATCCAGATGAGTGGAGACTCTTCATTGATTCATCGAAGATGAGTCTTAAAGCTGTTTTGCTGCATAATGGCAATGTTTTGCCATCAATTCCAGTTGGTCATGCAGTCCATATGAAGGAAACCTATGATAACATGAAACAACTTTTGAGGTGCATAAACTATGACCAACATCAGTGGCAGCTTTGTGGCGATCTGAAGGTTGTTGCTCTCTTGCTTGGTCTGCAGACTGGATGCACAAAGTACTGCTGTTTTCTCTGCGAATGGGATAGTCGTGCAAGAGATTCCCACTACATCAAGAAAGACTGGCCACTTCGACAGTCATTGGAGCCTGGGAGGAAAAGTGTTCAGCATCCACCACTTGTTGAATCAAGGAAGATTTTGTTACCACCCTTACACATCAAGCTGGGTCTGATGAAGAACTTTGTCAAGGCCATTGACAAAACACAAGCAGCTTTCAAGTACCTCCGTGGAAAATTTCCAAGGTTAAGTGAAGCTAAGATAAAGGAAGGTGTCTTGGTTGGTCCTCAGATTCGTGAACTTCTTCGAGATGATGCATTTGACCATGCACTGCGTGGCAAGGAAAAGACGGCATGGAAAGCCTTCCAGTCAGTGGCAATACATTTTCTCAGAAACAACAAGGCAGACAACTACAGGTTGTTGGTGGAAAACCTCCTCAAGGCATACAAAAGCCTTGGTTGCAACACGTCACTAAAGATACATTTTTTGCACTCATCTAGACTTTTTTCCACCAAACTGCGGAGCAGTGAGCGATGAGCACGGCGAGCGATTTCACCAGGACATTGCAATAATGGAGAAACGCTATCAGGGCAAATGGAGCCCATCGATGCTTGCAGACTATTGCTGGACAGTAACAAGAGATGCGCTATTTAATGAATACAAGAGACAAGCCAAGAAGCCCCAAGTAGACACTGAATAGGACTAAACTATGTACATAATAATTTTTTGCCTTTTGTTTCATAATACATTTTATTTATATAACCCTTTTGCTGATTTTTAAAGTGTTACATAAACAGGAGAGGTGAAATATTATCATGTAAAGCAACCATAAACACATGAAAAGACCTAGGTTTACAATTTATGATTAAAACTCTGCTCTCTACACAATATACATAGACATAAAATGTAAAAACTTAAATATCTTAGAAACAGTAGCCAGTTGTTTTAATTGTTATATTTGAATTCAGCACATCAAAATACATAATAAATATCACATTTTATCTCTGAAGTAGATGACTTCTAAAAAATTGTAGACCAGTGTTATTGAAGCAGTAACACACAAATAATATGGAGTCCTCTGACAGCATTTTACAGTCATTTCTCATCAGCAAGTTCTGCTAAGTCCAGTGAGAGTTGGTGGGGTGCTCTGCAGGCCCTACATGAGGGAAAGCTCTCAAGCCATAATGCTCAATGGTATGCCCGAGAACTGGTTGATATGAGTCTTGGTTCTGGAATTTATCTCTGAGGTGGCAGAGATAGGATGTGCCCAGTCATGGGAAGGAGGCAATGCCTTGTCACACTCTGACAAAGTGCTGATAAGATCTAGAGAGACTCCAGCCCAGGCCTCCTTCAGATGTGTGGAAATGGTTTGATACAGGCCTAATACAGGATGTCACATCTTTGCCTTGTCTGCCTCTGGAAGGACACCAGTCTGTTGTGAGAGGATCCAACTGCTGTATCTCATATGTTCAGAAGACCATACGAGAAATGGGCTTTGGAACATGAGATACAGCAGATGGGCAGAAATGAGGTACTATTCCTAGCGTTAGGTCTCCAAAGCACACTCCAGGTGCAGATCTCATGCCTGCACCCCGTCTCCTTGGGATGTGGAGCTCTGCACCCCAGCTGCCCAGACCTTGGAATCAGTGCCAAAGACCTCAGAATTCCCAGCTGCTGTGGGCACTCTGAGTTTCTTGATTAACCCTTTCACAACAACATGGCAAACCCATGAGGAATACAGGCTTAGCAAATAGATTTCTTAACCACAAACACTTTGCTCTTGAAAGCACTCAAGAATTATAGAGCTTTGAAAAAACAATTAATACTGAACACAGCCCACTGATCTCACACTGCCTATGAATCCTGGGTTTTATCAGCTTCCATGGGCTAGACTAGGTGTAGACAAACTTTTTTGCCCGAGGGCCACATTGGGGTTGCAAAATTGTATGAAGGACTGGGTAGGGAAGGCTGTGCCTCCACAAACTGCTTGCCCCCCCCCCCCGCATCCAACCCTCCACCTGCTTCCTGCCCCGACTGTCCCCCACAGAATCCCCAACCCATCCAAACGTCCCTGCTCCTTGTCCTCTGACTGCCCCTTCCAGAGACGCTCCCCTGCCCCTAACCATCCCCCTCTAGGACCCCATCCCCTATCTAAGCCCTTGCTCCTTGTCCCCTGACCACCCTCCTCCTGAGACCCCCCCACCCTAACTGTCCCCCAGAACCCCACCCCGCTACCCAAGCCCCCTGCTCGCTGTCCCAACTGCCCCAATGCAAATCCACCCACCACCCCCCAACTCCTGACAGATCCCTGGGAATCCCACGCCCTATCCAACCTCTCCCTACACATTCCCCGTCCCCTGACCATCCCCCGTCCCCGCAGAACCTCCACCCCATCCAACAGCTCCCTGTCCCCTGATTTCCCCTGGGATTCCCTGCCCCTTATCAAACCCCCCGGCCCCAGCCCTCTTACTGTGTTGCTCAGAGCTGTGTGCCTGGCAGCTGCACGACCTCTCAGAGCTCACAGCCCTGCCCCCTTACCATGCCGCTCAGAGTGGCAGGAGCTCAGGCCCCACCGGAGCCAGCCACGTCACTGCAGTGCTGCCCAGGAGCAGCAGGCCAGAGCACTGGTGGTGATCTGAGGCTCTGGGGGGGGAGGGGCAGCCTCCCCAGCTGGGAGCTCAGGGGCCGAGTAGGATGGTCCCACAGGCTGGATGTGGTCTGCGAGCCATAGTTTGCCCACCCCTGAGCTAGACAGCCCTTTGGTCCTCCTCTCTCTTTAGCCTGGTCCCCTTGGCCCCAACTGCCCCCCTTCACAGCAAACCTTCCTCCCTTGAATATACTCACAAGTTATTGGTCTTAGTACAGGGACAACTGAATGAAATGTAACGACCTGTGACCATGACATGAGAGACTTCATGATTCCATTTACATGGAATGTAAAGTGTGTCCTTTTTGGAGAGGCCATACTGTCCTCAATGTGCTTCTTCTCCAGGAAGGAGGGTGGTGGAAGAGGGTGAACACCTAAGCAATGGTCACCTAGGCTGCTCCATAAGTTGATTAGCAGGGGCACTTAGTGTTTCCAGCCATCCAAACTCAACCAATTCATAAAGACTAGCTGCTTGCCCTACAGTAACTATCATTCTTCTAGATCAGGGGTCTCCAAACTTTATGAGACGAGGACCATATTGGATTTTTGAAGGGGCTTCATGGGCTGAAGTGACTGGGAAAAAATTAATATATGCAAATATATGCAAAATTGTTAACAACACTACTGTGTCAGTTACATTAAATTCTAAATCAGGTATAAAAGTAGCTGTATAATCAATACACGTACTGTGGAGTCATACAAAATATTTGTCAATACATTAAAAATCATTTCATATTTTTCTATTTTATTTCTAAACTCACAAATTTGTAACATACAAATACAATTCAAAAATAAAGAAATTATTTTAGGATTAGTGAGAAAAATGGTACTGATGTATTTCTGACAAAATTTCATTTAGCTGTGGTTCAAAGTTAGTGTTCCCCATCAACAAAACTGACCGCAAATGTTCATCAGACAAGGTAGATCTGCAGTTGGATTTCACGTATTTCATCATCGAAAATGTTTTTTCACACACATAAGTACTGTATTTTGGTAAGAGAAGCTCCAGGTTCCCATTGTTGGTCGCTCCTCTGGCTGCTGCCGCAACCGCTCCCCCCCACACTCCCCCACATTGCTCCTCCACTGCTCTCTCTGGCTTGTGCTCTGTGCCGCATCCTCACCAGCCCGCTGCTGCCCATGTCCCTTTGCTGAAGCCCTGGGGCCTTCAGCTCCCCTTCACCTTGGGCCAGAGGATGGAGCGCCTGGAGCCCAGGCTCAGGGCCCCCTGCGTTAGCACTGGTGGACCCTCAGTGTTATTTTGCAGTCCCCTTCCCCAGGCTCCAGGAAGGACTGGTGGGCGGGCTGTGCCATCAAATCCCTTCGCACCCCCCCAGCAGGCCGGGCCTGCCAGAGCCCTGGGGCACAAGCCTCGCCAAATTCAAAATGGCGGCTTGCCGCGCATCTCTCCCTCCCCCTTCCCAGCACTGACTTCCGAAAAGGGAGAGGGCGCCCGTCCCATGGTAATTGTGCCGTGCTGGCTGGGGACGCTAGCAGGGCGCTCACAAACTTCCTGCGGCACAGAGACGACGACAGAGTGAGGCGGGGTAAGAGAGAGAAAGGAGGACCCTTCCCCTGCTCACAGAGGGCCCTGCACCGAGCAGAAGCCAAGTGCATCTCACCCTCCCCCCGGTCCAGGGGAGCAAAATCCCAAACATAGATTTATTTTTAACCAAATTTTTTTTTAACTCAGACACTATTTTTTTTATATATATATTTTTTTCTTACCTGGACACTGCTGCGACCCCCCTCCCCTTTGCTCCTCCAGTCCAGACCCACCATATTTCAGCAATCAAAAGAGAGGACACTGGCCCAGCCTCACCCCACCCACTCCCACCCCCCTCAGAACACAACCCCCTCTTGCCCCCTGTCTGCACCCTCCTGGGACCCCTGCCCCTAACTGCCCCCCAGGAGCCCAGCCCCTATCTAAGCCCCCCTGCTCTTCGTCCCCTGACTGCCCCCTCCAGAAACCCCTTCAACCCCCACCACCTCCTTACCATGACGCTCAAAACAGCGTGTAGGGCTCCACGTGGAGCCCAACATGCTGCCATGTTCCTCCTGCACAGCTGGTCCTGCGCCTTCCCCCCACCTCCCTGCTGGGCAGCAGGGGAGAAGGATCTCTAGAGCTGCCCCAGGCCCCATACTAGGCCAGGCCGGCAATCTAAGAATGCAGAGGGGGAGGGAGGAAGGTGCTCTGCGAACGGTTGGGCAGCCCCCGATCTGAGAATGCGGAGAGGGAGGAGCTGGCCAGTGATCAGAAGCTCCGGGGAGGGGTATGCTTTGGCTGCAGAGCTCTATGCAAGTGGCTAAATCCAGCCAGAAGCCCTGTCAGCTGCTGCGCTCTGCGGGAGGAAATCCCGGACATTTTTAGATATTCATGTCCGGGAGAATCCAGATGAAAGGTAACCCATGCTGCAACCCCCCACTCCCCTCTGCTTCTCCAGCCCAGCCCCATGCTGCAATTCCCCCCTCCCCTTTGCTCCTCCAGCCCAGATGCAACCCCCCGTCCCTTTGCTCCTCCAGCTGCCACGACCCTTCCCCTCTGCTCCTGGGGCAGCACGGCAGGGACACTCACCCCTTTGCTCTTCTGGCTGCCGACAGCAACAACTCGCACGGTGGGACAGCGGAGCTTCCCCACATTCCTGCTTAGCGTGACCCGCCCCCCGCCCCCGGCTTTGCTCCTCCCTGCCCCGGGCTGCTACAAGGGCCCAGCTTTGCTCCTCCCACCGCTGCCACGCCCCCTGCTTTGCTCCTCCAGCCCCCTGCAGCTAGGCAAGGAGGCTTCTCCATATGCCTGCTCAGCTGGCGTGTTGCTCAGCTGGGAAGCTGGATAAATCAAGCCGGAGGCCATATCTGGCCCGCGGGCCGTAGTTTGGAGACCCCTGTTCTAGATGTTATTAGCGGAATCCCACTGTGGATGTGCATGTGCCTCAAGTACACAAGACTGGAGTCTTGAACAGCAGTGTCCATCAGGGCCACACACCTATGTGGGAGCATGAAGGATGGAGCACCTGCATCCCTCTCTGTCCCCTCGCAATTCAAAGCCTGAGGATGCCAAAAGAAGGGACAGAGGGAAGGTTGGGGGATCCATACTGACTACAACTCCTCAAAAAAGGACAGTTATGTAGGGTTCAGCAACCATTCTCTCTCCAAGTACATGTCAGTGTAAATCCCACTTCAGGTGACTGGAAAGAAGTAACACTCCTGGATGGTGCGATAAGAAGCACCAGTTGCATGAGTCAAACAATTTTATACTGTTCTCCCAAATGCTGCATCATCCCTTATGGCTAAGACCAACACAATGTCTGACAAAGATTAGTGGTTTAACTCCACAATGCAGCTGGCTTGCAGATTTCAGAAACTGATACATTTCTCAAACAGATGGAGAATGCTGCTTAAGCTCTGGTGAGTCTTGATGTTAAGCAGGAGTACATCAGCCAATTGGTGATGAAGTCAGATATAGTGTTACACACAAAGATTTTGTTTGTGATGAAATGACCTGGCTTTTGGAATGGCCAGCTACAGACAGAAATAAATGGGGAAGCAGTCTGACAGTTTGGTTCTGTAAATGTAGTAAAAACCAGGACTCTTGAAACATCCAGTCTGTGAAATTCCTCTCTCTCGGTGTAGAACGGGACTGGAGAAGAAGGCAGACAAGTTAACTGATTGTTTCAGATGGAATTCTGACACCACCTCAGGAACGAATTTAGGATGAGATATTAACAGCATTTTCTCTCTATGACCTATTGTGTCTGTTGCGGGGAGGGGAGAGGTCAGCCTGGAGAGGATCAGATTGAGGTTCCAGGTTAGGACCGGCCATCCAACATGCAAATATAGCCTGTCGAGACCTTCTAGGAAACAACTCACCATGGAGTTGGCAAAGACTAACTGACCCTCCATGACTGGATGGAAGGCCAAAATGGCGGCCAACTGCACTTTTATGATGACATGAACAGCCCCTGGCTGCTTGAGGTGAAGAAGGTAACCCAGTATGAGGGGCATGGACACGAGAGTTGGATATGGATGGTGTTGTGCCAACCAGACTGAAAATCTCTTCCTCTTGGCTAGGTAGGTAGCCCTAGTGGAAGGTTTCCTACTGCCAAGGAGGACTTGTCTGACCAGGTCCAAACAAGTGAACTCCATCAGGTTCAGACATGGAGCTTCCATGTCGTCAAGTGCAGCAATTTAAGGTTCAGGTGCTTAAGAAGGCCATGATCCTGAGTTATCAAGTCCGCAAAGAGCAGCAAGATGACTAGGGCTTCCATGGATGTTTCCAGGAGAGATGTGTACCAATGCTGGAGCTATCAATATCACTGAGGCCTTGTCCCTCTGAACCTTGAGGAGCACCTTGTGAACAAGAGGAACTGGAGGGAACGCACACAAGAAGTGGCCCTCCCAGGGAAGGAAGAACACGTCCAAAATGGCACCTGGGCCATGATTCAGGAAGGAGCAAAATTGCTGGCACTTCCTGTTGCATTGCATAGCAAACAGGTCTATCTGGGGAAACCCTCACTGTTAGAAGATGAAGTTTGTGACATCTGGTTGCAGAGACCACTCATGGCCATGGAATGACTCTCTAAGATAGGGCATGGAACGAATTGGCGGACTAAGGAGATACGGTGCTTCTAGGTGTATCGAGTGATCTACACAGAAGTCCCACAGCTTGAGGGCTTCCTAGCTAAGGGGAAAGGAGCGTGAACCTCCATCTGTTTATATAAAAGATCACTGTGGTGTTATCCATCATGACCAATACACATTTCCCTTTCAGATGCACCCAGAAGGTCTGGCATGCCAGGCGGACCGCCCTCCACTCTGGGATGTTGATGTGAAGAGAGAGCTCCACACCTGGGATCAGAGACCTTGTGTGAGAGGGATGGCTGAAGTGTGGTGAAAGGAACTCCTGCACATCTCACCTGCGGTTCGAACCATCACAGGAGGGAGTCGAGAAGTGGGTGGGGAAGAGTGAAGACGACCTTGTCCAGATTGTCCCAAATCGGCCAATATACCAAGGTCAGCTATGCTTGGAGTGGCTGGAGTCTGAGCCTGGCATGCTGTACCACATAGGTACAAACAGCCACATGTCCCAGAAGTTTTAGGCAATTTCTTGCTGGAACCATGCATCCGGAGGTCTGCGTGGAGTCCACTACCACCCCACTAAACTCTATCTGTTGAAAGGGGGACAACTGATTTCTGCACAGTGAGAAGGCCCAGTTGGTCAAACGTTGTTCTCATGAAGTCGACTTGTGCCTCCACTGACACTCCCTTGATCAGCTGGTCGTTGAGTACAGAAACTCCTGGAGGATCACAGCCATGACTGCCATTCACCTGATAAATACTCAAGGAGCCACTGACAAGCTGAACAGGAGGACTGTGAACTGGTAGTGGTTGTGGTTTACCATTAACCTGAGGTAACTTCTTTGGGACGACGTGATTGAAATGTGAAAGTAAGTGTTTTTAAAGTCCCCTGGATTCAAGAAAGGGATGATGGAGGCCAAAGAGTCCATGTAACACTTCCATTTCCCTCACGAACCTGTTGAGATCTCGCAGGTCGAGGCTGGGCCAGAGGCTGCCTTTGGCTTTCCCAGTATTAGGAAATACCAAGAAGAGAAGCTCTTGCCCTTCTGCTCCTGAGGAACCTCTTCCACTGCCCCGAGTGACAGGAGAAAGTGCACCTCCTGTACAAGGAATTGCTCATGAGAGGGATCCCTGAAAAGGGACAGAGAACAGGGGTGAAAGGGCCAGAGGGCAGAGACTTGGAGGATCTTTCTACTGTGCGGAGTACCCAGCAGTCGGAGGTAACACAGGCCCATGCAGGGTAGAAAGAGGACACTCAACATGAGAAGATAAGGCAGGAAAGATCCAGTGTTCGTGCTAGTGTGTCGTCCCCGGGCGCGCCTTCAAAAGGCCTGTTTCTGGCCAGAAGACAGCTTTGTCTGGCCAGAACTCTGGTCTGAGGAAGGGTGGGGCCTCTTTCTGCCATTTCTGTTCCTCCACCAGGAACCATCTTGACTGTTCTGTGGATGTACAACCGCGGCGGGGGTTGCAGCCTAAATTGCCTCTGCTGTGTTGCTGAGGTACAGAGTCCAAGGGACTTAAGGTTGGCCCTTGAGTCTTTCAGGCTATAGATCCTTAAGTCTGTTTTTTCTGAAAAGAGAGCCGAGGGAAGGCCAGAAACCTGCAGGCAGAAGCTCCTTCTCATGGCAACCCCCATTGCCATGGTGCGGGCGGCCACTTCCACAACTTCCAGGGCTGCTTGCAGGGATGCTTAGATGAGGAGCTTACCCTCCTCAACAAGCGCGGAAAACTCTGCACAGGAGCCCTGCGGCAGCAGCTCCATGAATTTGGCCATTGCCCCGCAGGAGTTGTAGTTATACAGAGCTGCAACCCCCGCATTGAATAAACCTTTCTGCCAAACAAGTCTAACTTTTTTGCCTCCCCCTTTTTTGGGGCATTGAAAGCCTTGGCACTTCCCAACGTTCCCTCTAATTTTTTCCATCCATGTGCAGAATACACTTTGTTATGGGCACTGAGGTATGTGCCTATTTACACCAACAGTAGAAACAAAAATCCTAATGACATATTTTTAAAAGGTTACCATAGGGATAATTACTCCAGTCAGGACAGGTTAGGCACTTTAGAACTCAGTACTCAAAGATTTAAATGTAAGTGTAATAGAAATAAAAATTATGAAATGCACAGACCAGTCAAAACACTAAAATAACACTTTGAAAGAATAAAGTTACAGAGACTATATGTGCAGTGAAGGAAGTACCAAGAAGTAACACCACCACAAGTACGTGTTGGGAAGTGAGTGAAAGACAGAGACTGTGTGTGCTGGCTGCTAGGGAAAGCCAGGTACTGTCTCTAAGACACTCATTAAAAAGCTCTCTTGCTCTGTCCTGAGCTCTGTTGTCTCCCCTCCCCAGCTCTGCAGAGATGGGGTACATGGGCGGGGTGGGGGTGGAGGACAACAGAGAAAAAGAGAAAAAGAGAAAGAGAGCGAGCGCTGGCTGCTGGGGAAATCTCAGAAACAGTGCACTCTCTCTTTAAGAAAGGCTCTCAGACGTTCACCATTCAGACCACAACAGCTCTGAGTCCTCCTGAGCCAGGCTGTCCCCTCAGCCTCCTCTGTAGAGATGGAGTATAGGGGTGGGGCGATGGGGACACCCTGACATCAGCTCCCTCCCACAGCCAGCAGGTGGGTCCTGGGAGCAGCTGCAGGACAGAACAATGTGGGGAATGGGCAGGATGGATTTGGTTTAAATCAAATTGATTTAAATCATGATTTAAATCACTAGGCAGGAAGACTCAATTTAATCATGGCTTTCTACATAAAAGTGCATTCTTGTCGGCTGCTATAGCCTTAATACATATTCTTCACAACTCATAGATCAATGTAGGATTCATTTTTAGAAGGTACACACTATACATTTTTAAGTGATTTATTTTGAACATACATATAATAGTTTAATGAAACAAGCATATGTCCCTCGCTTCTCATGTTTATCTCCAGACTTCTCCTTGTCCAGATCTACTCTACCCCCAACAATCTTTTATTCACTGAACTTTTTGAAACTTTGCACTTTTAGGGAGAAGTAAGGGACTGAGTCTATGTACACAAATTTGCAGAGGGACAATAGAGTTGAGGTCTGTTATTTCTCACCTCTATATATTTTTTATTTATTTAAAAACATTTTTGCTGTTAATAAACATGTTGTTATCTCTGGAGATACAAATCCACAGTTTGAGAACTGCAAAACTAAGCATCTCTGATGGTATCTTCTAGACTGGTTAGATAAGAAAGATTAACTTAAATTATCTAAACAGAAGCCCCTGGAACCTCATAAGATTGGGTTCCTAATCCATGAACTATTCCACGATATCTTTGAGCTATAATGTATTTTAATTAAAACTATCTTTAGATGGCTTTTTCTGGAAAAAGCCTTTTATAAAAAAAAATCTGATTTAATTAAAATAATCAGATTTTTTTTTTAAAGAATTGATTTTTATCCACCTTGGGGGAGGGGCACCTGAACACATGCTGTCAGCTGTAGGCGCTCTGCTATCAGCTGGATGGCACTTAAATCTCTCCTGTGCAGTTGCCCAAGTGCGCAGCTTACAGGGAAGGCAGAGGTGCTCCTGCTGGTTGGCTGTGTCTATTATTAGGGAGTCTGGCGGAGGCGGGTGTACAGGTGTTCATAGTCCTTCGAGGGAACAAAGTACCTGTGCTTGTTCCTCCTTGCATTTGGAAGCAGAGGCGCAGGGGTCTGCCACAAGGTCTTAGCAGCCTCACTAATTGTTTTAATTAGTTGCAGGGCAATGTGGGAGGGGTCCAAGGGAGCCAAGATGTTGACCACAGGGTCAGTGTCCACCACCACCTCTTCTGCCTGGATCCCCAGGTTCTGTGCCACCCTCCTGAACAGCTGCTGCAGCACCCTGCTATCCTCCAGGGCTGGAGCCATCAACATGCCCAGCACCACCTCATCAGACGAGGATGAAGCTCTGCCTGGCAATGGATATTGTTCACTGACCTCAGCACTGAGGGGGGTCTCTTGACCCCCAGTGCCCCGGTACCTTTACCAACGTTAGGACCAGCGCAGTCACTACCAGTGGTGCCACGGTTGTCAATTCCGTGGCAGCTGACTGTAGTATTGGTGCTCACTGTGTAACTACTGCCGGTGCCTCCAGTGCTGTCTGTTTCAGATCCAAGGCAGGCGTCAGTTGACTTTGGAGTGGTGGAGGCACAAGACACTGAGGTCATTGATGCAGATCTGGAGTGCAAACTCTGGCTCTGTCCTTGGCTCTGGTGGAATGCCCACGGTGTCCAGTACAGCCACTGACTAAGCCACGGTGCCAAGTAGGGCTGTCCATCATGCCGAGATCTTCCACTCCTGCTGGAGTGGTATGACTCCACCTCCAACCCCAAGGACTCCATATAGGAAAACCACGGAGGAGCAGTGTGCCCCTCAGTGCTGGCAACCTGCGTCGGGGAAAGATCTTCTGGTTGCCGTGCACGCATTGTGCACACACCTGACTGCAATCAACATGAGCAATCAGTCAAAGAACAAAAGTTCTGACACTTGGTGTGTCCTTGGCAGGAAACAGATCGATCATGAGAACCCCCCAACAATAGAATACTGGCTCTGAGAGAGACCTCTGCAGTGACCACTCAAGACTGGTCATAGATTATCTGCTCAGAAAGTCTGGCAAGTTGTTGCTCACTTCTGGGAGGTGAAGAGCTGTTGGGGTTATCTTGAGAGAGTGGCACGAAATCCAGAGTTTGATGGGTTTCAGGCAAAGGGGCTTCTGAGCAAGGGCCTTCATGTTCACTTGTGCAGTGCACCACAGAAGCATTGTGCATCAGAATCTGCACTGCTAAATTTTAGTGAACAAGTAGGAACACCATACAGGCCAGACTGGTGACTCAGTTTCAGGATATTTATGTGCAATCCCAAGTCTTCTGGGGATTCCTTGCATTTGTAGGTGATCCCAGTTGGCTTCCAACTTGTCCCTCACACGTCCAGATTAATGTCTTTGTCAGGAAGGAAGTGGCGAATGTTACCCATTGTTGTACTTTCTTGGCTTCTTGTCGCTATGTTAGTTCTACAAGGCAGTACTAAGACCGTCCCACCCTCTGGATTTCTCACTGTGCAGTAGACTGACCTGGGGCAGAGTTTGAGTCTAGATGGCAGTGTCATTTACATGCAATGCTGACACATGACCTAACACCCCAATGCAAGACCACACCACTGCAGTTGGGCTTGATTTTCTCTCTAATAGCAGTGATTACAATGACAGGAAACTTTCCTAGGGCAGGTTCGCAATCTCCAACCTAGAATCAACCTGCGAACTCCATTGTATGTGATGGGATGAGGAAAGTCTTTTTATATTTCACTAGGAAGCCAAGATGGGTGAACAGAGAGCAGACATATTCTAGACTCATTATCTCTTGCTGGGACCTTCCTCTGTTCAACTAGCCATTCATATACAGGTAGATGTCGATGCCCAAGTCTTCTAACATGAGCTACTATCACCACTAGGCAGTAGTTGTACTGGGACTGTCAAGTGATTCAAAAAATTAATCACGATTAATTGCACTGTTAACAATAGAATACTATTTACTTAAATATTTTTGGATGTTTTCTGCATTTTGAAATATACTGATTTCAACTACAACACAGAATACAAAGTGTACAGTCCTCACTTTATATTTATTTTTATTACAAATATTTGTACTGTAAAAAAACAAAAGAAATCGTATTTTTCAATTCACTTAGTACAACTACTGCAGTGCAATCTCTATCATGAAAATGGAACTTACAAATGTAGAATTATGTAAAAAAAAAAACTGCATCCAAAAATAAAACAAACAATGTAAAACTTTAGGTCCTACAGTCCACTCAGTCCTACTTCAACTAATCTCTCAGACAAACAAGCCTGGTTAAAATTTGCAGGAGATAATGCTGCCCATGTCTTCTTTACAATGTCACCTGAAAGTGAGAACAAGCGTTTGCACGGCACTATTGTAGCTGGCATCACAAGACATTTACGTGCCAGATGCACTAAAGATTCATGACTCTTCATGCTTCAACCATCACTCCAGAATGCATGCATCCATGCTGATGACTGGATCTGCTCGATAACGATCCAAAGAAGAGTGGACCAACACATGCTCATTTCTATTATCTGAGTCAGACGCCACCAGCAGAAGGTTGATTTTCTTTTTTGATGGTTCAGGTTCTGTAGTTTCCGCATCGGACTGTTGCTCTTTTCAGACATCTGAAGGCATTCTTCACACCTCATTCCTCTTAGATTTTGAAAGGCACTTCAGATTCTTAAACCGTGTGTCAGGTGCTGTATCTATCTTCACAAATCTCACATTGGCACCTTCTTTGCATTTTGTCAAATCTGCTGTGAAAGTGTTCTTAAAATGAAAATGTGTGCTGGGTCATCATCCGAAACTGCTATAATATGCAATATATGGCAAAATGCAGGTAAAACAGAACAGGAGACATAATTCTCCCCCCAAGGAGTTCAGTCACAAATTTAATTAATGCATTATTTTTTTTTAACAAGCATCGTTAGCATGGAAGCATGTCCTCTGGAATGGTGGCCAAAGCATGAAGAGGCATATGAATGTTTAGCATCTCTGGCATGTAAATACCATGCAATACCGGCTACAAAACTGCCATGTGAATGCCTGTTCTCAGTTTCAGGTGACATTGTGAATAAGAAGTACTCAGCAGTATATCCCATAAATGTAAACAAACTTGTTTGTCTTAGCAATTGGCTGAACAAGAAGTAGGACTGGGCAGACTTGTAGACTCTAAAGTTTTACATTGTTTTGTTTTTGAGTGCAGTTATATAATAAAAAATTCTACATTTATAAGTTACACTTTCACTATAAAGAAACTACAGTACTATAAAGCTTTCACTATAAAAGTACTATAAAGCACTACAGTACTTATATGAAGTGAATTGAAAAATACTATTTCTTTTATCATTTTTACAGTGCAAATATTTGTAATCAAAAATAACAAAGTGAGCACTGTACACTTTGTAGTCTGTGTTATAGTAGAAATCAATATATTTGAAAATGTAGAAAAACGTCCAAAAATAATTAATACATTTCAATTGGTATTTTCCTGTTTAACAGTGACATTAATTGCGATTAATTTTTTTTATCTCAGTTAATTTTTTTTTTAGTTACTCACGCGAGTTAACTGCGATTAATCGACAGCCCTAATTTGTACTAATAGTGATTTGGTCTCAACTCTTAATCTCAAGTATTTCCTATGGGCCGGGTGGCTGGCAACTCAAGAGTCATTAACTGGTCTGGAGCCTGAAAAGATGAAACAATGAGGCAAATGTTATCATTATGAATTTGAAATGGCATGTGCACTTGTTGACTCCCCACAGGTCAACAAGTAACTTTCTTCTTCATGAGAAGGAAATATAGATATCTCCTTACCAGTACAGTACTCCTTAGATACTTCTACTATGGCTCCTATATGAAGCAACAAAATCACTTATTGTAATATGTTCTCATAAGAAAGGTTCCTGAAAGGCTTTGGGATAAGATGTGGAAATGAAGTGGGTAGCCATGTGTGATGATGTCTGTTATGAGAGTGGACTGAACGTGGTGGAAAGAGGCTAGGCAACTCCTGAAGGCGGTGACAGGATTTAGACTGACTCTTATGTGGCTCCTAAACCTGCTGCTTCTGTGATGGTCCTGGGTATGCAATGAGAATGACAACAACAGATGTTTCCTGGAATATCAGGGTCTTTCCATGGCAGCTGTCTATTCTGTGAGTAGGATGTTGTCCTTTGTCTCTGTTCAGTTTGGTATTTATATGGCTTTCAATAGTGATCCAGTATACAGATCCCTAAAGATTATAATGTAGCCCTCATCAGTCTTTTCTACAAATGGTGTGCTTCATCTCTGCTGCTCAAGAGATCCATCTTTTCAAAGGGGAGGTCCTCTTTGGCAGTTTGCACCTCTTTTGGGATGCTCAATACTGGCAGCCATGAGGACCTCTTCATGGTGATGGCAGAGGCACTGATCTCGTAACCATCTTAGTTGCTCCAGCATGCATCCCTAATACTCTAGGACACATCAATGGCTGCTTGCAGTGCTGTTCTAGCCACCAACTGGTCCTCTTTTTCAACCTCTGTCAGTTCCTCCCTATTCTCTTATGCTTTTTTGGACAGGAATGGACTTTGTCCCTGGTGAGAAAGTAATATTCCACAAACACCACCTGGTAATGCAGAGCTGCAACAAGGTGAAAGAATATGCCTTACACCTGGAGGTACAGTGTTCAGGGTCCTTTTCTTTATGGGTATCCTAGATTTGGGTGAGTATGAAAGTGTTAAAAGCCCTTTGGATGCATCTGGTACCTCTATTACACTCATTTAGATGTGGGGACAGAGCGGTTGGTACCCTCCACTGTCCCTTTGCTAGCTCAAGTATGCCCCCATTGATTGATTAGAAGAAAGATTCTGACTGAGGTTGAAGAGCACAGTAAATCGAATAACTTGTTGATCTTTTCTTGGATTACCGTGATTTCACCGTCCAGGGTTTCTGTGATCTGAGACAGGAAATCTTGGAAAGGCCTACAGTCATTGATTGCTGGTGCTGATACCAGTGCCACTATCTCACTGGAAAATGATGATCATGCCTTAGGTGGACAGAGATTGCCACTTCTCTTCTGTTGTCACCTGTTGCTGGAGGCCAACATCTGGCTGAGTGGGTGGTCTTGCTAAGGATGCCCCTGGGGAGCAGGATCTTCTCCTCTTCCTCAATGTGTGGGAGAGGGACCTGCTCCAGGCTGTATGAAATGATGATTCTCAATACAGCCAATATAGCCAAGGCAGTATGCTGTAAGGTTACTTGCCAGGTTGAGATTGCGTCAGCCCACTGCTATTCATGTCTTGCTTGGGATGGGGCATGGAACACGTGGCCTCCAGAAAGTTCTTTGTGGATGTTCTCTGAAGGCTGCGGGGGAAGGATTCCATTACAACGCTGGTGAAAGCAAGTAGGCTGGGTGAGAGTGATAAGTATCATAGAATAGTAGGGTTGGAAGGGACCTCAGGAGGTATCTAGTCCAACCCCTTGCTCAAAGCAGGACCATTCCCCAACTAAATTATCCGGTTTGAGGCAGTAGTATGCATCCTCAAACAGCTGGGTCATAGGATGAAGTGGCACTGGTGCCAGCTGCTTGTTCAGTGAACAGGATATCTCTGGTTCTTTCGCTGGCGTGTAACTCAGACCCTTGAAGTGCTTGGCCACCAGTACCACTGCTGTAGTTAGTACTGAATCAGTAACCTGCCTTCTTTCCTGCACACCATACAGCAAATAAGCTTGTCTCTTCAGACATGGGGTCTTTAGAGAATTTGGAGGCTTTGCCTCAGCAGAGTGATGTTTAGTATCCTCCTTTTGAGGGGGTCCTGTGTGGTGCTTGGAGCAGTGCTGAGGTAGCCAGTGTCAAAGCAGTCTGTGTCAAAGATGTCAGCATCTTCTTCAATACTGCATTCCCCCAAGATCCAGGAGCACTGACTCATCATTTCTTTGGCTCTGGTCTGGCCATTAGTGTTTATTCTGGGTCAGATGTGATCCGCATAGACTGCTTTAGCAGATATACCTTATAGCCCTGGACTTGCATGTCCTCAAAGAAAGACCAGCATGCACAGCATTGGCAAGCAGAACACATGTCCAGGATATGGCTCCATCCCAAGTAGAACAGGCATTGAAACTACATCTGTCTGTGAGGGGGATCAGGCAGTCACAGGGGTCAAGGTTTGATCCCTGATGGCTTAGGGTCTGCCTTAAGATGTGTGAATTGGCAAATAGCATCTGAATATGCTGTGCACTGGTGTTGGGGGGTGTGTGTTTAAAATCCAATTTAAATCAGTGGAGAAGATTAAGTTTTTCACTAAAATTGTGAAACATTTCTTTAAAGCTCTGAAGAAAGTAACAGGTCAGATACTCACTAGGCAGCAAGACAGAACCAATAGGGAGTCACGACCCCTCCGCCCCTTATTGCCCTCACCTGGAGCACACCAAGATACTGGGCATGTGCGTGGCTGTGAAGAACACTGCTATTCAAAAGACTGATCTCATGCCCATGAGGCACACAGGAATCTACTAGGGCAGTAGTTCTCAAACATTTGTACTGGGGACCCCTTTCACACAGCAAGCCTGAGTGCAACCCTCTTATACATTAAAAATAGGTTTTTAAATATTTAACACTATTATAAATGCTGGAGGCAAAGCGGGGTTTGGGGTGGAGGCTGACAGTTTGCAACTTCCCATGTAATAACCTTGCAACCCCCTGAGGGGTCCCGATCCCCAATTTGAGAACCCTGATACACATTGGAAGAACTTCCACGAGTCCCAAGGATTATTCAAACACACACAACACCCTGCCTCCAAACCACTGTAATTGGTTAACCCAGAGGTCTCATACACATGGCCCACAGGCCGCATGCGGCCCGCCTGGTTCTCTTCTGCGGCTCCTCACACTCCCCGCACCCGCCCCCCGCACCGACTTGCCTAGGGGCAACTCCAGCCAGGTGCGCACCAGGGGCAGGAGGCAGCTCCAAGAAGCAGCCGAAAGCACATGGCTGCAGCCCCTGGGAGAGGGAGAGAGGCACAGAGCTCTCTTCCATGCACTGCCCCTCTCCGCTCCCATTGGCCGGTAACTGGGAATCACAGCGAATAGAGGCTTTGGGGAGGTATCTGGAGGCGCAGCCATGGCAACACAGAGTCCCTCCTCCCTCCCTCTTCCAGGTTCCAGCCACTTCTCCTAGCAGCGGGGTGGGGGTCGGGGAAACAAGGCAGGCAGGCAAGTAGGGAGCCTGTCCTGCCTCCCCCTCCACTAGCCCCCTGCCCTGAGCCCCATGCTGCACCCTGCATCCCTCACCCTTCCTGCACCCTGACCATCCCACACCCCTCCTGCAGCCCAGCAACCTGCCCTGAGCCCCATGCTTCACCCTGCATCCTGACTCCCTGCCTTGAGTCCCCTGCCATACCCCACACCCATCCTGTAGCCCAGCTTCCTGAGCCCCATGCTGCACCCTGCACCCTGACCCCCGGCCCTGAGTCCCCTGCCACACGCCACACCCCTCCTGCAGCTCAGCTCCCTGCCCTGAGCCCCTTGCTGCACCCTGGCACCCTGACCCCCTGCCCTGAGTCCCCTGCCACACCCCACACCCCTCCTGCAGCTCAGCTCCCTGCCGCATCCTGCACATCAACTCCCTGCCCTGAACCCTTGCCACACCCCTCCTGCACCCCCTGGGAGTAGGGAGGGGGTGGAGCTGAGGTGGGGGTTTGGGGAAAGGGGTTGGAATGGGGACAGGGAAGGGGTGGGAAGAGGCAGGGCAGGGGCAGGGCCTCATGGAAAGGGAGGAGGGGGCAGGGTGTCCGTGATGCCCTCAGGCTAATGTGCTAGTCCTCATGCGGCCCTCATGGTCATTTGAGTTTGAGATCCCTGGGTTAACCACTTCCTTTTCAATCTTTTGATGAATCTGTTGATGAACCTGATTCATCACTACGCCAGTTCTCTTGCATGTTCATTCAGGTCCTCATGGTAGGCGTTTAGGGGACACATGCAGGAGATGGAGAAATGGACATATTTTGTCCATATGAAAAACAATTACATGTTCATGGCTTGGAATCCATGTGTGATCCCCGACTCCTTAGGTATGTAGAGGCTCCATTATACACCCAGAACAAAAATCATCATACAAGTGAACCAGCTTCACAGCCATTCCTTTTGTCTATTGCAGGGATCGGCAACCTTGGCACACGGTCCCCCAGGGTAAGCATCCTTGGCGGGCCAGGTTGGTTTGTTTACCTGCCGCGTCCGCAGGTTTAGCTGATCATGGTTCCCACTGGCTGTGGTTCGCCGCCCTGGTCCAATGGGGGCTGTGGGAAGCGGCGGCCAGGTAAACAAACCGGCCAGGCCCACCAAAGGTGATGACCCTGGGGGGCCGTGTGCCAAGGTTGCCAATTTCTGGTCTATTTCCTGGGTGCAGGAAATCCTGACTGACCTTTATGTGTCTGTTCATAGCAGTAGACTGTGCTGCTCGCACGAGACCCTCTAATTCAGCACCACTGAAGTTTTTGGTCTCCACAGACAATTCTTTAATATCTACATCTTCTGACAGCAGCTGGTGTTCCCGCATCCTTGCTGTGTGGATATGAAGAATCTGAAGTCGGCCCTTCTCATCTGGTAAACCTGAGAATTGTAAACCGAAAGTGTCAGTCCTTGTCGTTTGCTGTCTAAAGCAGCAACTTCAGGACAACAGTATTACTGGCAGCCTCTCCTTACAGCTCCAGCATGCAGGTGATTGCATATCTCCATGAGCATCTTCCATATAGTAGTAGAATATTTTACAATGACTTATCAGAGAACCTCAAAAAACAGTAATGACACCTCAGCCCCCTGTGACTAAGACTTGTGGACAAGACCACTTAGTTTGCAGCAAGCAGGGTGTGAATGTACCCCACACCAGATACCCAGGTGCACCCTGCTGCTATGCACTAAAAGCTACCTAGGGCACTTTAATTTACTGCCATTTCGAAGTGTGGGAGACCAAAGCACATTGCAGAATTTTTCTTGTGCAGCAGCAAGACACTTAGTGTGCGGCAAGCTAGCGCAGAGTAGATTCACATCCCAGCTTGCTGCAAACAAAAAGTCTAGCAAGCCTCTGGTTAGAATAATCCCCCATTTATAGATGGAGAAAATGACACACAAGCTTTAAGTGACTTGGTCATGCAGCAAGTCACTGGCAGAGAAGGAACCCCTGTATTCAATTCCTGAATCCCAGTTGCCATGTGTCACACATGCAGGCAGGCTGGCCTCATGCATTCCTGCAGCCCAGAGTGAAAGTCATGCATTCAGCGGGGCTATGGGCAAACCGAGGAGTTTGGGCTATAATTAGGGCTGCATGTCTGTCTTTTGTAGTGGCCGGTGCAGGTGGCTCAGGGCCTGCCCGAACACATCACCTTCATATTGGTGCACACAACAAAATTCATGTGGAGGGGGATGGGTTCAGAGTGCAGGAGGGAGGTCAGGGCTGGGGCAGAGGTTTGGGGTGTGGGGAGGTGAGGGCTCCAGCTGCAGGTGTGGGCTCTAGGGTGGGACAAGTGATTAGGGCTCAGGGCTGGGGCACAGGATTGGGGTGCAAGCTTAGAGATGAGCCGGGGATGAGTGGCATGGGGTACAGACTGCCCTGGGTCTACAGTGGGAAGAGAAAACTCCCTCTAGCTCTCTCCCCCCGCAGCAGCACCTGGGCTGGGGGGTTAAAGGCACCTCTCCCTGCTGCAACAGCTCCAGGCCACGGCTAGGCTGGGGTCAGGGAGCCTCTCCCGCAGCCATGGCAGATCCGGGCCAAGCTGGGCTGGGGGAGGTGCGCATCTCCCCTGGCTGCATCAGGTCTGGGCCAGGCAAGAGGCAACTCTCCCCACTGCTGCCCTGAGAACCTGCATGGCACTTAATAGGCTGCTGTGCAGCCACACAGCTTAGAGGGAACTTAGGTCCCTGGCCATGTGCTGCCATCCCCTCCTGCCCCAGAACCAATGGTCCACGTTTTAGTCAGAGGTATATAGTACAAGTCATGGACAGGTTATGGCTGTGAATTTTTGTTTACTGCCCGTGATCTGTCCATGACTTTTACTAAAAATACTTATGCCTAAAAGGAAGCCTTAGCTGTAATTCATCCTGGCTGTCACAAGGGGCTACAGTGGCACCTGCTAAACAGGAAGACAGGTAGGTGCTCTGGTTGTTCTCTGCCACTGTTAGGATTCCTTTTGTTCTGAGAGCTCTAACGCCCTGCTCCCAAGGGAATCAGTTGTCAATCAAATGCCTTTCACTGGCACTAAAACTATACTTTTGAAAAGCAATATCTGTGATTGTATGTAAATATACAAGCTAATTACATAATTTACTTAAGATATCACACATGGAGCTGCCCAAAACTTCGCAATTATACACTGTAGCGATAGACTATTGCCTATTGAGCACCAGCTGGCCTGCTTACCAATCTCCATTTTCACCTCCAATCTCCCAGGTCGCAACAGGGCCTCATCAATCAGGTCTGGTCTGTTGGTCATTCCTAAGAACAAAAGGTGAAGCCAAAAGAAGCATTAGCTGAAACTAAGTTTCTAACAATCACCTGAATGTTAAATACAGCCTTATAAAGTCAAGAAAAATATTTTGAGCGAGAAAATAAGAGAACTAATTTAAAAAATCACAGCAGTTTTGGAGGTCTGTGTAGTATCATGTGGGTTGTCAGCAGCCATGATAAAACACAAGAGTTCCAATTCCTGAATTACAAGACCCAGTTCAGTTAGCCAAGGCTGTAGCAGACTCACTGATCTCTGCCTGCCAGGTACCACTGGAGGGGGACAGAGCATCACACTGATTGAGTTACCCAGGCTCCCCCACAAGACTGAACACGGAAACCCATAAGGCTTTCCAGTGTCTTGGATCAGCCCAAATGGAGGCCTCTAAGAGCAAGGAAAACTAAAGCAAGCTGACATAACTAAAGAATTACTAGAGAACCGATAAGAGAGATATTCAAAAGTAACACAACACACTAGTGCTGACAGTTTAGTTGGCAGAGGCACTATGGTATGAACAGGCACTACAGACTTAAAGCTCCTGTCATTCTTGGTCTCTCCAAGCTATGAGGATTGAGGTACACTGGTGGAGAAAGACAGGGAAGCTCCCAGTGGCCCCCTCTGGCCTGTACCCGTCCTGGGGATGGAGAGCTTTGTCAGCACTAAATTCACACATAAGACCATTGCTGAAATCCTCCAATTTCAAATGTTGAAGCCAAATATTTCATTCCCACTCTGCCAAGACAACCCTACCCCAATGGTTTGTCATTTTATGGCATCTGAATCACTAAGTCTTTCATTTTAGCATTGGGTTCTCAAGCCAATCTTTATTTCATTGCTCTTCATACTTTGACATTCTTGTCAATACAAGTTCTTTCTTCTGCACATTTTATCTTAAAATAGGGAAACAAAATTTCTTACCCTTTGTTACTAAGATCAGCAATTGGAGTCTCTTACATTATACCACATTTTTCCTTGGACAAAAAGCTGCAATTCTGGTCATAGCTCATTTGAATAAATCCAGTTTTTATTTCCAGAATGCCTTGCATCAGCCCAACTTAGTGGGAGGGGATTTTACAGCTTCTAATAGAGCTAACACAGTGGGAGGAGAGGTGGATACCACACATTTCCAAACCAAGGTATCCTGCCTGACCTGCACTTTTAGAAACCGCAGCATCATGCTTGAGGTTTTCATACCAATGACCAGGATGTTATTTAGCTGCTCCACCCCATCGATTTTAGACAGCAGCTGGTTAACGACGGTATCATGGACTCCAGTGCTGCCTGCCATGCTCCCTCTCTGCTTGCAGATGGCATCAATTTCATCAAAGATTATGATGTGGAGACCACTGTTTGCCCCAAGCTATTGGAAAGAAATAATATAAGAATATCCAAAGTTATCAACGAAATTGAGCAGACAAAATGGCTAATATTCTACCCTTTCTTGGCTCCTATTGGTGAGAGAACACGGAGACATTGGCATGCTTTCATCAGTGATCCCTATAAAATGCTGTGTGGCAGACACCCTGTAGGTTAAGTTCCTAACATTCCGTTGCCTGGTTTACACTAGGATTTAAAGGAGTGATAACGTGTTAGCTAATATGTGCTACCTCACTTTATGTCTATATGAGGTCATGTGTTAAACTGGCTGAGTTAAATTTAAGGCTCCTCCTTGCCTTTAACTTGACCACTTTAGCACATGTTAAATGCAGCATGTGCCTTGTCTACACGAGAATTTTAAAATCTGTAAGCACACATTAACATGACTCCTTTAAGAAGTAGTCTGAACAAGGTACTGGATACCAGGAGGCTTTTAAGAGGAGTAAGTGTTTTTGTCACTTAGAGAGTTTTTTTCTTATTTTCCTCCATATTTGAAATTCTCTAAAAAAGGCTGCCATCTTCATCTGACCACATTACAAAAGCATAATGCATTTACACTCTTATGATTTCAGGTGCTTTGCAGACATAGGAGCTCTCCTTGTGTGTGCAAACAATGGGGTCATGGCACTCCTTGGGCTTGCCTACGTGCAGATGCCTCAACACAGCCTGGATCAGGAAAATATTCAAAGCAGATACTATACCATGGTGACTTATGGGGAGTAGATGTGTCTATATGTTTCACCTAAGCAGGAATAAATAGGAACATGTCAGTTCTGCTCTCCTGGCCATGAGCTAGATAATTAAGAAAAAGTGTTTACACCATCACTTTGAGATCCTGCACAGATTACAGCTTGAAACAAAGTAAAAACTATATTCAAAAGTTGCAGTCTAGTACAGTTTTAGTAAACAAGAATAAAACAGTCCAATCCAGTGTAGTTGATGTCTTGTACTCAACCTAACATCATCCCTCTATATAATGTGATAACTATGGAAAACCACATCCATCAATTCCAAAATTTCAGGGAAAAGTCTAGACATCACTGGACACAACCCCAGCAATTCTGCTGCAAATAGGAACACTGGAAAAGCCCAATTCAGAAGAAAAGCTCTTACTGCAGGCAGAAGTCACTCTGTTGCTCTCTGTTCAAAGGCAACATCTTAACTTGCTGCTTGTGGAGCTTGTCAGAAGCCTGAGCTCTAACAGAAATAAGAAAGCCTTTCAAGGTTGGCTTATAAAGGAGGAAGTAGCAGGAACCCCGAAAGGACTTGGGAGCAAGTGCTGGTGGTGAAGGGAAGAAGACGGGACCAGGAGGGTCAAAGAAAGAACCAAAGAGAAGGAGGGCGGGTGGGAGGTGGCATTAGATTTTAAGGCCAAAAAGGAAGGGTACATCTTTTAGTAAAACCCTGCACCTTACAGTAAGTAGAGTTGCAGCTGTGTGCTCCCCATCTGTATTCCATTATGGGTATGCATGCGCTGTACATATCTGACACCAGAAGATTCTTGCTAGAAGAGACCATTGTTCTGTGCCTACTAGCAAGAATCTTCCAGTCTCTGTTGCATAAAGTGAGTGCATGAGCACCAATGCTGGAATACACACTTGGACCATCAAAGATCAACAAGAATCTCTTGATTTAAAAATTTCCAGCAATGAAGAAACCACTATGACCCTTGGTAAGTTGTTCAAATGGTTAATTACCTGCACGGATAAAAATCTGTAATTTACTTTTAGTCTGAATTCATCTCACTTCAACTTGCAGCTCTTGGATTTTGTTATACCATTTTGGTCTGGTCTCTAAGGTGACTTGATTATAGTGTATAAATGCCTTCACAGGGAGAGTATATCAAGTATAAAAGGAAAAGTGTAGCGGAAAAAATTATTTTCCTTAGGTAGGTATTCAAATAGCCATCAGATGCCAGTGGGAGAGAATAAGGCAGGGTCTTTTTTCTGCCCATATTTACACTGTCAGGCCATTTTCTCCCCTCCAGAATCCTGCTTCAAAAGACAATCTTTTGTGGCTAGCAAGGAGCTGGAGACAATGTGAACAGTATGTGTGACTATGCTGTCACGCTGGCAATCTGCCCCTCCAGCACAAGTCATTACAATTGTGACCTTTCTGAGACTTTCCTAATCTCAAAACTTGTCATCACGATCCACCCCCTCTAGTCAGCATAAGGTCTATTTTAACAGGTGTGTACCACAAAGGAGAAAGAGCTCACAGATACCAGTTTTATAGCAATAAACTGGAGAGTAAGGGACTTGCAGGGGCTCAAATTAACACTCTTGTGATATCCCTTCAGCTGTAACTCGTCAATACTTTTTTTTTTTTTTAAAGGAAAGTACAAATCTTTATAAACTTCAAATTCTGCCTTTCCTTCAGCAAAGGATCTTGTCAAAATCACAGAGATGACACTTTTCCTGTAGCAGGCACAAACTACCAAGAGCAGCCTCTAACAGTCTATTTCTGCTGCACTGCACATAAACAGTATTTAGACTTTTAAGCTATGGCTGGCTATTAAAAACAGCCTTTAGCACTGGCTATACAGAAAATTTAACAGGTACAGAAAAAGTTAACTCATTCTCTTGTCCCCAGTATCCACTCCCCATCCTAATGAGGCAATTCAATTCACCAAAACTAGTTTTGCATTATTGTTCTGCTTGCTAGCCCTGTTTTTTGGTGGGAAAAATTAGTGACAGATGAAGGTATCATACAATCTTGGACAAGGAATATGAGAGCCCAAACTTGGGTTGTGCAGCATATTGAGGGGAAATGTGAATTTGAGGCATCTGTGCTTACTGGGCATTTATGTCTTTATTCTGTGACTGTTGAAGTCAGTGGCAACTCTCCCACCAACTTCAAAGGGTCTGAGAGCAAAATGTGGGACCTAATTTCTTGCTCTTGATGCTGTTTGAAGCAGATACCAGACCACATGATACAAAACAGTCATGAAAGATGTGAGGCAAAACCAGTATAAAAAAATCCCACAAGAATACTTCCAAATGCTCCCTCATTCACTGGGAAACTGCCATCATCCTAACTGAGCATGCCCACAAAACTTGGGACAGAGACGCTTCCTTTATTTGTCCAAAGATGGCTCTCTCTACTCCAGTTTGAGTGCTACTACTGGATGAGGGCTATAACTCAACCTACTCTAGCACCTCCTCTCACCATAGGATCTAAGTGTTATCAGTTCTCACAGATAGGGTGACCAGGTGTCAGATTATCAACCAGACTACCCGGTTGAAAAGGGACCCTGGCGGCTCAGGTTAGCACCACTAAAGCAGGGTCCCTGCTGGCCTCTGCACTGACCGGCTCCCAAGTAACAGACGGCATGTGTCACGTGCAAGCTACCTGGCATTTTATGTTTTCTTCTATGTTATTAATAAAAATGCTAAATAGCCACTCTCGGGGGGGTGGGGGGGGAGGCACTAGAAACACTCTGTTTGATGATCCGTCCCTTTTTACAACTACATTTTGAGACCTATCAGTGAGCCAGCTTTTAATCCATTTCATGTGTGCCATGTTAATTTTATATCTTTGTAGTATTTTAATCAAAACGTCAAGCAGTACCAAGTCAAATGCCTTACAAAAGTTCAAGTATATTACATTAACACTATTAACATTATCAACCAAACTTGTAATCTCATCAAAAAAAGAAATCAAGTTATTTTAACAGGATTTATTTTTCATAAATCCATGCTGACTGGCATTAATTATATTACTCTCCTTTAATTCTCTGTTAATCAAGTCCCTTATCAACTGCTCCATTATCTTACCCATTTACCCTTTTTAAATATTGCCATAACATTAGCTTTCTTCTGGAACTTTTCTGGTGTTCCAAGACTTATTGAAAAGTAAACTTTCAGTCACTCTTCATACACAGGCATATTGACCTTGCTACTTATTTATTTTTGCATTACCCTCCTTTGCTCCTCTTCTGCATCAGCAAAGAGCTTGCGGATGTTGGCCTCGGACTCTCCTACATATTTGTTGAGGATTTCTGGACCGTTGACCACCTTTGGTTCCCTGGCATTCAGCATCTTGCCAATCTGTCTAGCCATCAGTGTTTTACCGCAGCCTGGCGGTCCATATAACAGGATGCCTTTCACGTGCTTGCAGCCTAGAAAAAAAGAAACATAAGAAACAGGGTAACTGAAAGATATAAAAAATAACCGTTAATGGGAAATGGAAGTTTTTGTGTGCGCACAACCCTGAGCCAATCAAGGCCTATGCAGTTTGAATAGGAGCAGGCAGAAGAGAAAAACTGTTGCTAAAAATGGCCCCATACCTGATACACTGGGCCTTTTCCTTGTTCTCATTCTAGAAACTCTTAATAGAGGAATATCTATTTAAGGGTGGTAGGGACCATTAAATCCTCTAGCCTGACTTCCTGCATAACACAGGCCAGAGAATTCCACACAGTGACCTGCATCAAGCCCAGAATGTATGGTGGACCTAGAATAGAGAGTTCAGAAAACCATCCAATCCCGATTTAAAGTTTTTAAGTGATGGCAAATCTATCACTCTGTGCTACGCATCTGAAAGTATTTGGTTCAAACCTAGCTAATGACCCACATGAGAGAAAAATATGTATACAATAAGATACTATAGTGATTGGTGGCATTATAAATCCTAAAACAGGTAAATAAAAATAGGCATCTGGTCAAAATAAAACTATAAACTTTTAAATACAAATATGGAAAGCTTAAAAGTAAACATAGATTAACTAGAGTGCCTTGCAATGGAAAACCATGATACACCTCTACCTTGATATAACACAGTCCTCGGGAGCCAAAAAATTGTACCACATTATAAAACCGCGTTATATCAAGGTAGAGGAGCGCGCAACCATGCCCCCTGGAGCGCTCCTTTACTGTGTTATATCAGAATTCGCCTTATATCAGACCATGTTATATAGGGTTAGAGGTGTATTATATCCATTATGGAAAGTCGGCGGAATTAAAAAAAATCTATGGGATACTGTAATACGTGGCTAAGACTAGGCTGAAGAAGTTGGGGAGTAATGTTGGGTTGAAAAAGATTCTATGGAATAGTGAGATAAACATTCTGAGTGGTGAGACCCACCCAGCTAAATCAGGACAGATACAAATACCAAGCTGCAAAAATATTCATAGGGCTATACATACTACCTCAAAACAAAGACAAGGAATTTGACTGCAAAATGTCAAAAGAGATCAAATAGGCAACATAGTCTAAGACAATGGTCTTCAAACTGGGATGCACGCACCCCCGGGGGTGCATGAGCCCATCCCAGGGGGTGCACGAGACCTCGGCGGCGGCGCTGAGCCCACATGGGAGATCGCCAAACTCCCGGGCGGGCTATTTTGGTCCCGCCAAAATGCCGCTGTGGAAAGCAGAAGCTTCCGCTTCCTGTGGCGGCATTTCAGCGGATATACCGCCCCTCGGGGGCCACCTGACTTTTCCCTCCACGGAAAGAGGCCGCTGAAGGAAAAATCTGAAGACCCCTGGTCTAAGAAAATGATGATAATGGAGATCAATTACACCCAGATAAACTGGCCAAGTGGCACAGTGGGACAAAGCTGAAAGAAGCAACAGTGTGAAACTTTAAATGATTGCTTAGAACAGCTAGTTCTAGAGCACACAAGGGAAGAGGCCTAAACACCACACACAACTTAATTCAGTAATTAACTGGAGCTGAGTGACTGAGCAACAGCAACCACAATACAATCAGGGTCAGCATATGCAGGGATGTCTTAAGACGGGGCAAACTGGCCACAAGCACAGGGCCCCCTGTAGAAAGCAAGTGATGTGAGAAAAAATATTTTATCCAGGTTCTGATGAACAGAGTCCAAAGTGCTTTAGGAAACTGCAGATGTCATTTGTGACTTTGCTGCTTGCAAATCTAGAAAGTGATGCTTTTAAATCAGCAAAATACATATAAATGTTTTTCTATTACCACTATGTTGTGGTTTGATTCACAATAAAATTTTAAAAACAATAATTATTTATTTCCTACTGTAATATAATAGGGGTGCCAAATTTGCACTGCATCCAGGGGCCTGCAAAGTCATTAAGATGGCCCTGCCTAGGGAGATGTGAGGTACTATAAACTTGTTGACCTTGAACATTAAAAGGAAGATTTCATTACATTAGCAGGCTCTCTCAAAAAAGCCCTAAAGGAAGAACAACAATCCTTAAATGTAGCATGGCTGCAACTTATGAAAATACGAACAATCTTAGCAGCACAGACATAGCTGAATAAAATTGGTACCAGATAGGCAAGAAATAAATCAAAGACGCTTATACAGCAAGGAAGTTATTTGTTTAAGCCCAAATGAGATCTTTCAAAGTGAGGTATTTGAATCCTAGAAACACAACTGAGTGTCTTTTTGTCAGCCAAGAAAGCTGACCTACTACAGGATCTATAGGAAGAATTAACCAATCCCCACTATGAACACAACACTATTTATTGAATACATATGAACACATTTAATGCAACATTTATGGATGAGATTTTACATCATAAGCAAATTCCAAGGCTTCCCTCACTAATCCTAAACAGACACTCCAAAAAAAGATGCAGGATTTTAGGGGCTCACACCATGGTGATGCATTCAGTGTCAAAACAGAAAAATCTTAGCTAGCTATTCCAGTCACTGTAATTGAAAATTAATACTACAGCGGCTTCATCACAGGCAGCACTGTGAAAAACTACACATGTACTATGGTTTGCTGCAAGAGCCTAATTTTCAACTAATGATGACAAACGGGGGAGCAAAGACAAAGAAACACAAATGGATTTAAAACAGCAGAATGCAACTTTATTAACTGTAATATTAAAGACAGGGACTGACACTCTCCAAACTACCAGGCATTAAGTAGCTCCAGCGAAGGGTTAAATAGCCTCACACCATACAACTAAGGAATGAAGGATGCCTTCCTTAGCTAAACCTCTGACATTCAATTTGTGATGTAGTCCACTACTGAATTTCACCACCCTCCCCATGTGAGGGAGGATGAGGCACAAACAATCGGGAGGTCAGGATGTGCAGACTTAAGACTGCCTCTCACCTCACAGAATCCGTTACAGCCCCTCACCCATACTGATGCTGGAAATCTAACCTTGATGAATGAGTATTCTCAGTGGAAAATAGGGAGGCCAAAACTACTTGGGAAAATTCGTACTGATATATCTGAACAAGTTTCAGAACTATGTTTGATTCCCAGTAGATTTGATCAGTCTAACATATTTAGAAACCTTTGAGTGTTTAATTGTTCTATGGAGAAAAAGCCATTAGTCACTGGAGCCAGTTCAGTGCCAGATATAGCAAACTACATAGATCATATTTATTTTCAGAGATTAGTTTCCTTTTATCCATGTTGACTTTCTACTTTATTGATAGATTATTTTTTCTAGTGTAAACCCCATATTAAAATCTTGCAGAATTTAATATACTGGTTAATAGAGAAGTAAGGTGGTCATCTTTTTAAGGTGCCAAACTGGCTCACTCAGAATTTGAGTTCAGTTTCTAGTGCTGCCACAAACTGATGAATCTTGGGCAAGTTATATTAATTTCAATTTGAATAAATGTGCATTGCAAGACATTGTCCTTCATCTGTGTTAGTTTGTTTCCCCACTGCTTTTTTCTTGTTGTCTTCTTATGTTTTCATGTTGTGCCTATGCAACACGGTCAGTGAATAAAATATTCTGCAGATTCAAAAGAGAAGAATACCAAAATGAAGAGTATCCAGCCCTCTCAAGCAACCTCAGAAAACTACAGTTCAATTTTGTTAGGCATAGCAACAAAACAAAAATTCTGGGCTGAGAAAACAATGAAACTGTTTTGCCACAACAAAAATGTTATCAAGGAAGCTGCATTGAGAAAAAATTGTTACTCATATTTCAGGTATTCAAAAATCAAAAACAAAACAGAATACTGGTAGCAATGACCATTTTACACAGGAACCAGCAAGGTAGTGATAAATTAGAAGTGATTCCTGTCCAATTAGTGTCAGAAGAGGAACTGTTAACACATTTGTGGGAAAATATGGTCTCCTGTGTAGCCAAGAAGCGTGGGGCAGGATTTGGATGATGAATGATACTTTGAAGGGGAATCCCAAGCACAAAAACTAAGCATATATAGATGGCTCCACCGTGCTCAGAGTTGAGGAAGGCAAACAAAAGGCTACTGGCAAGTCAGGGCATGTGTACACAAACAGATCTGAGAGAGTCTTGCAACAGCTGTATTGAATGCTTACATTTTTAAGTAGCACACCTGCAGAAAGGGGCACGATGAGAGGAGACAAGCTTCTCAAACTAGCCAAATTCTCTCTCTCTGGACCAATTCAGTTTCTGTAAGGTTGTCATTTTAGGTGCTTTTTGTGGAGCTTTTAGGGACATCTGGAGTTTTGAGCCCAGTCCTACCCGCCATCATCATACTTGCTACAAACCTGCCACATGTTTTTAGAGAAGGGTTGATGATTTCTCTTCTGCAGCTATAAGGAAGGGAAACCTTTTTTCCCCATGAAATTTACACAAGGGTTCGTTTCACCTCACCCTTTGTAACAGGGATAATGGCATGGGGGGAAGGGTAGTGGGGAGATAAACCAAGAAAGAATTTTACTTGCCCATAGCTGGAGTTCTGAGAAAATACTGCAAAGGCTCATTCTCTATGGAAAACCAAGAACTCCAACAGATTTGTAGGAGAGTTTGTTTGGGGTGGTGGGATATCCTTTAGACAGACAGCTGCTCAGCAAGGGGTTCAGTGTTGAAATATTTTCGCCCTCTCTCTAAGCAACCACAGACCGTTCACTTTTCATAAACCTCATTTGACATTGGTTGAGTCAGGGAAATAGGAAAGATCACAGCTCCTGAGCTGTCACTTGGCAGCATTAGTTTAGTCATGTGGGATTTATAGGCATGTCTCCCATATAAAGGGCCAACAGCACAGACAGTTCAGAGAGAGAAAGTGAAGTCTCTAGGCACAGGGATGTTATTTATATTTCCGTGGCACTAGGTATCTGAGTCAAGAACCAAGGTCCCTTTCGGCTAGGCTCCGTACAAACACACATAAAAGCTGACAATCTAAATACACAGCAAGAGACAACAAATAGATACGGACAGAGCGGAGAGCACAAGGAAACAGTAAGACAATGCTGGTCAGCATGACAGGCCATGGTCTCAGCACACCAGCTACCTAGCCATTGTCAAGCTCTTCATCACAGCCCCTGGCCACCCATCACTACTGCAGAGTGGAAGTCTTTAAGGAGGTGGCAGGTTCTAATACACAATACTCCATCTTGAGACAACCTGAAAGCTCTCTATTGAGCATTATGAGTACAGGACCAGGAAGTACTTAGTCCTGCCTAGAGTGCAGGGAACTGAACTGGATGACCTCTCCAGGTCCATTCCAGTTCGATGATTCTAAGTGTTGGAATCCCAGCTCCAACACTAACTCCTCCTGTGGCTTTGGCAAGTCATTTCACATTTCTGACGCTGCTTTCGCCATCTGACAACTGAGGACATTACTAATCATCTGCACTTCATGGGGATGTTTGTGTTACTGATCTGCACTATGTGAGTGCGAAATTCTCTCCCTATTAAGTGAGAACATTTCTTCTGGAAGCCAAAGCACTGAATTCCTTTCAAACAGAAATGCTACATGCTGTTATAATCAGATTTTCTTGCACAACTACAGCTATACCTGGCCAAAATTTAAAAACATTTAAACAAACAGGCACTAGTTAAAATAGATAGGTGATGACAGACTACAAATGTTACATCTTAAATTGCAACTCGGTTCCACACACAAAGCAGGAGTTTTGATTAAGTTTTATCTCCATTTTGAAATTTATACAGATCAGACCAGTGTGGCCAAATGTCAACATAATTAAGCAGATCTTATAAACTCAAATTATTCTCTGACCAAGCATTTCTAATTACTAGGCTTAGCATCCGGACTACCACTAAATCTAAGGTCATTCATGTAACGGATACTGGATCATCATGCAATTTAATTACCTATTCAGACTAACAATATGCATGCCATGGAGAACTGTAAAGCAGGAGAGGAAAACAAGGAAACCACACAGGTAATGAAGTCCAGGGAAATGATGACGAAGACCCAAAAAGACAATGGCAGAGACACCACTGTAATCGCAATGTGATAGAAATAATAAATGGAGACTCGAGCCACAATGACATTTAGCCAAAATGAGACTAAGTTTAATAACTATGTATTTTTCTCTTAATACTATCTCTTCTCAAAAAATCAACACAAAATTGCCTTAATGGGTAAGGAGCTTTCCAACTTAATGGCATAATTCCTCCTTGAATTAAAATCAAAGAATTCTGGTATGAGGTTACCATTCAGGTGCACCTACATGAAATCTACATCTGCACACAATGTACCGGTCTTGTGAACAGTGGGAGAGATGATTTATATATTTATCTTCAAGCAGGTTAGTGTATGATTAGGGTTCCAAGACTTTACCTGCCATACAGAAAAGATTTTCCATTAACACACAAAAATCTCCCCCTCCACTTCCACATAAGCCTTCCATTATTCCTGCCTAGATTCACTACCTCCAGTTGACCTCTATGTAAGATTTAACTGATAGTGACATGGAGTTAAACTGAAGGGATTTGCTTCTGCTTCTTCCTCAGAAAGTAGGAGCATGCACAGGGCTAGATCTTAAGCAGCCAGCAAAGATACTGCAGAACAGACTGTTTGATTTGACATAACAAATCATATATTTCTCAGAACAGTTCTTATTAGGCCTTTGTTAATTTTCTCCCTCCCCATTATCCACTGCGTCGCCATGGTATTTTTTTAAATGCATGCATATTCCACACAGAAGGCACTGACTAGATTTATGGCAATGACAGAACATTTATCAGTTTCCTTCTGATGGAATGTGATAAAACTGAAAATAAATCAACCCAAAGTATGAGCTCCGAAAACACACACACACTGCCTTTGGCTACACGATCAAAACGCATGACCCTAAATGGGACTGTGATAGCAAATTCAGAGTTGAAATGAAATAGTGTAATCTCAGGGTTTTAACAATCATTACATCATCAAGAAAGAGAGACTGTCCTCATCTTTTAACAGCTTACTAATAAAAATGCAGCCAGATAGCTAATTTAAGATTAAAATAATATCACTGGATGGCTTCCAGATCATGAGGCCTTACATTTATCTGTACATTTCATACCACACCTGGAAATTAACACCACGGCCTTCGCCAGCAATTTTCTGCAATCTTTAGAACGAAGCTAGATGCTTGTTTAGTCTAAACCCAGTGTATAAATAGGATGCACACTTTTTTAGAAGGTGAACACAAACGTATTGCAAAACAAATACTGATAAAGGAGCCGCCGGGTGCTCAGGACATCATCGATGTAACAGGGCCACTGGATGTCCACACAAAGCAGCCAAGTATCCTTTGGAGGGAAACGGAACAGGCCTTCCAATCATTACAGCTTCTGGCAGCGTAAGAACCCTCCTCAGTTCAAATACAGTGAGTCTATACTCCTTTTTCCCCAACTACCTGGGACTGAATTCAGGAGCTGCCCCCTAAAGGACACTAAAGGGCAGTTCCTCTACTCTTCTTAGCAGCCTCTCTTCCTATCTCCCTCCTGGAAGCCTTTATTTCCTTTTACAGCTTTCCCCACTTAAGAGGGAAAGCTGTCTTTCCACTCCCAGCATCTTAGCAAGGAATCACTACCAGCTCTTCCATCCAGGTTTGATAGAGCAGAGAGTTTCCTCTCTTCTACCTAATGAAATGGTTTGGCCTTTTCTTAGCTCACCCAGGGATGTGGCACATGCCTCTAACAACACAGGACTTCCAATAAGGTGTCATATCATCAGCTTAGCTTTGCTTTGGTTAATGTTTACCTCCCAAGTAAATAAATCTTGGCTATCACTTTAATACATGTTTTAAAGCCATCTAACAAAGGATGACTGACAATTACAGATTATACCTTACTTGCCACCGTCTCATTAAATCTGAAGTTTCAGCCAAGTGCAAGACCAAGTAACCTGCAATCCAGCCAGTAGAATGTTTACATAATTTTTTTAAAAGTTCTTTGGTGCAACAAACATGTCTTATCTATGCTCCATAAAATGTAAAGCAAATTTACAGCATTATGTTTGTTAATATTAAAGCTAGTAGCAGAGCTAGAACAGAGCCATGGATTCCTGACTTCCAAATCACTGCTCTAATCACTAGACACATTCCCTTCAAAAAAAGAAGGTCTGGTAATCTCTCACAACAATGCTGCTCTGGTACCATTTAAAATGGGGCTGTAGTCAAGACTGATTAAGTATCAGTGATTATAAGTTTCAGAGTGGTAGCCATGTTAGTCTGTATCAGCAAAAACAACAAGTAGTACTTGTGGCACCTTAGAGATTAACAAATTTATTTGGCCATAAACTTTCGTGGGCTAAACCCCACTTCACTAGATGCGTGGAGTGGGAAATACAGTAGGAAGATACAACTCCCATCTTTTCATCTACTGTTATATACATCTTCCTCCAGTATTTTCCACTCCATGATTATGAGTTCCAATGATTATAGGAAAGCTCTACTCTCAAAGATCATGGGAAAGCCCTCAGATGACTGAATGGAGGCCCGCAACTGAAAGACGAATAAAACAGCATGTCACAATATAAGAAGTTACATCAGTCATTTACATAATGTTTTGATAATGCTAATGTTTTCCCAAATATTTACCAATGATACACACAAAACTAAATCGTCTTTATTGCTACATGACTCCAGTTACCAGTGTAGGTTATGAGGTAGTGTTGGGTCTTTAATCATAGCTTGAAGATCACTACAGAAGATACTAAGTGATTCCCCCTCCCCCACACACACAGGGAGTGCTGCGTATCCAGTGTATGCAAAGCCTATCCTAATTGCTCCAGATATCTTAGATTTAAGAGTCAACCTTTCAGATCAATCCAGGCTCTCTTCAAAACCAACTTTCCACAGCACTTCACTATCAATAGGATAGCATTTTATTGGGGAGTGGGGTAGGAAACAGAGAAGAGGAGACCAAAGTAGCACTTCTATCTATCCAAATGTGCACATTCTATGGTTTTTCACTCTAATTTCATTTTTAGCATCCCTTTCAAGAGCTGATATAAGGACCAAGCACTTTTGTTTTCCTTCTAGTATTTTTCTCTGGTCTCATTATCAGCTTTGCTGTTGTCAAAGTTTGTATCTAAGCTACTGTCGAAGGCCCTTCATTTCTGGCCACTACTTTGATTGAACTAGAATGTTTAAGTTTTTGCCACAAACTCTAATGATTCCAGAGAGTTCCCTGATAACCTCATGGCTTCTCTTACTCTTTCCAGTGTTCCATTCTTCTTAAGATGGCTGTGAGTCCTTTCAATAACCTTGGTCTTGGTTTCACAAACATGGGCTTAAACTGCCCCCAGAAAGCTCAGTGTCTTCAGTGGAAACTGCTTGTGCACATACAGAGACAGTTTTGCCCACTGATTATTTTAATTAAAAAAAAAAAGATGTGAACATGCACAGATGGTGCAGGAAAAGGAGATCCACAAAGGGCAGTATGTAAGATAGGTGTTTGGACACAGAGTGCATTTCTCAAAATCCATACCAGACTGAGGCAGAGTAACCACACGAGCCATAGGAACAGAGAGCAATCAGGTGCAGGTCTTCAGGTTTCTTGCTGGGCTTTTAATTACCTGTAGGCTGTTTGGACTCTGCTTGCAGCAATGACTGGCGCCCTGGGGAAGCTCTGAGAACCAACAGGAGGCTGAACTAGACAAGCATTTCCTGGAACCACTCACTGCCCTTGTCCAGCTCTTGCCTGGAGATTCATTCACAGATTCCCAGGCCAGAAGGAACCATTACAATCATCTAACTCCTGCATAACACAGGCTGTCAAACTGCCCTGAATTAATTCCTGTTTGAATTACAGCATTTTTAGAGGCATTCTTCTTTTTTCCTAACACAGTAACCTATTTATGGTAGAATCATTTTAAAGAGTTTTACAGGCATTCTGTTTCCAGATTATTTGTAAATTGCAGGAAATAAACACTTCAGCACAGAATTGTTGTAGCCTTTGGATGGCTAATTTATCCTGCTCTACACATCTTTGCAAATATAATGAATGTTATATAAAAATCTAACATGAACACATATAGCATTTCGCACAATGGTGTCCTGGTTCACGACTGAGGCGCTCAGGTGGTACCACAACAAAAATAATGAATCTGCAGCTAATCTAGAACCTTGCCTACCTGAAATTATCCTACCGCCCAAGATATTCTGAATCAATTACTTCCTCCACTGTGCATTTGCACTGAAAACTCCCCCACAATTTATCCCCAATAAATTCCATATCCCTTGGTCTATCCAGATAAGTGTTGCATTTTGTTTGGAAAGTGATCTTGTGTGCTTGTTTAAGTCATACTGTCAGGTAGTAACCAAAGAACAATTTTAGCACTGGTTATCTTAATTCCAATCAAAGTATTGGACTCTTTGTCACTTCTGCAATTCGAGACTAACATGGCTACCTCTCTGATTCTTAATTCCAATCGAATCTATGACAAATGTTTTTCTGTTAAGATTTCAGATTACATACACCAAACAGTTCTGAAGTCAGTGCAGTGCCTATGTGCTCTGCAGATATGACTAATTAATACTGACTTATATGCTTCACTTCCATAACATTCTTTGCATGTTATGGGAACCAAACACAGTTACAAGAAATTGATATTTTATTTTATGCTGCAAAGGGTCTAGATTGCATCTATACAGTCACAGGTCTACAACTGGCATATTTATTGCATTTTGCATATAAGGCATGATCTGTGAGCACTTAGCAGAAAACAGGAAAGGGTAAGTTTTGCAGCTCCGGACAGTGAGCAATTGTTTTCTTTCCTAATAAATTATATGCAGACCTGAACAGATGTCACACTGGCATTTGAGATCTGAAATATAGTTGAAGAACAAGTTATGACTAATGCAGAAAAAAAAATGTCAAAGTATTTTTTCAAATTTCAGATAAGCTTTTTAGCCCTAGGGTTCATCACAGAGAGAAGGGGAGTTCCGCTGGGTGTCTTAACATCCACTTATCTGTGCAATGCCTCTTTGAATAGTCTGTGGATAAACTTGCGTTGGTAACTATATTTATTTAGTTAAAACCTGGCAATCTCTTTAACTCACTGCCTCCCAAAATACTACTGCTCTTCCAGAGCCCTATCATTTTATTAATATAAGTTCACTTAATATAAGAAGAAAAGGAAAGGTCTGAACACTACACGTTATCTATATAGGCACCTCAGTTTCTGGATATAGCAGCAAGGTTTCAAACCACTTCCAAATGTGCTGATGCCCATGAAAGGGTTACATTTGTGAAGCTAGCTGCTTCATGTAATTGCTAAGTAACTGTGTCTTGCTCTCAGGGTACTCTCAGCCAATGAGAATATTCTGGTATACAATCCTATCTTGGTGTTCCACTAGTTAGTGTGCGGTCATTCTATATCCAGCTGCGGGATGTATGTGGATGGAGTTGTACTGGAGCCAAGAGGAAACTTTTCAGTTTACTTCTCCGGTTTCTGTTAAACTCCGTTAAATTCAGCATTCAAATGTTATGGGTTAAGGGACTTTGCATCCCTGGTGTGAAGATGATGCATTCTAGTCATTTCAAAAAGTAAAAATTTAAGGTGATGAGTGCCAGAGTCCATCATTCTTTTCTGTTTCATTAAAAGCCTAACCTTTATTCAATGAAGAGCTGCACAAGTGCATGTCTGTATTATAGTGAGACCAAATAGGTGAGTTGTACTTAACTGATTAGGTTTCTTTCCTTTCCACTCTCTAGAAGACTGATCATAGTTACATAAATGGAAGAGCTAAATAATAGTAGTACCAAGCGCTTTTGGCATCTCAATAACCATCAGTGGACCTGGATTTCAAGCAATGGACATGGCATGAAAGAAACTGACCACATCATCATCAGAATTCATTCCTTAGTGAAATCTCACCGAGTCTTCAACGGTAAGCAGCACCAGTAAACTCAGATCATAGACTAGTTGTCACTCAGCTCTCACTGCATCTCCCAACTCCTCACAAGCCAGAGAGTACAGTGTCCAGTGACTTTCCAATGGCTCTGCTGAAGCTGTGAAATACATAAATCATGTAGGTAACTTCAGTATCCTCTTGGATGATGTGGTGATCACCTGGAGTGATATATGTAATGCTATATCACACAGCACCACTTAAAACAATCAGCTTCAGACCATGACACAAGAAACCCTGGCTTTCTGAAGAGGGTTTCAATAATTAAGCAGAAAAGGCAGAAACAGAAGCAGGGAGATGTCCAATAACAAAGGTTAACTGGCATTTTCTGGGCCACATCAAAATGTGATCATTCCATTCCAGCTGCTCAAAGATGCCTTGTAACCAGGGAGCACTGGTCTCCATCAATTGTTTTTAAAAGTGTGATCTTCAGGCAGAGTACCCACAGAATGGAAAGACATCGTCAGTCCGCCTGTCCAAGGATCTTACACCAACTGTGGCAGCTACAGCTTGATCTCATTGACATCCCTGAAAAAAATCTTTGCTTATGATGTGCTTGGTAGAATGAAGCCACTCCTGACAAGACACTATCATCCACAACAATCGGGTTTCGCAGCTGCATGGTTGGCAATGGGTATTGTCCATACCCTCTGGTTTTTCGCTAAGCTACACAAGAATTTAACCACTTGCTTCACCTGGCCTACACTGACAAAGTGTCTTCTGATGTGTTTGACAGGTCAGCACTTTGGCTCACATTGAAAGGAGTTGGCATCCCAAATGTTTTGCTAAATCTGGTACATGACGTTCACACCAATCCCTGTGTGAGAATAAGTACTGGTTAATGGCTTTCACCTCATTTCTACATAGGGATGTCCCAATTTGACATCACATAAGTTTTTATTATATGTGAAAGCTGAGCGGTCATATCAGGTTTTCTATAAAAGAAATTCAAGACAGATCATGCTTCTCACTGTGAAATTAGATTTTTTTGTTTTGTATAAATCTCATCAGTGTTGGAAATAAAAAAAAGAAACTGTGCAAGCAGTGACAGATGAACCAGACACTTTTTTAGGCAGAAAATAAATTTATGTTTAAAATCCCATTGTTTTTATGGAAAAAGTCATGAAATTTAAGTATACAGAGAGAGCATAGCTGACAAACAGGTATCAAAAACAGGCAGCTGCAGATCCAGGGTTTAAAAACAGTCTGGCAACATAACAAAGGGAACCAAAGTTAGTTATGGTATCACCAGCAACCACAGTTTAAAGAAATGGGCATTCTTTAGCAACAGGACTTGTTGAACTCAAATAGGGGCCAGAGAATGTAGTTTTTGTAGTGAGACCACTAACTGATTGGTAACAGGATATCATACAGAAGGCATACATCCGACGAAGTGGGAATTAGCCCACGAAAGCTTATGCTTCAATACTTTAGTTAGTCTTTAAGGTGCCACAGGACTCTGACACTTCTGCTATTCCAGACTAACACGGCTACCTCTCTGATTCCATACAGAAGTCAAGACTGATAAAAAGAACAGATGACCCTATCTGATCTGAGCAGAAAACCCACTGCTCATAATCCAAGGAAAACAGCATATAATTCCATCAGCATTAGAATCACAGAATATCAGGATTGGAAGGGACCACAGGAGGTCATCTAGTCTAGAACACTACTCCTTGTTCTGTCATCTGCTACCAATGAGAACAGTCTAGATCCATCCTCTTTGGAAAGCCCTTTCAGGTAGCTGAAAGCAGCTATCAAATCCCGCCTCAGTCCTCTCTTCTGCAGACTAAACAAACCCAGTTCCCCCAAACTCTCCTCATAAGTCATGTGCTCCAGCCCTCTAATCATTTTTGTTGCCCTCCACTGGGTTCTTTACAATTTTTCCACATCCTTCTTGTAGCGTGGGGCCCAAAACTGGACACAG
Organism: Dermatemys mawii; assembly: GCA_007922305.1. Classification (NCBI taxonomy): domain Eukaryota; kingdom Metazoa; phylum Chordata; order Testudines; family Dermatemydidae; genus Dermatemys; species Dermatemys mawii. The sequence goes on from ML677408.1 coordinate 4,141,731, forward strand.
TACTCCAGAGGAGGCCTCACCAATGTCAAACAGAGGGGAATGATCATGTCCCTAGATCTGCTAGCAATGCCTCTACTTATACAACCCAAAATGTCATCAGCCTTCTTGGCAACAAGGGCACACTGTTGACTCTCATCCAGCTTCTCGTCCCCCGTAACCCTTAGGTCCTTTTCTGCAGAACTACTGCCTAGCCATTCAGTCCCTAGTCTATAGCAGTGCATGGGATTCATCCGTCCTAAATGCAGGACTCTGCATTTGTCCTTGTTGAACCTCATCAGATTTCTTTTGACCCAATCTTCTAATTTTTCCAGGTCCCTCTGTACCCTATCCCTATCCCCCAGCCTATGTACCACTCCTGCCAATTTAGTAACAGTTACATTCCCAAACAGAGTAAAGGAGATTTCATAGATTCCAACAGAAAAAAAAACCCATAGGACAAGATAGTGTTAGATATCAATTTGTTTTAGTGCGCACAGTCCATTCAAAAAACGTAGTACCAAGATTTGGGGGCAGTGGGAAGTGAGGACACTTTCCTTCTCCCCAGGATTCCTAGGCTTAAATAATTTCAGAGTAACAGCATTATCACACAGTTAGTTCTTATCCGATCTGTTGAATCAGACTGAATGCCTGTACCCCAGGTGTATTTCTGCTTGCTGTACTCACCCATCTGCTCCACAAGCTCTGGTGGAAAAACTCGAGAGGCAAATGCTCGGCGGAAGATGTCAGAAAATTCTCTGTCAAGACCTCCTATCCCCATCTTCTCAAAGTTCCAATCAGGGTTGATGATTGACTGACGGTTCTCCTTGGTCTTTGATTTCCCTGTAGAAAAGACATCGCCAGTCATCAAGCAAAGCAGAATTACAGCCACAGACTGATACACGGGAGAAAATGCAGGTTTTCTGCCATAGTTTTATCAAAATCACCATGAGGACAACTACTCAGCACTTCCTACTTCCATTATCGGGGTTCAGGAAACTATGCATTAAATAGTTGCCTTCATTTTAGAGCACGGCTTATATTAAGCACTAAAAGCTGTAATAAAAAATAGTTGTACAGCTGAGATGTCACCTGTCAGAACGTAATTTCATTTTAAGTTCATTCCATTCAATTTGTAACAGGCATTGCAGCCATTGTATGGTACACCACATTCTTCTGAGCCCTTTGTTTTCCAAACTTGTTTCTTGGCAATTTCAAAATGTGGGAACAACTAGAGGTAGCAAACCTAAGAATTCACAGAGAGATCCTGTGAAGTACTGGACACCCTCAAGTCACATGGATTTCAATGTGCATCTAGGGTTTGCAGCACTTTCTTATAGACTTCCGGCACTTCACAGGATGGGGGCCCTTAGCAGCATCCAGGTTTTTTTTTTAATTTTAGCTATTTTGAAGGTAGAGATAGGTCAGAGAGGAAACTGAAATCACAGCGAGCCAAGTGCAGAGACAATAAAAGCACTGTAATACACCCTTTAAAATTAGGCTAGTGAGACAGAAACAAATATATTGTAGGGAATCATCCTGCAGTAGATGAGTGTCTTATTAAGCACCATCATTAATGTCTATGATCTACAAGCACACTAAGAATTAATGCTACAATTCCTCTGACACCAAAAATGTCTAGTACAGTATGTCTAATAACCACAATACTCGGAAGCAAAACATTAATGGTCAAAATTTGATCTCTTGGTTACTATTTCCACAGTCTGACTGTATATTTATATTCTTATTACTTATACCTATCAGCAAGATAGCAGACTCAAACTGCTTGCTCTTTCAGTTATCCTTAGTCTATACTACCCCCTTCTGGCCACATGGTGTTCCTTATATAGCAGTAAGAAACTAACTCCCTCAAAGATAAAGGGCCAGGATATGGACTTGCGTTGTCGTTCCAAAATGAATACAAAGGAAGTTCCCTAACACACACCTTTGCTGAGGAATGGATATAACTGGAATTAATAAACAAACGAAGTAAAGCACAATAGTACTTTTTAAAAAAGGGCAGGGCAAAGGCAGATTCTACTTCCAAAACTAGTGTTCAGTTGTCACTTGCCCAAAAGGTACAATCAAGTGGGTTAATTTTACCTAGCAGTAATAACTATTAATAACACTCTGAACAGTGCATATCAGTGGCTCTCAAAGCACATTAAACAATTAAGCCTTATAACATGCCAGTTAAGGTACTAATAATGAGGTGTCAATTTGACAGAGAAGCAAATTGAGGCACAAAAATATTAAGTGATTTTTTCACAGGCAAGGCTGTGTTTTAGTTACAGGTATTTTTAGTAAAAGTCACGGACAGGTCACGGGCAGTAAACTAAAACTTTCGGGGGGGAGGAGGAGGAGGGAAGGGCACTACAGGGCACTACAGGTACTGGGGGAGGGGGAAATGCGGTGGCTTGAGACTGCCCCTGCAGCGGCAGTATGACTGGCCCACGGGCTGCCTGAGCTGCCCCTGAGCCAGTCGAACCGGCCACTGCAGAAGTCACAGAAAGTCATGGAATTCATGACTTCTGGGACCTCCATGACATACTCGCAGGATTATTCATGGGCACTCGCAGGGACAGGGCCAAGAATCCCAATTCCTGGTCTTCTGCTCTGCTAGACCCCATCCCCACTCCATGTGTGGGTAGAGATTGGAGGTCACCGATCAACTGTGGTCCTACACATTAGGGTAGCAAAGTATCACTGCTTGCTATGCTGCAGTAAGTCAAACAGTTTTTACATTTCCCCTTTAAGCTGTTCCTATGGAACTGTATTATGAATAAAGTGGATTTTATTTAATTCTTTCTACATTGCATATGTAGTGACTGCCTGCTCAACTTTAACTCAGCCACCATAAATGTATTCTTTGTGATAAAGTCTTTAATTACTTGGTCACATACGTTTTTCCCCCACAGGACCCCTGTGTTATTCAGTGCTCAGAGAACTATTCAAACTTCTATCGTGTATGAGGTGGCTAAGTGTAATACATCTGCTTCATTTGTTACAGAAGTTGGAATGTGTGGAGTGAATGAAGCAGGAGACTGCAAGAGAAAAGCAGTCTTGTGATTAAGGAAGTTGGATGTCACCCAAGAGAACTAGTTTCTATCCCCTGCCTCTGCTAGCGTACCTACGTGATGGTGAAGTCACAAACTAAACTTTCCATAAGTGGCCACTAATTCTGTGTGCCTCATTTTCTAGGTGCCCCCCAGCTCGAGACACCTAGGGGCTGGTTTGCAGAAGTGCTGAGCAGTTAGAGTTCTAATTTAAGTGAGTGAGAGCAGTGCTTTGAAAATATAATGTGCTATAAAAATTCTACAAGTTCTGAAAAATCAGGCTCCAGGTGTCAAACAGGGCACCCAAAATTAGTGGGCACTTCAAAAGTTTGCCTTTAACTTCTGTGCATCAATTCCCCATCTGTAAAATGAGAATAATATCACCTAATTCCACAGGAGTGCTGTGAAAATAAATGTATTACTATTTATGCAGCTCAATAATTAAGGCCTGAGCTCACACACTGATGAGAATAAAAGGAAATTTTGAAGAGCTACACATTCAGTGAATACTGTCTATCCTGTGCACTAAGTATCCTGTAGAGGAAAAAAAAAAAGTGATATGTAATTAAGCATTATCAGAATGCATTCACACAAGGGGGCCAAATTCTTGCATTTCCTAACCTTTGAGTGTTTGACCTTGCAACCTGAATGTTCTTTTAAACACAGATTTTTTTCTTTTTGTAATTTAATATACATTCCAGTATCTCCTTCTATCATTTTCAGAGACACATTAGTTTGTTTCATTTTTTAGTCCCAGCTAGTTAATATATCAGCTGATACATTGGATATACTTCCAAGAATCAATAAATAAATGCATTTCTAAAGCACTCTTACCGTAGTATCAAGTCTGTTTGCCAGTGTGTGAATTCACATTTGAATATTAATTCACAAATACTGGAATTCACAGGTTTTTGTTTTCTTCGATCACTAAGGTTAAAATTAGATGCTTCAGAACTTGAGCCATACTAAACGCACCTCCTTCATCCACATGATGCAAAAATAAACAATTTAATTCAGATGTTTTATTTATATGCTGCTAGTTCTCTCCTTTCTTCCCATTTAGTAATTTAAGATCATAAATATGGATGTTATGAACTTGTTTAGTATCCTAATTGCTAGCAGAATTTCAGATTGTACAGATTTTTTCTGCCAATACATTTCATGCTTAAAACGCTCAACTATGCTTTAAAAGACAAGTCCTGAGCCTCACTAACATTAACATTGTCCAAACAACAAACTCAGTGTGAAATTGACAAATACCCTGCACTATGTTTACAACTAATACCATCTTCCAACAGACTGAACTTTCACAAGTCAAGAAAGCTGAAATGCTTCAACCATACTCCTCTTAGGGTTTGCAATTTGAAGACAATTGGACTTTTGCACCAAACTCAATAGGACAAAGGCACTATGGATGGAATATTCAAAAGCCATAAGAACCTAGCATTTGGCTTTGAAAATTTTGGGTTGGGTGTATAAACATAACTCTGTTAATGAATTCAGAGTCCAAATAATTTCTCACTGTTAAGTGACATTTTATATGAGTAAGAAACTTGTTAATAAAATACTATTTTAGTGCCTTGTGCTGAAAAGACTCATGCTTAACTTCTAGCACATCAGTATCCCCACTGAAGTCACATGAGTAAAGTTACACACCTGCCTAAGTATTTGCAGATTCAGGGGCCCTAATTTTCAATATTTTGGTTATCTATAGCAGTTTTGTAAAATTCCTATAAATCACCTCATCAGTCATGAATGTAAAAATAAGAGTTTTTACAATTAAATTAATTATAAATTTTAATCTGAAGTTTCAATAGCACAATTTGTTCATATTAGCTTTTATAAACTCTCAACCAGATTTAAATCAATGATTTTTTTAAAAATTATTAAGTGATTTAAGTCACTTTAATTAAAATTGCTCCCCTCTGGTTGTGAACAGAGAAAAGTCAATTCAAGATTATTTAAAGTAAAAATAAAAATAAAAAAATACTAGTTAGACTTGTTAGCTTCACTATTTACAAACCAGGATCTCATTTTTAGAGCTGAATGCCAGCACCTGCTGTTGTCACATCTGAAAAATAGGCCTACATGCGTAGCGTTAGAAGGCTACCACAGCTCGTAAGTTATATCGTCTCCTATCATTTAGCATCTCAAAGACCCTTGGCTTTCTTCTACTGTTGGTGTTACAAATATTATGCTATAAAGACTTGTATGACTACCCTGGAAAGTAGCTTTAGTAGTAGCTTTCAATATTACACTGGACCAGTTGTTATAGAGTCATAGAATATCAGGGTTGGAAGGGACCTCAGGAGATCATCTTGTCCAACCCCATGCTCAAAGCAGGCCCAATCCCCAATTAAATTGTTATTCTGTTCCATTTACATTCCTGGGGTCAGTTCAGAATGACTTCTTGGATTTGGAAGAACTCACCAATCAGATTGAGAGAGGAGTTCTCAGCCTTTTCAAATGCAACTTGACTATTCCCAACAACCAGACCCACATCAATCTGTGTGGAAGGAAACAAAAATAAGTAAACTTTAATATCCGACTCAACTTCAAACTATTCTCTGGATGCTTCCCACCAAGTCTCCAAATAGAGGCAAGAGATAGTAGCAAACAAGCTCCATTGCAAAAGAGATTTGTTTGGAAGTCATATTAGAGGCATCTCTCATTCTTCCTTAACACTATTCTTAGTGACATCCTGTACATCTTTTACATTCATAACATACAAGCAGAATAAAGTCTACACCACTGACACAAACTTGGTGTTTTAATAGGGCCAATTACACAAAACTGAAAACAATTATAAGCCAAATCAGCTGGAAGGAAGAATTTAATTAGAAAAATGTGAATAATAATTGATTGAGTCTTTTAAGACCATCTTAATAGATGCCTAAAAAGCCACCATCCCACAATCGACAAAGAAGGCTGTACTAGTTAAAAAACCAGCCTAGTTTAGAAGAGAAGTTAAGGCAGCTATAAAAAAATGTAAATTGTATGTAACAAATGTAACAAAGGGGAAGCTTATAGTAATGAATATAAAACTGAAGTTAGGAACTATAGAAAATTGATTATGGAAGCAAAGAGACACAAGGAAAAATCTATATTCAGCAAAGTTAAGGACTATAAGGAGATTTTTAAATACTTTAGGAATAAAAACAATCCTAACAATGGTATTGGTCCATGATTAGATGAGAATGGTAGAATTATCAACAATGCAGAAAAGGGATAGGAGATCAATAAATATTTCTGTTCCATACTTGGGGAAAACACAGAAAAGAATGGCTATGGTGAGTAAGACCAAGGGTCCATCTAGCCCAGTGTCCTGTTTTCCAACACTGGCCAGAGCCAAATGCTTCAAAGGAATGAACAGAAAAGGGCAATTATTGAGGGACCCATCCTGTCATCCAATCCCAGCTTCTAAAGTGAGAGATTTAGGGACACCCGGAGCATGGGTTTCCATCCTGGACCATCCTGACAAACAGACATTAATAAACCAATCCTCTATGAATGCATCTAATTCTCTTTTTAATCCACTTATACTTTTGGCTTTCAGCCCATGGCAATGAATTCCACAGTGCTTTCTTTTGTTTGTTTTAAACTTGTTACCTATTAATTTCACTGGGTGACCCGGGATTCTTGTGTTATGTGAATGGATACCTAACACTTCCTTATTCATTTTCGCTATAACATTCATGATTTTATAGACCCCTATCATATTCCCCGCCCCCTTAGTCTCTTTTCTAAATTGAACAGCTCCAATCTTTTTACTCTCTTCACACTTGAAAGCTGTTCCATACCCCTAATCATTTTTGTTGCCCTTCTACGTACTGTGACAAAGCTCCAAGTTTGTAGTCGTGGGTCCTGCGCTTCCTGGCAGATATAGGGGCCTCAGAAACTCATC